>CM065368.1:29465504-29735504 GCA_033032245.1 Poecilia picta | reverse complement strand
GAATAAATATGACAGCATAATAGTCTGTCAAATACTATGTCTAAGCAGTCCTTTGAGATATTCATGTTGCACACTAATATTGCAATGACAAATGTACTGGATTATGTCTGATATCTCATATGTGCCTGCAGCTGATGAACCTGCTCTGGCAGTATCAGTCAGAGTTGTGGACAATGATCATTAGCTTCTGTGGCCGCCTCTATAAAAACAGGGAAGCAGAAACTCTGTGCTCTGGGCCATGCAGGAGTGTAGAAACACAATGCCAAGAAGGACAGAAATAATCACAGACTTCAGACAGTTTAAAATAAATTATGAACAGAGTGAGAAAGATTACTCACAGGTGAAAAAACATTTCATATCACTCCTAATTTTTTTTTTCCAAAAGTGGACATCCCAGCAAATTATCCCAAGATCAGACTGTGAAATTAGTACAGAAAAGCTGTTTCATATTCTGCAACCCGACACTTAAAGACAGCAAAACCAGCATGAGGAGAAACAAGGATGGGTTTATTTTGTACCTTCACTTGAAGACAATCTGGCATCCCAACTTAGGTTTGTGAAGCTGCATCAGAATGAACCACAGGACCAAAGTATTCTAGAGTCAAACCAAAGGCCAAACAGAGCAATCCCTACTGACAACAGCAAAACCTGCAAACTCCATATGACCAGAGAAAAGCTGTCAAGCACAAGGGACCAAAATCCCAAAAACGTAACTTAAGATTATTACAAAGTTGTAGTCATAAAAATACTCAAGATCTAATGTGTATCGGATGTAAATACTGGCAATTTAAGTAGAACCAGCATTACTAACATCACTAATGTGTTTTGCTGCACCACACAATAACACTGGGTTTGTAGGAACAAGTGTTACTACAACAGGAAACAAACCTAAAAGATACACCGTCAAACTCCACCTCCACCATCAGCACCCGGCTGGAACCTGTTAGGCATCGATTTGCACAAGCTGAAGCACAAAGAGCAACAAAAACATTCCAGAAATTTGAAATCATTCAAGACTCCTTGAAAACTAAACAACAATGGATGTGTGACACCTTTCAGACAGTTTCATATTTAGCATTTTTAAGTAGTTTTGCTTTGGTTGTGATCCACAAACAAACACGTTTTCAGATTTCATGTTTTGACTCTGTTGCATATCAGCAAAGCAAAGCAATAATCAGAACATGGATTTCTGAGATAAGCTCCGATGAGAACAGCGTACTCTATGGCTAGTCTGGGAAGCTCAACAGATGAGTTCTGCTTTTCCTCTTCCTTCCATAAAGGCTGGCCTGTGGAAGATGCAGACACAGACAGAAACACAGAAGCTGTGACCCTTTCAAGACCCTATTTAGGCTACCTGTAAACATGGAAACTCCCACATTAATAATGTATTACCAGCACTGAGATGCTTCTCTTACCACAACGGACAAAAACTGAAGCCGGCCAAATTAATTCATTGGCCTTGATTTCTTTTTATATATCGAGGAACTAAGCTTCCAATATTTTTTACAATTTCTTTATGTTTATAGTGTTACCTAGCAAATGAACATATACAGTAATTATTTTACTACTTCTGTATTTATGTAGCAGCAACTTCTTCTGTCTTTTGTTTTTGGGGTTGCAGATTTTAGGCTAAAGTGTATCTTTAAGGGGCAGTTTTATGTTTTTTCCAGGCATATTGTGCCATTTATAGCACAATCAAGTAACTGTGTGAACTTCTCTTGTTATAAAATTGTTTTATTTACTTTGTAATTTAACGCCTTGAAATTGGGCCTCTGTCTCTTTAAAAACTCCTGCTCTTTCTGATACTCCGCCTTCAGAATGTAATCACAACATGGCTCCTCTATTAACCCTTTAACCTTTAACAGTGGGTCAACAGAGTGAAACTGAAAAGTAGCTGGTATAATGAGCTCAGCACCAGGTGTTTGCTAATTACTGCTGGCTAGTCTACAGGAGCAGAGTTAGGGAATCGCAGGCGGAGCTCTGGTGTGTGAGGCAGAAGTTCAGACACTTGGTAATGTCAGACGAGGAGCTGCGAATTGAAGGCGGGGCCAGGTCCACACAAGTGTTTTGCGCCATGGGAGACTAAATAATTTCTCAGACATGAAAGAATCAAGGCAACACTCCAGGTGTGTTTTTGAGGAGGGAACAATATTTTAACATGACGTGAAGCTCAAAAACATCAATTTAACATACATGAAACGGCCTTTAATTACAGTTTTAACAGCAATTTGAAATTATCAAACTACAAACAATTTTTATGTTGACTCTGCAAGATGGCATTTAATCTTGTTGGAATGAGAGTTTCTATCTCAGTGGAGGCAGGACAAAAGATCCAGTGTCCAGTGTGTTCAGTTTTTTGTTTTCCTGTTTCTTGATTAAGCTGATAAAAACCATACCAATACAGTACAGTAAACACGGGTGGTCATAAGAAATAATAATTATATATGGGTTTCAAATAACCTGACTACTAATTACCAAAATAAAGAGCTTATTAGAAAAATACTAGAAGCACAGGCAGAGGAAACTATTAGTCTAAATGTGGCCATTAGGTCCAGAGCAGCTCTCTCCTATTTACCCTGTAATCTGAACAGCTTTCTTCGTGTTTTGATTGAATGGTACACTGTTTGCCACCTCGTAGTAGCTTGCTTTACAAAGATTCATAGCACTGCACCAAGACAAAGGCTCAGGTCGGTAGGATACAGGCACACCCTCTGTTCATTTGTTATCCTGAAACATTTCAAGGCATCAGTGAAGGATAAAATTATTTAAAGAAATTGAGAGAGCGTCCCTTTGTTCACCACAAATCCACTGTGGCTGCTCCCTGGGTTTCTCCTCTAATTTGCCACACTCATTATTAGAACAAAGAGTTCTGTTCAAAAGTTTTCACATCCGCAGTTCTGCACCATCTCATGTTACAAACACAAAATTCATTGTATATTAATTTAATGTACCAGAACAACACAGAGTAGAGCACAATTGTGACATGTACAAAAAATAATATTCATTTAACTATTTGTATTTTTTTTTTCCCAAAATTAAAACCTGGAACGCACGGTGTGTATTGTATTCAGATCCTTAAAGTCAATAATTTGTAAAATCACATTTCACTGCAGTTAAACCTGCAGGTCATTTCAAACATTTCACTGCCAGTTTAAGAATTTATCATTTTTCTGTGTAAAGCAGGTCAGGCCTAGTCAGACCTGAAGAAAAACCTCTAAAGAAAAACACTTCTACAGCATGTGACAACTAATAATTATTTTAGTAGTCCATTTACAGTTAATCAGTAAATCTGGTGAAAAAATGGCACATTCTGCAGATAACTCATTTAACCACTTACGCCTTTTTTATACAATATTAGAGATACATTAAAAATTCAAATAAAGAAATAAATAAACTCCCTTTTTTTTACAAAAACTAAACATTTTTTTGGTTAGAATGGAGTAATAGCATTCCTCTTTAGGAATCATTTGTAGCAAAAGAGCATCCACTTAAGGTGAGTCTGTTGTATAATTGTTTGGATTAACAGATTAATAAATGGATAGTAAAAGGCACTTAATAATAATATATTTGATTTTACAGAATTTGAACCAGGTGGTGCTAAAACTATGTCACTAAGAGTTTTTTTTAATATCTTAAATGCAAAATGTACATATTTCTAGTACAGTTTTGGCCAAATTATAACTCTGAATGTATTTTTCTTTCAAGAAATAGCCTTTATCTCTAGAGTCTATATACTCTGGTTAACGATTAATGAATTAGCAAATTAATTGATGATTATTTTCAGAAACAATTCATCACAATTAATATGATTAATCGTTTCAGCCCTGTTTTGTTATTTTCATGGTGATATGAAATTAAAGTTACATATTGACTGTGATATCCGACACTCATTTTAGTCACATTTAGGTCAGACCATTTCATTTTGGCCTCAGCTGACCAGTGCAGCTTCTACCTCACGTATAGTTTTTAAACTTTTCCATATTGTTCTCCATATCCTGTCTGCTGCGTTACTTTGTCTTCATAATGCTGTCCAGGCACACATGCTCTCTAAGACCAACTAAAACTGCTGCATTAATACTGAAATTAAAGTTCACACAACTGGAGTGAGTGCACAGGGATGCCATCATGGCACAATTTATTCTTATTTGTCCAAAAGAAGAAGAAGAAAAAAAAGTTCACCTAATTTCTTTTTACTTTCAGTTTTCTGCTGTTTATCCCCTAACAAGAATACGTTGAAGTTTGCTTTTGTATTGTGACAAAATGTGAGAAATTTGAAGTGGGGAAGAAAACCTTCGCAAGGCAGAGTATAAAGCAAAGGAGCTGAGGAAGAAAACTTCAAAATCGGGAAAGTTGCTGGAGATATGTTGACCTTATATGGTATGCACAAAAATTAACATCCGTTCACACTGAAACACATCAGGAGAGTTCAAGAACGACCAGCCTCCTCCTGAAAGGCACAGGAACTGCTGCAGCTGTTCCCTCGACAACTAGAAACTGCAGCACAGCACGACTGAGATATCAGACTCATTACTGTCAGTTCTCACAAACATCTTTCCAAATGTGAAGTTCTGAAGTCACTGGTCAAGTATATGTTTAACTGAAAATAATGAGTCATACACATAAAACTACACACACGCTCAGATACACACACACACACACACACACACACACACACACACACACACACATACACACACACACACACATACACACACACACACAACACAGACGTTCATAGCGCAAACTGGGGAAACTGAAAGTTATACAGTATTTAAGTCATCAACAGCATCTATAATCAACATGAGATAGAAGCAGTAGTTACATAATGAACTATATTTTAAAAAGTTCAATTTTACAATACAAAAATATTACTACATAAATCTTAATACTGCCCAAAAAGCAGTACAAAATACTTGTATATCATATAATCACCTTCCTAAAATAACAGCCAATGTCATTTTTTTTTGCCAAAAAGTGATTTTGGCAAAACAATAAAATAAAATACAAATAATCACCACCTCTTTTTCTTGTTTCCAAAAGAAATAGGTAATTGTTTTAGGAAAGTCATGATATACTAGCATTTAATAAACATATAAATACGATAAAGAGAGAGAGGGGTGTGCAGGCTCCTACCTTTTTCACTGACTGACTCACTCTCAATCTCCACATCCTCACAGCTTGTGTACTCCGGAGTCGTGGCCAGCTCCTCCTCTGAGCTGCTCAGCGACACCTGCCTCATCTTTCCACCCTTTTTGGTTTTGTGGGGTTTGGGGGGCGGCGGCCGCACCGACTCCGACTGGTCCGAGCTGAGAGAGTCGTTCCTCAGCATGCTCTCCATCTTCTCCCTCTTGGTTTTGCGGACGGCCGAATTGGGATCCAGGTGGTGTTGCTGCCTCATCATGGGGTCCCCTCCGACGCCCAGGTCACCTCGCCGCAGGTCCCCCGACCGGTCGCCAAGCACGGGGCTCCGATGCGGCGTTGGAGGGCTGCGGTTGGAGCCCCTGTGACCTCCGAGGCCCGGCCCCATGGGTCCAGGGGAGGAACGGTCGACAGAGTAAGAGCGCTGTCCCACCATCGGCGGCCGGCGCTCGGTGAGATGTTGGCGGGACAGTCTGATGGGGCCCGGCTCGTCCTGCTCCGTGTAGGCCAGGGAGACGTCGCTGTGGCGGCGCTCGTGCCTCAGCCGGCCCACTTCGGCGTGCATCCTCATCTGCTCCTCATAGGGTTGGGGTTTCACGGGTAGCGTGCCAGGTTGGGGTCGCTGCGGTACCGCGTCTGAAACTCCTCCTGGCGCTGGCGCTGGAGGTCAAAGTCACTGGGTGGCCCGTCTAGCTCTTGATCCAGCGGATATTCCTGGGAGTGCCAGCGGCCGGGGCCCCGGCGGTCCCGGTAGCCCGACCGCATCGCATCGACGTTGGGGAATATGTGTGGGCCCTGCGGAACCCGCCGTGGGTCCACATCCCCGTAGTCTGACGGTGATCTGGGCATGCTGCCGTCTGTGGGTGCATACTGCGGGTGGTCACCCCCCTCCTTTGGTCGTATTTTTGGTTTGGATCCCTGGATGCAGACGGGCTTTGTTTCCTGAAGGGGAAAAAAAAAGAAGAACAGGCGTTTGCTGAGTGTTACACAATCCACTGAGCAAAAAGCAAAGTTCAAGTTCAGGTTCATTTCTACAGCACATTCAGCAACAAGGCAGTTCAAAGTGATTTACAACATAACAACGACATACTGTCACCTATTGTGAAAAAAGCAATAAAAAAGCATGTTTAAAACCTGATAAAAGTGACAAAAAGACACTTTAATGTCTAAATTCGTCAATCTGCCTTGCAAAGCGGACGAGACTAGATCACGAGGATCAAAAGTTTATTGGTTTATTGGAGTCCTTTGGACTCCAATAAACTGGAGCAGAAATCAGTAAAAATAGTTGTTTAGAATCGAAAATCAAGTTTGAATTAAATCGAATCATGAGATGAGTGAAAAATTCCCATCACCAAAGATTCCTCAGTACTTTTCATGTTAAGAAAAATAAAATGGTAAAAAATAAAGAATAAAAAAAATGTAGAATTCATGGCATTATAGTATTACACTAATACATGAACAACAATGGAGCCAGGTGAAATTATTGCATCCACTCTCTACGGAACCTGGATGTCAAAAAGGAAACCCAAGTGAAGAAGATGGAGAGCCTGGGGGAGGCTAATTGTCCAATAATGCATTTATTTCTTTATTCAGAGTTAATTATTCATGAGCCACTTTTCTCCTACATTTCTTCCCCTTTTTTTACTCCAAAGTAATAATGACATTTCGGTAAGGAAAAAGCTCTGTGAAGCATCCCCTTCATTTTGTACGTGACAACTTTCCATAAATTTTAAAGGGCTTCATAAATCACTGCTGCCAGCTCAGCTCTGTGGTCAAGGTAAGAAAATCCCCACGTGTGATTGGCTGAGGCATTGAAGAGGAATGAACAGGTATGACCTCGCCTGCTGCATCACAGACCACTGAGGGTTAATGTGACCGTAATGGATTGGCTTTATAGTCGATGTAAACACTCTAGATGGGTTTATATATGTTGCTCTGTTCTCTCGGATGAGTTTTCTATGTTGAATACTGAATAATCTCTCTAACACAAAGTGCCAGCTCTGGGGAGAGACAGAATGATGAACGAGTGCAGCGTACAAGGTTGTGAACTACTGTACATTTAAAGTATGAGCTGTTAGAAAGGGGAGAAAGTTTAACAACTGTGTAGGACAAAATGTGCTTCCCAAAACAACAAGACACAAAAGCATGTGCTACTCAAGTGGACAGGAAGGACATCAACAATCTAGACAGTCACACTGTCAAGAAAACATAAAATAGCATTTTTCTTGGAATATTGCCTTGTAATCTGTAATCTTTTTCCTTTCTGTTCTATATATACAGGTGCTGGTCATAAAATTAGAATATAATGAAAAAGTAGATTTATTTCAGTAATTCCATTTAAAAAGTGAAACTTGTATATTATATTCATACATTACATACAAACTCATATATTTCAAATGTTTATTTCGTTTAATTTTAATGATTACAAATGACAACAAATGAAAATCTCAAATTCAGCATATCAGAAAATTAGAATATTACTGAAGACCAATAAAAACAAAGGATTTATAGAAATGTTGGCCAACTGAAAAGTATGAACATGAAAAGTATGAGCATGTACAGCACTCAGTATTTAGTTGGGGCTCCTTTGGCCTGTATTACTGCAGCAATGCGGCGTGGCATGGAGTCGATCAGTCATGGAGTCTATATATATATATATATATATATATACATAAACAAAGTGCATTTTGTCAATGTGTAATTCATCCTGACTCGGTACTGCATTTTACTGCTTACATTTAGCTTTGCACAAAATGCCCACGGCAGCTTGCAATCAAGTTAACAGCTATGCTCCACGAATATTCAGTATTCAGTTTGTACAAGAGACCAGAGGAAGAGCACAAAATCTGTGCTACTCTCTCACACACACACACAAACACACACTGCTACAGCGGCCACTGTGATGTACTATTTATCTCCACCCGCAGCAGAGTTAGCATCCTGCATCCCTTCTCAAAACACTTAGGAAGTTTAGCATGACACCATGCTATGCTGCTCTACCACTGAAAAATGTTACTGATTTATCAATTTATCATCTGTAGAGTAAAAAAACTAAGCAGGTATACAAAATGAATGAATAGATTCTATTTTTTAAAAGCATTTACCAGGCAAATGTGTGCTGTTGTAGGTAGGAATCGGAAAATTGATTCCACGTGTGTTTAGTTTGAATTCAGTGTGAATACAGATGATTTGTAAGTGCCACAGCATTTTGTTGAAGACCAATAATGAACCAACAATAGCTAATGGTCATGCCCCCCTGCCTCACCACTGCTCTGTCTAAATGAGTTTGCACTATTGTGCAAAAGGAAATGGGCAAAATCTTTGGTTTAGATGGACAAAGTATCAAAACCTTCCAGATTTTGTTTAAAAAAATGTGACAATTGCGCAATATAAAGAATCTTAGTAAAACACTTCACAGTTTTGAAAAAGTGAACAAGTTCAAGGTATATGAATACAGATCATGGACTTTGGCGCGCTACATCTTGCATGTAGACGTGGAAATGGGAGCAGTCCTTGGTTTGGCTGTAGTCTTAGTCGGTGATAATGACAGAAAATGTAGTCCAATCTCGGGTTCTGCTGCCAGCCATGTTGTGAACTTCCACTGCTCTGGAGGTGATTCCAGTGATAATCATTTTTGTAAGTACACCGTCTAACAAAAGCGGTGTAGCGCATTAAATCCACGGTTCACAAAAATCATGGGATTACACTATGATCTTGTAAGATTAAAAAGTGGGGCCCAAAAAGATTATTAGTGACCTGGCATTGGCTTGCCATTGTAAAACCTTTGTAAATTCTTCCACACAAGCAAACAGAGAAAAAAAAAACAATTGGTGAAAATCCTTGATAAGCTTGTGTGTAATGACAGGTGAGTCTGTCGCTCGGAATAATGTCCCAGTTTGCCTCCAGAGGTGTGTTTGCTTTTTAGTGCCAGTAATCAAAAACATCCTTAGTCCCAGCCAAGTTCCAGGGCCGAAGCTAAACTATGCCAACGCCCCAGCTTCTGTACAGAGAATCAACTGACATGACCCAGATAGAGGAAGCCCGAGGTATATGTCATAAATATCTGATTTGGATCAATGATCGCTTTTGTAACCCAAAGGCAGAAGAACAGGAATGTTTTAGAATTTTGACTCCAGTATGGATAGTGTCAATTATGTCAAGTGGAACCAATTGTGGAGGAAAAATAGCAACATTTCTTCAAACATGATTACCTATCATATAAATAATTGATTTTTCTAGATGGAGTTTGCATGTTCTCCATGTCGGGTTCTTCCCTGGTTGCCTTTCTTCCCATTTCAGTCCAAAAACAAATCATTACTGTCAGAAAAGGGTGGGCATTTGGCACTTATGGTATCACTTTTCATGTGTCATGACACATTTCTTGCCATAATAGGAAATTATATTTAATGTTTTTGTAATGAATTCCATTTAATGATGTTTGAAATAGGCCAAAACCGTCCACATTGTTGGTTTTACCATTTTCTCGACTATTCAAAGTATAAATAAATATGAAAATATAATTAAAAGCAGTTACTGTCTGCAGTTTAGTGATACAAATCACACTTTGTTATGTGACTGGTGTCCTAAAGAAGCGGTTTACAAATGAAGGTGTTTTTCACGAGCAGTATTTGTGTTTGCGGGGCTGTGACTCTGTACCATGGAGTCACATCTATATAGTTAAACCTAAAAAAGAAGAAATAAATAGTTCTTATCATCACTATTATTATTATCACATCAGATAACGTACATTCTCTCATGTACTCACATTAACAATTAGCATGTTAGGCCATCTACAGTGTAATACTGTACAATCCAAATGCCATGATCAAATTGGAGTTCAGCTACAGATGCTTTCAAACCTTCGCTGATTGACATCCAGCTGATGACAACTGCATTTTCTACATCAAAATAACAGCTTTTATGGAACGACTGTCCAGCTGTAGCATAACTTTTCCTTAAGTTCCATGTTTAACTAAAAATGACTCTAAACCAAGAAGCTAAACTTCAACAATGAAATTGTTAAATCTGAAGATAAAGCCCAGTTCAAATCCGCAGAAACAGACTCTATTCACAAAAGTTGCCCCGGTTCAACTCAAGAGCATCCGGAGCTGCCTTCCAATCAAAATATAACCAAGCTGGAGCTATGTCTCATATCTGCTCACCTACATGATTAAAAAAAAAAACAAATCCAACAGGATGAGGTGAACACATAAGTGGATAATGTCTCGCAGAAATGACTGACACTGTTCTGCTTCTGCTCCTAATAAAGAAGTACGATAAAACAGGAAGACAAAAGCAATCAACGTTCAGACAGGGATGCCTCTACTTTACATCTGACGAAAAGATGTCAAGAAAAAAAAGATAGAGGGATGTGCTGCACAGCTCTCATCTCCAACAAGATTAAACAGTTTTGGCTCAAAAGTAAAAAAGGAATGCAAAAAAATAAAATAAAAACAAGCTAAAGAAACAAAACGGTGTGTCCTAATGAAAAAAAACATGGGGAGGATGAAGGAGGTAAGACAGAAATGTCTATAAGAGTCTATTTAAAGCTGCGAGAGTCATTCTACTGCATTAGCATGAGTCAAGCAGTTCCGAAGTATCTGGGATGTTCCTTAAAGTGAAAGTAAGGCATTTAATTCCCTTGTTCCAGGGTACGCTTAAAAACTATTTAAATCCTGATGGGAACCAGACGGGAAAGGTAAAAATGTGCATCACCCAAATCACAGCAGAGCAGCAACCAGCAACCAGCAAGCGGCTTCGCCTCTGACAGTTTGGTTTGTGCCGTCTAAAATGACACCAACACACTGCTGGATTAGGATCAATGGTACAGTTTATGATTGCACTCCAAAGGCTTCTGGGGCTAAAAGAGACAGAGAGAGAGAGAGACAGAGAGAGACAGAGAGAGACAGAGAGAGAGAGAGAGAGAGAGAGAGGATTTTTCTGATTTGAAACCTCAGTCATGTGATCTCCATCTGGCTGGAGACTGAGCAGTGACCTTCCTTCTAATTCCCACCAACCGCATCAATCCTCAGCGACTAAATTAGGAGTTCTCGGTTCGCTCTTAGGGAGCTCGACTTTCTATGATCCCTAAAACATATAAAGTCAATGTGTACGGACAGAGAAAAACACTTTTTATTCCTCCCTCTGTATTTTAAAGAGCAATATACACTCAAGCCAGTTGGTGACGAGAAGAAAATCTGTCTCACTCTTTATCGGCAGTGGTGCTCTCCACACATTAGGCCTAAAATGTAGCACAAAAAACAATGTTGGGAGAAAGTTGTAAGATTTTTATTTAAAATTGTCACAAGCCATGTAAGGCCAGAGGGAGGCAGATGACCCTTGTTTTTATTCAAGTAAAAGTAAAAAGTAGGAAATTCCTCTAGAGTGGGTACAAATGTATTTGGTAAAAAGGCTGCAGCACCAAGTAACTCATCACTTTATGTAATTATTATTTAACAAGAATATCAGTCAACATTATAAAGCTATAATATTTTAGAGACTAAAAAGAAAAGAAATTTACAGATAACGTGATTTTTTTAAAAATTACGCATTTAGGCATAATTTTCCAAGTCATTTTTTAAATAAAAAAAACTAAGAAGCCAATACTTGTTATATCAAAGTAAGGTACTTCCAGTGACAATACATAATGTTTGCTATCCTGTGGACCTCCAAACGGCCCAAATGGCTCGAGCAGATAACGACAGAAAAACAAAGCTTATATATGAACAGGAAGTCTCACTTCAACATAAACTTCAAGCCTTTGCTAAAATACTAGTCAAGCATACAACATTCGAGTCTGAAGAAATTGTCACAAACAAAAAAAAATCCCAGTAATAATTCCCCAAACAGGAGAAAAAAAATCTAATTATGCAACACAATCTCTTTAAAGAACATATGTAGTGGGAAAGATTCAAATAGAGACCACAGACTGCAGATGTCATGCTCTGTCTGAACCGATTACACACTGCCGGAAACAACAGTTCCATCCACAGCCACTCATGACAGTCACACATGCATTTCCATTAATGCTCGACGAAAAGTGAAGCAAGTAAATGGAGAGTCGGCCACATGCCTCCATGGCTGCAAAACACAAGTAGTGCTCTGTGTGTTTACATGGTGTTGATCTGCTGCATGTGTTCTATACTGTACCATTCATACTGCGCTGCCTGTAAGGCTTCCTTTTTAAGAAGAGGCACCGCTAGTACTCTATGTAGGCCAAGCCCCAGCAGAATATGCCATTAGATTAGCTACAAGTCATGACTGTTACACTGCAGCTTGCTCCTCCCCTCCCTACAGGAAAAGGTTAGAGAAGCAGAGCATGTGTACTTTTTTTTGCATCATACTGCCGAGACCAGCTATCAGAAAAAAAAAATTGTTCAGCACAGCAGGAACGTCATAAAGCAATCACCTATTTGGAGCAGAAAACACGCAAATAGCACAGGCAATTTCTCAGCAGCACATACGCTACTGAGCTTTTATGTTTGTATGTTATTACTGTATAATTTACTGTATAAATAAAGACATGGGGAAAGTTCTCAACTACAGGGGAATGCGGTGTGGGCAAGTGCTTTGATTAAAACAGCAACTCTTAAAAACTGACTGCTAAGACTACCGCCTTGCCGCGCTCATGAGCACAAATGGGGCCGGGTCAAGGTGGAAGTCGACTCTGCCCCCAAGAGGACTTGATTTTAAGCTGAGAATTGAGAAATGTACACACTAAAGAAGAACGCTCCAGGGTCAGCATGCAGCTTCAGTTATTACAGCTAGAAACTAGAGAGCAAGTGCAAAATCTGGGTGTATTGATGGACTCAGACCTGAACCTTCAGCGACATGTTAATACAATTACAAAGTCAGCCTTCTATCACCTGAAGAACTATTCCAGGATTAAAACGCTAACGTCTCAAGAAGATCATGAGAAACTAGTCCATGCATTTATCTTTGGTCACATTGATTACAGTAACAGTGTCTGCCTAAAAATCAATCAAACAACTGTAGCTGATCCAGAACGCAGCTGCTGGTGTTCTGACTAAAACCAGGAAGTTAGAGCACATCACCCCTGTTCTTAAGTCCCTACACTGGCTCCCCGTAGCTCAGGAAATAGACTTTAAAATCTTTAGGTAAGTTTATAAATCACTGAACGGTTTTAGCACCACAATACATTAAAGATCTGCTGTTGTTGTATCAACCTTACAGACCTCTGAGGTCTCCTGCTTCTGGTTCCGCTCTGTGTCTCCAGCAACAGAACCAAACATGGAGAAGCAGCATTCAGCTTCTATGCACCACAAATCTGGAACAAACCTCCAGAAAACTGCAGAACAGCAGAAACTCTAGCTGCATTTCCATTACAAATGTGCACAAGACTTTGTCAATATTCCTCTAAAGTAAAAATTCATTTTCATAATTGCAGTGTTTCCATTAAATAAGGGCAATTAAAATCAATTAAATGAATAAGTCTGTTCGTGTGGTAAGTTATTTAAAAAAGTGCCGCGCCATCATCATCCAGCTACTTCCTGTTTTCTTCTTCATGGTTTGTGCCAGTGGCAATATCTTGTTGTTGATCACAAGACTCCTGCCCTGTTCCTGAGATGCGTTTTACAAAACTATTCGACTTGACATACTGGGAAAAACCTTCTTACTGTGATTGTTATGAGGACAGCATCGAGTCTTGTTTCCACGGTTGCTGGTGAAGACATCATACTTGACTCTTGTATCTTAGATCTTCTGGTGTCTAATGGTTACTCATGAGAGGTGACTGTCTCTCTAAAACTAAGCGTCGCCAAACAGCTTTCTAAATGCATATTAGAGCACAGTGGGTGAAACTCAACTTATACACTAATGCCACAGAAATATTTTCAAACGTTAACGTACTAAAAGGCTCTCCTGTTGCATATTTAATGCTCAGTGCTCGTCAATAATTGGTCGTTATCCAAAGTGTTCTCTCCAGAGAACTTAGTGAGATGTAGTCTTAATTCAAAATCAGCATATTCAAACATGACCAGGTGATTGACTCTCTTTCTGCTATGAAAGTACCATCTTAATGTCCTCCCGTTTTATCCTCTCTTTGACACACAAGTCATTTCGTACACACCCAGACTCCTCATATGCATTTCCTCTTGTTTCTGCAATGCACGCATTTTCCGAAGTCAGAGCCAGTGATGCCGTGTGGCTGTCTGGCAACAAGGAAAGGAATGAAGACATAGAAAAACAAAATCTAATCTTTGAAGCCCAGAAATAACATCACTGGACTCATCAATGACTCTCCCGTGAAATCAGCAGAGGTTCAAGCTGAATCGGGTTCCGCCATTACCCACCTAAACATCCAAATAAACACACACCACACACTTCCACCCTCTCTTTCCTCTCACGTCCTCCGAGTCTGTTATAATCATCAGATAAGAATGCCGCAGAACAGTCCTGCGTGGCGCCGTGCCGAGCCGTATCTCCACCAAATATACAACAAGGTCAAGCGTGAGAGGGGATGTGTGCGCTGGAGATGGACTGCTCACAACACGGAGGAACACTGAGAGGGTGTAAGACATCTGTGCACACTGGAGCAATGTTTAACAATCCTCTAACCTTCATCACCAATAACAACAGAAAGGTGGTTTAAGCTGGGGGAAAAAAGAAAAACCAAGACACTTTCACAGGATTTCCACTTAGCGGTATGCACAACTTTAGGCAAAAAAAATAATAATAATGTGACTGGGTCATTACCAGTGTCACAATAAGTGGCACTAATGCTAAGGTCTATACCATAGTTGCAAGTGAAGCATTGTTAATATATACCTTACTTTTAAATTGGTCAGAGTTGAGAAATATTTAATGCTAATTTGTGGGCTAATATTTATCCAAACATTAGGGGGCGCTCACAGAAGAGCAGAGTAAAAATGTCATTGTGAGTGAACATCAGTTTTGCAGTGTTGCAACACATAACTCTAGGAATTCTGAATCCTCAGTTTCATTAAACACATTTAATTTCTTCTTGTTTTGGCCCATGTTACACAATTTTTAATACACATCTAGAAATGCTGTGACAGCAGCTGGAGGCGCCGATTTAAGAGAGACACTGGTCTACATATTGTTCTCCTGCAGCACAAAAGCCAAAAAAATAAAAGCCAATTAACTTTACCTGTAGTTGTATAAATGACTGACAAAATGTGGTTAATATGGTCACGGAAGGAAAATACTGCTAGGTAATCCAGTAAGCAAGGCGAGGATGGCAAACGGTACTGGAGTTTATTTACATAACTGAAAGAAAGCCGAGCTGAAGAAAAAGGGAGGGGAAAAAATCTTCAAAGTCAGCTTTTTCCAGGTCTTAGCTGTCCCTGGAGAACCGATCAACCGCTATCCTGAAACCTAATGAAGTAGTAAACACCAGAAATGGGCTGAATATTACATACGCTTTTATTTATAATAAAACAGCAAACTGAATGAATGGATGGATGGATGAATGAATGAATGAAATGCCATTAATGTATCAAAAGCTGAAATGCTAGAGCATCATGTCTCCAGTGTGGTTTGTTCTAAATGAAAATAATTGAGACGCATTTGTTCTGATTTGGTCAGGTTTATTTTCCCATATTATTTTTACTTTAGTTTTATTTTGACACACTTGAACTTCCCTTGGATATGAATTATATAACAAGACACAAAATGGATGGAGATGTTTATATCTTTGTCAGTTATCTCATGACAGAATGAAACATGTTCACAATTTAAGATTGTCTGACCACTGTGTGAATCACAGTACATTAATGTAGTGGTTCCCAAACTTTTTCTCGTGGGCCCCCCAGTGGTTTCCAAACTATGTCTCCCCCCACACCCCTTTGGCTTACAAATAGCTGTCTGGTTGAACGATGTGTGTGAGCAAAGGGGGCGAGGGATGGACTCTTCGGGTGCATTCACACCGCAGCCTGAAGTGACCCAATTCTGATTTTTTTTGACGCAATGCGACCTGTATCCGATCTTTTCATGACAGTGTGAACAGCTCAGGTCAGATTCTTTTTCGAATGTGATCCATATCCAATATGTATACGATTCAAATGCGACCTAACATTCAGGTCGCATTCATCTGAACTGAACGTCACTGATTCTCAACATATCTCACTATTCTGCGTCCTGAAACGCAAGCTGGAAGAAAAACAACAACTATGATGGACTATATGAGGATTAAGTTGTTAATATGCTGCTCCGACCGGACAACAACGTCAAATATGTAAGCTAAGCTCCACCGTTGGCATCCATGTTTACTTCCGCAAACACTGAGCTCTTCTTCTTTTTGACAGTTGGCAGAACACTGAGAAGCGCTCATGTTGTGTTTAAAGGCAGCTCGGAAAAACAGGTTACGACATGTTAACAATGGATTAAACATTAAACAGTTTTAACTGCTGATAAAAGTGACAGAGGGCACAGATATGGGAAGTGCGGAAGCCCCTACTGTATCAAATTGACATAGGAATAACAGAGACTTGGCCATTCTAAGGTAAAAACCTAGCGCCTACAGTGTTCATGGTTTGGCACAGCACAATCATCATGCTAACAATAAACGACACAGAAGGCAAAGAAAAACTTAAAACTACGGTAAGACATTTAATGAGCACACACACACATCAACTAAAAGCAAAACACCTTCCATAGGACATAATCTCCTGCTCTCTTTTTTCCCTTGGCCATTTAAAGGCAAGATGACATTAAAGATCTGTTCAAGTTTACAGAAAACTGGCTTCTGAAGAGAAAAACAGGCCTCCTAGAGACTGGCTTTGTACACAAAATAAGCTGAGCCACTTGGACTCTCACAAAAGATGCATGAGGATACATACATCATAGAGTTGAGCCTCACGTTTACAGAGCTCTCCCCTTTTGAGTCTACGTCCGAGTGGAAAGGAAGATGTTGGAGAGCTGGGGCAGCGCTGGAAGGTTGTTTTTACTGGGAAGACGCTACTCCTGCTGTTCCTTAAACGTTAATACTATGGTACGATTTAAGGTCACACACTTATCAATCTATAAATATGCCTCTTCAACCTCTAAGGACACCATTCTTGCTCCATAGACATCAAAGGAGCCTTAAAGTTAAAGCGGCAGTATTACAGTAAGTCAAATCGACTTGAGGTTTACATCAAGTTGTAATGTTATTCCCTCATCAAAAATATACCTGGAATGTTGCCTGGATTCTTCAATGCATGTTTAAGATTTATTTTAATCTCCTGTGGCAATTGAGGTGCAGATCATTTTCAGAACTGCAGTTTCCAAGCTTCTGCCTCACAAAGCAGCCCTCTCTCACTCAGCTCCTTCAGACTAGCCAGCAGCAATTAGCAAACACCTGGTGGAATTGCACATCTGCTGAGCTCACTGTACAAGCTATTTCTCAGTGAAACGATGGTAAAAACTTTGTTAAAGGGTTAATAGAGGAGTCATGCTGTAATGACTTCCTGGAGGTGGAGTTTCAGAAATAAAAGGAGTGTTTTAAAGAGACAGAAGCCCAATTTAAAGGCAGTAAATTACAAATTCAAATTTCTTTTAAGTCAAATTTGATGTACATTACATTTTACAGTAACTGAAGGAAACACATTTACTTTACAGTGTCTTTATGTGCCTAGAAAACATAATACTGCTCTTTTAATAATCATGGTCAGACTTACTATTCTGCTGATAGCCTGGAGTACATTTTTTTACCCCAATTCTTGAGTCAAAAAACTCCAAAAAAGCACATTTTTGCTGCAATTGCAGCACCATATTATTTGGAGTACATATCTAACAGTTTTACACATGTAGAGACTTGGGGAAAAAATGTCGTTTTGCAATGCTTTGCAAAACGACTGAAACCTTGAGGCAGAGTATCAGGATAAAAGATAAAATGACTGGCCACAAAGAAGTAAACTTTTGCCAAAATAATACCTTTCTGAGATTATTTTCACATATGTACAATAAAAAACAGCCACATCGGATTCCCAATACAAGCCACAAAGTTGCATTTTGACCTTTTCCCAAAACATCTTCAATATTTTCTAGTAAACTCTAAATTGTTTTTTTTCCCCAACAATGCCTTTCTTCTTGTCAGTCCTCCATAAAGGTTATATTCACAACTATAATTAATAGATTCTCCAACCTGAGCCATGGATCTCTGTAGCTCCTCCAGAATTAAAATCAGCATTTCTAGTGATTTCCTGATTTATGCCATGTGGGGTATTATGCCAGGTTTTCTTTTTGGAAAATGAAAATAATTGAAGACGTTTGCAGCTTGGAGCTGTGTTTTATTAACTAACCCCGCATTAAACTTGCTCTATGGTCTGCTTCTCAGTCTTTGTGCTGCTCTCAAAAACCATTAATAGTTTAACTTCCTCTCTCTAATTCTGTTTTGTTATGTACTGACGCTCAATTGGACGTTCTAAAGTGATTTCATGTGAAAACCGAAGGACGTCGATTCATTTGCTTCTCCCGTGCTTCCTCGTTTCATCTTTTAGGATTCTTTGTCCATATATGCTCCTCACTCTCCCTCTTTCTCTCTCTCACATACAATCATAACAATTCCCGTCTCTGAGACACCAAAGCAATAAAACCGAGCCTCCAATCTTCCGGCGCACACCTCCCCTGGTGAGGACAAAACCAATAATGAGCTGGCTTAATTACAGCTGCTGAGTTTCACCACCAGTCAGATATAAACACCAAGGGGGTGCTGAGCGTGGGCCAGGTAGGACGGGGGTGCTAAGCAGAGGTGAAGGCTGCTGAAGAACTATCAGGGGTTACGGTCTCGGTTTGGCAACCCGAAATCCTCACGATGTTACTTTTGCAAACAGTTTTCAAAGGCAGTGAAAAAAGACAAGGTGGAGGCCTTGAGGCTGCCGATGAACATGCAGGCATGAATAAGGAGAGTATAATGTCCTACTCTCCCTAAACTGCTGCAGCTAAGGGGCCCTTCAGCCAGGCATTTAACTCTCAGTAGCTTCAGGGGAGCAGCTTAGTCAGCTTGATTTTGCATCCACAAGGTTTTAATATGCAACAGTGGGAAAGTATAGCTGGCCAGTAGTAGAGCATAGAATATATGCACAGTCCATAAGAATAGAAGGCTCGAAAACAAAGTAGTAGTAAACGGTTTGTGTAGTAAATATGCTGCCGTTTGCGATGTAGCGGTGTGAGAATGTAGCAGCAGTCACACACAGACCCTCTCCATCACACAGAGAGGCTTCTCTGCATTGCATCACGTATAAGGTTTTGTCTTTGGTCTCAGCAACTTCAAAATCTCTTCAAAATTTGCCAAATTGGTGTGACATTTTTAGCACAGTGATGCTGATTCTAATAAGATGATGCGGTGAGCCGCAAGAGGAATGGAATCCGACAATGCTGTCTATTGCACAGTATATGTTTAATGTCCTATTTGCCGTCGGCAGTGCATCACCCACCGTGCATCTAAAAATGAGATTGTTAGTAGTGTTTTTACAAGCAGCAATTTGCAACGTTAACACATCAACTGCACTGTAATAAGTGATGTCACCGACAAAATGAGATCTGCCATAGGAACACGCAAAGCACCTGGCGTTCAGTTTGTTTTGTTTTGCTATTTTCAGGTTTGCATAGAAGACACTGTAAGCTGTGTGATTAAGCTTAAAATATGCCATCTGAAGTCTAAAAAGTATAATTTCCTTTAGGGTTTTATTGTGATGGTTTGCAGGGAGTTGTGTCAAAGTTTATCTGCTATATTGAGACGTTTATGAAACCAGAGGCTTGTCAAACTCCTTCAGTATTTTATTATAGTCACTTGAAATACTGACCCTTAAAGTGCATCATGTGTAGGTTGTCAAAACAACCTACACATGATGCACATGCACAACCTACTTGTGTAGGTTGTCAAAACAACCTACACAAGTTTTATTTAGTTGATTTCACTGTAAGACTTTGTCATAGGATGCTGCACAAACAGGCAAGAATGCAAACCAAACTTGTCAATTTGTCACAAATCTTTTGTTGAGAAAGGAAGACGGCAATGAATATCAGCAATCGTAAAGACTGGCAGCAATTTTTGTATTTGCAGCTTTTAGATGTTAAGAAAATTAACATTCAAATACAGCATATAAGCTTAGCAAGATGCAATGAAATATCTCCTTATGGAGAAGGTAATCATGTCCCACCATCAGATAGCCTACAACATACAAAAAAACTGGAAGGCATCTAGACTTTCATACGCTTTCAAGTCTGCTCCAGTGTAAGGGGAAACAATATTTATGACAGAATAAACCATATGCTATGAATTCAGGCAAAGTTGGCAAGTTGATCAAATCAACAAAACCATCGATCTGGAGAAGATATGGGTTGATTTCTAAGCTAGCTACTTCCAACTTCTGTTAATACTGTTGTCTATGAGCCCCAACTAGTTGTGCTACATCCACAGACAAATTAGCTTGAGTTGAACAAGAAGAAGCCATGGCTATGCTAGCCACCAATCGCCGTTGCTCCTTTCAATACTCCTTCAATACTTCAATACTTTCAATACTTAAAACTGGTCATTGACATATTCCTAGAGGACATTACAATATAGGTTTCCAAAGTTAAAGTGTTCAAAGTGAAACAGTAGCAGGAAGGAAAGTAGTGAAGTTCCTGAATCCAACTAGATCTGAAATATGATTTCCCCTCCTTCTCATTTTTTCCCCCTTCACACTTGTTTCCTCCTCTTCTCTACCCTAATTATATGTCATAAGAACATGACTATGGGAGCTGCAGAGGTTTGGCAAGCTGAAAGTCCACAGCATCTTCCTCGTCTTCGTCTCAGTTTCCATGGTAACTGACGCTGGGATGTTCTTGTCTCTTTCTAGTACTTTTGTCTTAAAATTCGCTTGGTCCCTGCTCAAGTCACATCCAAAAATCAAAATGGAAAAAGTGTGTCTAAGATGTGCGTACAGGTCAGCTTGACAGAGAGATAAGAAACTGACAAAACCCATATACGAGAACTGCCATGTTAACGTGTAGTTTTAATTCTATAATTAATTATATTATAGAAAAACACAAAAAATATTGCGCTTTGAAAGCACTTTTCTTTCACTCCAAGTCCTAGAGAGTCCAAGTCCTGCAAACAAGACTGCATTTGAAATACCGAGTCCTATGAATAAAATTTGGTTTTATATCATATGGAAAATACAAAGAGATAATACTTTCTACATATTTCGCATCTCAGCTAAATCTAATAAACTTACAAATGTTTTAAATCTGCGCTACAAAAAAAACCTAATCAAAAACAAATCATCTCTTTCATATACTACACAGTGATGTCAAAGAACAGTCAGGTTTTCTGTGAAGGCATTTGAAATGTGTATTCAACTTGCTGCAGCACAAGGGAATGCTCTGTCTGTGTGTGTGTGTGTGTGTGTGTGTGTGTGTGTGTGTGTGTGTGTGTGTGTGTGTGTGTGTGTGTGTGTGTGCATACAAGAGGAAAGAGGCGAATTTGGCTGTAATTTAAATGTAGTGACCACTCAAATCTAAACCGTTGGAACCTTCTAAGAACAGATCTCCACACCCCATTAGGACCTCCGCAGATGCACGCATGCATAATACATGGCAGCTGGATCTGAAAAGGCCCAGCCCATTAGAAGGTTTCTGCCTTCTAATGGGTAAGAAAGAAACAGAGACGAGTGGAGATAGAAAAACAGACCAACCTTCAAACAGTCAAGGCTGAGCTGGGAGCAACGTACGTAACGATGACACACCGATCAGCTTTCCCAAGTTCTGTTGTGTCGATGTGAGTGACATTTCACAGTTCAAAGAAGTAAAAACAGCAGACAGACAAACAGAAAGTGTGGAATGGCTGCCTTAGTAATAACAGGACATTTACAATCGGAGGTGTCCAAACTTAAGGACTTTGCAGAGATTAAAAATAAAAAAATTAAAAAGAAAAGCTACTGATGAAAAATCAGTTCAATCCAATCAGTCAGATGTGATGATTGCTGGATCACGGTTTCCAGGCACACAGCCCCTCCCCTTGTTCCACCCTTCCAATGCCTGAGTGTTCTGGCCATGTAATGTGAGGTGGCAGAGAGCCCAGCAGTGCTGTAAATTATTTCTGACAGTAGGGTGGGGGACAAGAGGGAAAGACTTGCAGTCCCAAGAGACAGACAACAAAGAACGGTGCGGCGATATGGGAATCAATACCAGGAGAGAAAAGAAACTGTGTCAAATTGGCCATAGGACAGAGGAACGAAGATTTGCAAGTTTTATGTCTGTCAGCTATGGCTTGGCCAGCTGACCAGAGGCCTCTCCATAGGTGAACAAAGAAATTATTTAAATTCAACCTATTATGCAAAATTCACTTTTTGCACATTTTTATACTTCTATTTGGGTTTCCACAGCTTACAAAAAAATATCCAAGTCCTAATATTTCATACTTTTTGGCATCTTAATCAGGATTATGACATCACAATCAGCATGCACTGCCCCCTTTACCTAGCAACCCAAACGGAGGCTCCACCCACTTCAGTATTAGACGATGAGCATGTTTGATCTGCTGCTTTTACCGCTGTATGCGCTCTACAATGGCTGCTGGAAAAGAAGACATTTTATTGTTGACATTGCGCATCTCTTTACTGCCATTTTCACATGTATAAAGTGTAAATGGAAACACTGAGTAATGGGGTGTGGCCAGCAGCAGATTATTTGCATAAAAGGGGCAGAGCCCCAAAGCAGCTCCTGAAAGGAGCTCAAGATGGGCAGAACTGAGCAGGTGAAATGTCATTATCTGACAAGGATTTTGTGCAAAAATCTAATGAAGCTGTTTTGTACAGACCTGAAGAGTAAACATTATTGGTCCCCTTTAAGTTCATATTATGGTCTACTGGGTTTATGGCAAGATTCAAAATCTCACGTTTTATTCTCACCCTAGACCAGTAATCTTATTCCAGCATTTTCTCTTACAATTATACTAAGCTACAGTTGCCCTAAATTCCACATTTAAAACAAATTAAGAAACATCATATGTGTTTTAGTAATGCCGGACGAGACCTTCTGCTTGCCTGGTTCCGACTTGACAAATGCACAAGCTGAGTGAAAACCTCCCAAGATTTAAAGTGATGTTAGCAGAGTTGTGATTAAAAGCCAATCGACTCATTTCTGCCATCTTTACTCTGAGCCGGTAAAGATGTCGCGCATGCAGCAACGGTCTGCACACTGCTCAGACAGTAGTGCCGCTTTCTTGTTAGCTTGTGAGCACTTCATCAAAGTTGCTGAATGTAAAAAGACAAAAGCAATATATATATATATAAATATGTATATATATATATATATATTTGAAATAAACAGTGTGTTTCACTGGATGAGGGTCCCATTGGCTAAAATTCCGCTTGGGGCCTCAAACCCCTCGGGTCGGCCCTGCAGTTGCTGGAGATGAGTAGGTGGTGTTGCTTTTTTATGCTTGTTAATCATATCAGAAAGTTTAGTCGCATTGTGAGAGACTAGTGCAGGGGCGTGGGAGTAGCAGAGGGCTGTACATTCACTTGTTTTAGGATCCTGACTCTTAATACCTCTTCCCCCAAACCTCCCACCCTCCCCAAACCCCCAACCCGTCATCCCCTCATGTTCTCCTCTGAGGCAAAGCAGCAGCAGCAGCAGCAACGGGGGGAAACGGGGCTGCTGCAGCGATGCGTTGGGCCGAACACGCTCAACCAACAGCAGATTTAGAACGGGACATTTCCACAGTCTATACAACGAATTATTTTTCAACTATGCCTCCTTCCTTTCCCTTCTCTTTCGCCTCCAACGGCCAATAAAACAAAAAAAACCAAACAAACAAAAAAAAAAAAAACCAAACAAACGTGAGCACAGCCCACCGCGGAAAGTGGCTGATCGCTCCCCGTCATCCAGCCGGGAAATATCTGCAGCAGCAGCAGCAGCAGCAGCAGCAGCTGTAAGGTAAGGTTGCTGTTACGCAGGCTGGATGCGATCGATAAACGCAACAACCCCCCCCCCCCCCCCCCCCCCCCGCCCCCCTGACGTCCCCCCTCCTCCTCCCGCCCCCCAAACACCGAATAGCTGCTCGTCTTGCCATACCAAACGAGGGGGAAGCCCTTCCTCATAAATCTGGGCTTCTCTTTACAAAGGAATCACTCACCCGATGTTCCCCAGCGCCTGTTCGAAAAGCTCCGTTTGCAGGATGTTCTGAGGTGCGGAAAAAGCCCCGTTGAAATGTGATAAAACCGAGCTACAGAACTGACGCAATGTCTCAAACTGCATTTTCCCCCCTCCGTTTTCTTTATATCCTTCGGAAGGTGATCACCCTCTCTCTCCCCCCCCCTCTCTCTCAGCACCACTTCATCCCCCCCCCCCCCCCCCCCCGCCTCCTCTGCCTCCTTTCCTTCTCCTCCTCCACGTTAACTCACGCGCTGTTTTTTCTTCAGTATTTTAGTTATTATCTCCCGGGGCGCGTGCAACGCAGAAAAAATAATAATAAAAAAAAGCAGCGGTCAAGTTCCATATTTCTTCTGCCGCTCCCGGTGGGAAAGTGTCTTTAAATGAGACGCAGTCGAGCTGGAGATCCTTCGGTCATAAATGGTTCAGGTCTGAAGCGACCAAAGCAAAAAAAAAAAAAAAAAAAAGAGGTAGTTCCAATAATGCCGGTTAAAAAAAAAAAAGAAGAAGAAGAAAGGAAGGAAGGAAGAAGGAGAGAAGACGGAAAGAAAAGAGAAAGCCTTCTGTTCTTTTCGCGGCGGTGTAAATCACATCTCGGTGTGCAGAGACAGGGGGGTAAAGGAGCGGCCAGAGCGGGAGGGAGGAGGCGGGAGGAGCCGCCGGTCCTACAGGGCAACGGCAGCGTCTCTTACCGGCGGTCGGATCAGCTGCTGTCTCGTGCTCAACTCATATTTCCCGTAGCTTTGTGAAGAGCGGGGGTGCACGCGCGCGCGCACGCAAGCGCGAGCGGTCCGACGAACATGCGAACCAGAAGCGACACGCTATGCAGCTCTATCGTGCGCGCGGCAGAGGGTAACTCAGTGCAATAACAACGCGGCAGGGCGATACTGGCGTCAGAGTTTTTATATATAGACTACCATATATGGCTCCATACCGTCAGCCCTGCATCAATAATGAAGAGCTTTGTGTGGGGAAACGGTATGCACAAAAGTAGGGCTCTCCTCACATTGTCATTATTATTATTATTTTTAAGGAACTTTAATAAATCAGCGAACCCCACAGACTCAAATTTTAACACTTGAGTATGCCTGAAGTTATATAGAATCATCATGACAAAAAGAGCATCTTTCTGAGCAGAAATGGGGGTAAAGGAAAGCTTTATACCACAGGAGAATTTCAATAAAATGTTCATAGGGGTGGCCACACCAAGCCAATGAAAATGATGAGATGGCATGGCGAAAATTCTGTTAAATTAAATTATTGTGTTTATTTATTTATTTTTTTTGATCACGGAGGTGGGCGGGGTGGCACCACTTCTTCCAAGAGTTGCGATTGACATCATTGAGTCAGTACAATAATGTCTCTCTCAACTACTGAACGCAGGAAGGAGACGTCAAATTTAGTTCAGAAAAAAAAATTAACTTTGAAAACTACTAGATTAAATTAAATATGCAAAGAAAAAGAATGAAATAAAAAATATACTTGCTAACACTAATTTAATTCACACATCATATGTAAGCAGTCAGACGTTTAAACACATTCATCATAGGAATGGATATCATAATGATGTTGGAGTAAAAGGGAGGATTTATGACTTTTTGAGGTTTATGTCATGTTGTAATGTTAATCCCTCATCAAACACACACCCAGAGTGTTACTTTGATTCAGTCATGAATGTTTCGGAAACCGTTGGACTAGCAGCAGTTAGCAAACACCTGGTGAACCGCTGTGTCTGAGCTCATAAGAGGGATTGTAACCAGCATTGTGATGACGTATTGAAGGGGGTGTGTCGGAAAGCAGGAGCTTCTTAAAGTGACAGAAGCCAATTTCAAGGCATCAAACATGGCTATGATGCAAAGTCAAATTTCTTTTAAGTTGTGTTTGACCTATTCAGCATTTTCATAACAACTGAAGGTAACATATTTAACTTCTTTAAGTATTTAAAAATGTTGTTCTATCCAATGGTGCCAGGGAGCTGCAACCAACCTTAAACCTAAAAGAATCAACATAACATAGAATTTAAGCTACAATTATAACAGATGGGCTGGGAAACACAACCACAACAGAAAGCATGGAGGGACATATGCTAACCTTTGATGACAAAATCATTGGAATAACTAAAATGAAAACAAAAAATGTATTTACAGTCCTAATAATTCAAAAAACATTTTTACATAGTTTGCCACATTGTTTATTATTGTATTGTCAAGAAAATCAAAGGTCAAAAACATAATTTATTCAAAAACTGGAACCTTTGGAAACAACTTGTTTCCAAAATCCTGATGGCATCATTTTCTGCAGAGGTATTACACTCATTTTGGCTTTTTTTAATGAAAATGTGTGACTCCTTGTGCGAATTACAACACGTTACTAGAAAATACAGGGAAGAGTCTTAAAATGGTGATAGATCTGAAATAAAACTACTAAAACAAGTTTGAATGTAACTAACATCAATAGTTGAAGGAAAACACAAAACACTTTTAGAAGTGATTGCTTTAGTTTTGCTGAAGATACAGATATTTTATCCTCCAACATACAGCAATAATTTCAGCAGTTACTTATAAACAAGGATTTCAACCCTCCTTCACATACAACTTCAAATATAACCAAAATGATCAAAGCAAAACATACAAATAAACATTAGATTTTTGTTCCATGAGAAGAAAGACAAAGACAAATTTACTCCTTATCTAATTATTTTGGTTTAAAGTCCAAATGTAAGCTAAGCTAAGTTTTGTGATAATTTCTTTCCTTTTGCACTGGATGTTGTTGCCTTTGACTGGGCCAAGATTTTGAACTTTGAAAGTCCTTTAGTGATTAATTTAGGAATAATCGCCCTTTGAAGAGCCTCAGCCACGTTGTCGTGCTAAATCTGTGTGCTCATTTCAAATGACACCACCGAGAACAGGACAAATTAGGGGTCTTCCCAGGTTAGTTCTTCACATAAATAGTCTGTCAGAGTCTCTCCTCCCTTCTTTAGCAGAGCAGACCCCTGAATTAATTTATATATTGTTTAAGATTAATGAAAGTGGGCTCCGGTGCCTACGCAGCGGGAGTTCTATTTATGGAGCTTCTGCTATCCATCACCGGACATTATCCTGTAAATTTTCAGACATCCAACTTCCTGTTCCCCGCTACTGCAAATGTAAGCAACATCGGTGCCAGGTTTTCTCACTGGAAACAGTTCCACTCCTGAAACCCTACTATCAATTAATATGCAGTGGCGAGGGTATAGATCGAGCCACGTTAGCGGTCTGAGTCACTCCCTGCAGCTCTCTCTCTGACTGATGCTTCACGTCTGGAGCAAAAAAAATCTGAGAAAAAGGGAAACCGGACTAAATGAGATTAGATTACCAAAGCAAAAAATATTTATGAAAAAAGACAAGACGACAAGAGATTGCTCGTAGATATTTTTATGTGTATGCAGATTCAAAATATAAACTTCTCCTTCATCCCTTTTGTGGGTTAAAAAAAAGCAGTAGAAGCCCCTCAGTGGGCATAAATTTAACTACAGTGCAGCACACAACAATCAAGAAAGGTAAAGCAGAATCCCAATTGCAGCATGTTTGTGCTGTCAGCATCTGAGAGTTTTACTCATTCACTGAATGAGGCAAAAGGAACAACAATCTTCTGTCTACCTGAGAATTGCCTTTTTTGTTTGTTTTTTTAAGTTCCCTTAATTTCAAAGCAGTGACACTCCTAAAATGGCATACGGCCATAACAAAAATAACTTCAAGTAAATAACACCGGTTCATTTCAAGCACAAAGAAAACATAATTGATTATTACCACCTTTAATGTCCCAAAGCTCCATTCTGACTGAATCAGAAAGGCAATTATTTGTCTTGATATGCGCCGCTGAAGAGAGGGTGAGTAGGTGGATGACTGTTGTAGAAATGCTGACTTAGAGCTAGATACAGAGTATGTGCTTCTGTCTCCTTTATAGGCATCGGGGACTCTGTGTACCAGCGGTTTTATGTGGGCTCTTGCATGGCCTGTGAGGTTCAGATCACATCCCACATAAACCGACACACACCCATGGAGATCGGCTAATGCTAAAAAGCTCGTCTTGTGCTGCGACGTACAATTCTGATCTTTGAAATTATTGGATATAAATATCAATAAAGCGTTAATATCCCAAACTTTTCCATGCCACGGTCCCCCTGAACAACATTAGCTTCTGGCTGGGGAAGCGCTTTGCAAAAACCCCCACAGGCAATGCTACAAATGTAAAGAAACGTCAACTTTCAGAATTTTTTTCCCTCACTTATATTCACTATTTGATAATTATTACATTTCTTTAGCATGTAAGCTGCCTCCTGCTTTCTGAGGCCATTGAATGATTCCCTCCATCTTTTTTTGTTGTTTCATTTCGTGCTTGCTAGCTATAGCATTGCTAGCTAGAGGAGCAAAGCACCTTGATAAGTTTGACTGGTAGCCAATTAGAAAGATAAGCGTGCAAATAACAAATAACATTTTATCAACTTCCTATAATTACGGCCTATATGTCACTTTCTTTTGTCAAAAGCTTTTCTTTTTTTTTGCCAAATATTTTCTTGTCAATAAAAAGTGGGTGATTTTTTTTTTTTCAAAAAAATAAATCACGTACACAAGTCACTTGATGACTCGTGTCATTAAATTAGGAAAGTGACCATTTTAATAAATTATTTTAACCTCTGCTTTATGACAGTGATTGAAAAACACGTTAGATTTAATGCTACAAAAAAGTATTATTAAAAAACATACAGCAAAAAAAAACAACTTTTTGGAGTCAATATTTTTAGTTTTACTTTTTTCCCTCATTTTCTCTCGAACATTCTGAAACTTGCCCTACTGCCACCCTATGGGGCCGCAGCCACTACCTCCACTTTAAAATAAATAAATAAATAAAACATACTGGATTAGACAACATAAAGACCCCTTCAACTTCCATAGAGCATGAAATATCACAGAGCATAGATAGCAAGTTTAAAATAAAAATTAAAACAAAGAACTGACCTGTCTATAGGTGCATCACCGGGCCCCGAGTACCTCAGCCCCGTTCCATTGTCAAGGGACGCCTGTCTGGGCAGGAGCCCGCCGTGAGGTCTGCTTCTGTCCAACGCAGGCGTCAAGTCCCCTGAGGCTCCCTGGTGGGTATACAGGGATGGGTCCTGTAGTTTGGCCTTTTTGCCCTGCGGCCCACCCTCAAACACGCCACGCACCTGACCAGGCTCCGAGTCGTAGAACCACGCTCCCGACTTAGTGAGGATTTCTTGTTGTTTTCGGCACAAGTTGCATACCCACATAACCTGTAAATAAGAGAAGGACCCATTTACAACTTCAAAACGACCAGGTAGAGATTTTCTTTTTTTTACTTTTCTTTTAATTATATGTTTTACTGTGATGATATGAGTGCTTTGCAAAAGTATTGACACCAAGTGAACTTTCACGTATTGTCTTGTTCAAACTACACACCAGAATGTGCTTTTATCAAGGTTCTCTGTGACAGGTCAAAGTGGCTCATTATTGTGAAGCAGAAGAAAAGTAATACATTGGTTCATTTTTTTTGACAATTAAACATCAGTAGCTGTGGCGTGTGTGTTTATACATTCAGCCACTCATGAGTCTATATGTGTACAACCACCTCCTCTGCTATGACAGCTGTGAGTCTTATGGGTTATGCTCATTTTGTGCAATTTTCTTAATAAAAAACAGCCAAACTCAAGTCAGGTTGGATGGAGAGCATCTCTGCAATTTAAAAGTTTTGACAAAAAAAAATCTCCTCCAGATTTTAGTCTGGGTTTTTGACATTACCATTTTTAACACATGTATGTGCCTTACCCCGATCTTGGTGAAAGGTGAATTATTGACCCAATTTCAGGTCTTCAGCACCATCTAAAAGGTATTTGTCCATTATCACTGTGCATTTAGCTCCATCCATCTTCCTTTTAACCTCAGTCAGGCTCTCAATCTGAAGAAAAATATTCCCACAGCATGATGCTTTTTTATTTACCACAGGAAAGGCGGCTGAGTACAAACACAAATATTTTCTTGTAAATCATACATCCTTTTCTTCTCACTTCAAAATGATGTGCTAATTTGTGTCGATCCATCACAATGAAAGACTCCGGAGATTGTGTAGGGGAAAAAAATCCACAGGAGAAAAACACTTTTGCAAGGCGCAATAATGTAAGTTCAATACTGCAACATAACCGTATCACCAATCAAATCACTGCTGTAGGATGAAAATTACTTTTTAGCCTCGCTTAAAAAAAATGTTTTTTTTTACAAACAAACTGGAGCAAAGCAGTTCATATAAATCCACAGTTTATGTTGAACAAATGAATAATGAAACATCTTACACATGCAGCAGCTCTTGGAATCTTTAGAAATGGAAGCACTGCAGTTTCAAATTGACTTTTTTTTTTGTCATAAACTCAAACACTGTGAGTCCATCCTGTACACACATTCACACCGGTTAATGTTCTTATTTGCAAATAAATTTGTAACGACACAACACTATTAAACTCATTTTTTCACGTTCGATTGCACTGAATTCAGGTTTTCCTGGGCAGAGCCGGAGTGTACCAAACAACCAGTTGAGAGGAGGAAAAAGCTTAATGCGGCACCGTAAACCTCACCTCTCACAGTCCCGGCGCTGACTCAGTTCATTACAGTTATTGGTGTGAGCTGGCCCTGAATTGACCGATATGCTATTTCTATAGATTAACTGAACTCACTTAAACTATTGTCATCTGTGCGGCCAGTGCCCACACCTGCTCAAAAGGCTGATTTGTATCTGCTCCCTTTCACAAACTGAAGTAGATATTTAAAAAAAAGAAGAAGATTGAAAAGAAAAAAAAAACGAGGGAAGTTAGCATTGTATTAATGTGAGGTTTGGGATTCACCAATGCATTAAGCAAAGACACATGCTTGACTGCTTGATCTAAGAACAAAGGAGCTGGTAAAATCACTCAAGATCCCAGAATTCATAGTATTTCACATCTGGGTGTGATCGGTCGAAGGAGCTCCAAGTATCTACACAGAAGAACCTACACTTTTTCCGTTATCTGTAAAGACGGAGCTACACTGCAGAATTATCTGGATCTTACTGGCTGAGTGACACACCTAACCCTTCTTGGAAAAACATTGGATCTGAGCAAAAACCAGCTGCTTGTGAAGAACTGAGCCCAGATCTTTAAAGTGTAAACACTGCACCATTCCTCAGGCGACATACTGCTTGAACCAAGAGAATGGACCTGGTATTGGAGTTGTCCGGGTCCATTCAGCTCTCACAGAATAATAATACTCTCCCATAAAAAGCAACTTTACTAAAACAAGGGAGTTTTCTAGAGGATCTCTTTGCCCAAGTTGCTAAAGCTAGCTGCCTTTGCTTAGTGCAGCGCAAATTTTATCCACCATGTTGTTTGCTCCGTCCGACACATGAGTAGCATCTTGTTTTTTAGCTAGCATAACCTTGTTCACTCACACACATCTCTACACATACGCACGTTGTGATAGTGCTGCATTGTTTTTGATAACAGTTTATTAACTGTGAAGTTGGGATTTTGCTTTAATAGAATCTGCTGTGACTTAAAGAGACGTTGTTGATGTTTGTGTATTGGTATGCAGCGCTTGCTGATTGAGAACAGCTCTGATTCTCTTCTTCATGTGTTCCTCTATGATATTCCACCTGATTCCAGCTGGCACTTGTAGAATAAAAGCCCACGCAGGCTGAAAGTGGTTTGGCTATCGATTTCTGATAATCAGGTGGTGCCGCGACATGGGAGTTTAATCACAAATTGCTCACTTTTATTTATAAATGCCCTTGGGCGCTTACTAATAGATATTGATAGCCAAGCAAGGCTATCATTTCCCAATAGAGGTACTGCAAGGAAGCTAATTACATGATCACACTTTTAGTGATAAACTTTAAAAAAACACTACACAACTTAGTTTATTTATTATTTTAGTACCACATTTCCTTTCAAAGAACTTTACAAGACAAACTGATCCGATTTACTGTATATAAGACATGCATAGTCAAATCACTGCAATTATGCATGCAGATTTAATTTGGATGTAATATATTCCAGTTTGATTGCCATTATAAACTGGAGTCATATTCAGTCTATAATGTTAAATGTTAAGGAAGTCCAGTCAACTGAAACTGAATCATTGACTTTGCAGCAATCCCTCCTGCTGAGCATGCATATGGTCACTCTACACTACATCTGGTTTCCAACTATAGTTTGTTACATTTCCACCCAAGAGCAATAGAAGGTAAAAATTAAAGGTAGTTTTGCGTTATTTGAAGTTCAATATCTATGAGGAGAAGGCAGAATGTTCCGTGAAAGATCTAGCAAAGCTGCACTGGCAAACATCTGCAGGAGTTGGACATAGATTAAAGTTTTAAAACCTAGTTAATGTTTCAATTAACTCGTAATTTCTTCATAAGTTTTTCAAGCTTTCAGAATTGCTGGAACATGGAAGTAATGAGTGACAGAAGGACCATATTCTTAAATCCAGTGCTAGGACTACGCTAGCTTTGTACTTTTGGTTTTGCTAAGCACACCCAACTGAGCTACATTACAATTACTTATATTTGTGTTTTCAGGCCCAACACTGCTGCCATGCTTCGGTTCAAAAATGGGCCAGAAACTGAACCAGCAGCAGTCCAGAGAGAAACGGTAAAACACTTAGAAGCCTGAAGAGCTACTGACCAAGACCACTTGAAATAATTGCAAAAACAGCAAAATATAAAGAACAAAGCAAAAATGAAACTCTTTTTTTGCTGCAAATTTTTCAGAATTTTTGAAAATGCTGAACAAAAAGACACATGACAAATTCTAGATTTTTGTGTGGGGAGCGGAGGTTGCTGTTATTTTTCTGTAAATTGGATTGCCATAAGTAGCTCAATTTAATTAGCGGCTCGTTTTTTTCCAATAGAGGAAAATAATCAAATGTGAAAAAAAATATATATATATAGAGCTGCATCACAATTTCAACAAAAACAAACATGTTCTCAACATGCAGCTTGTTTGCTGCTATCTGATCCTGACACAGACGACATTTATGACCAGCTACCAGTGTTACAGATGTGCTGTAACTGTGCTGACACAATGGAAGCAGAGAGGCTATAAATTGCACTTTATGTATCCCGGGGGAACACGTCCAGTAAGACACCGACTGCCTCGCCTAAGTGGGGTTATACAAAGAACTCTGCCGTGAATCGCATGTCTTCGATTGAGACCCGAGGAACCACCGAGGTACGCACACTTCTTTACCGGGACATCCGACGAAGCGCTAACAGAGCGGCATAATGGGAACCCCGTAAAATTTTAATTGGTTTTCATCTTCTGAAAATCAGCTCAAGGGAACTGGAAGAAACAGACCTGGTGGCAAACACTGAAGTTACCAGAAAAAATATATTTCAATCCCACTCGTACCTTGCATCAAAATAATCCAACATATTGTTGACTCCATCCGAGCTAGTCTACCTGTGTTCAGAAGTATGACATTATGCAGATGTCTGCATTATAATATCAGTGTGTGCTGCAATGACAAGGACTGCTTGGATGGAATATTTGTTAGCTTATTATATTTCAAACATCATGCATTCACACCCTGGTTGTCAGTGATATTTCCGGCCATTAGCATAAACTCTGACTGCGCTTCATGTCAACATTACCCAGATCCTAAACTAGGAATATTGTTATGATGGAAAAGTGGTGAAGAAAATATGGATTAGAGGCAACTGCTATTCCTGTCACAATGTTCAAAAATATGTTGCATCAGATACCAAATCATTAACATATATGAAAATAATGATTACTATTCACATGTTTAGTTGCATCAAAAAATGTTGTCGTATCAAAACAATTAAAAACATGTTTAATTAGATAAAAACCCATTTTCCCCCCAGTGTATTATAAGCCTGGCGGGCCACCAGGCTTCACTTGTGCCCCCACCAGGCAAAGCGTTGCTTATTTATTTAAGTTTTTTTTTAATGTTTGCATTTTTTAAGACTTTAAAGTTGGTGTTCAGATATTAATCTTCCAATCTTTCAATAACACATAATAATTAAGTGATATTTTCAAACTTCTTGCCAATTTTAAAGATTTTTTAACTCTAAAACATTGAGGGCCGCTGGATGAGTGACTGCCGAACGCCCAACCACCAGGCTTAGCAAGTTATCAGGGGAAAACCTTGGAAAACAATAAAAAAACATAAAAGATTGACTATTAAACGTGTGTAATTATATGGAAACAATAAAAAACACAAAAAATTGACAACTATCAACATGCTTAGTCAGATAAGAGCAGAAAAGTCACATCAGCTATTAGATTTGTTTTTCTTTTCCAGTAGATTTTTCTTATTATTATTTGATGCAGCCACAATTAAATGACACAAAATATGGTTTAAAATGGAATTACACGTTATGATACTAAATAAATTAAACTATATCACCAAGTGTGGCTTTAAAATGTATAATCAAACAGAAAGAACATCTTCCTGTTTGACGTACCATTAAAATTGGGAGCAGCTGAGACGGATTATCTGCTTCCTACATTGAGAGCCAACACAAAACACAGACACGAGGTCAGCTGGGGATAAAATCCAGACACAGGTAGAGCTCACACAAAACGGTGAATTATGAGAGTTCATGTTCGCAGTGAAACTTCACCACTGATTCATACGCTTTGAAATAAAGCAGCCTTAACACACTCCAGTTGTGTATATACATTCGCTGAAAGACATTCTGCTCTGGATTCTCCCAAGACACACACACACACACACTTCCCATCAGCCTCGAGGATGGTGGCTGTGGTTTGTAGACAGGCCGCATTTCTCAGTGTGTTCCTGTTAATTTCATTGTTATTATAACAGCACTTAAAAAAAAAGAAAAAGCCAAGCCAAGCCAAGCCAATTCTACATGCTGTGAGCAGCAGGGGGTGAGGGGGGAATATATTCTGTTTAATGCACGAGGCGATGTTTACTGAGGCAGTGGAATAAGAGAAACAAACACTAGAACCCAGAGATCAATAAATAATTTCCCTTCTAAAGGTTTCTCATCAGATCCTGTGATGGTTTTAGGGACACTAGCAAACAACAAAGAAACAGATCCTAAAAATACATTTGAGCTTATAAAGCTGCCTAAAGCAAGAACAGAGGTCGTTCATTATTAAGAGCCATGCTTACACAGAAGGTAATAAAACATCATCATCCTATATAATGTCCCATATACAGCCCCGTCTTACACACAATATGTCAGCTTTAGATTTCAATGGAAGAAAAAAAAAATAAAATTTTACAGATAACTATCCTTATCTGTCTCATGCTACAGTTTTCTGCCATGTACTCTCCGTGTCCCATTCAAAAGAATGGAAATGTAACCATTCACGCCTATGGAGGCTGGATTTTGCAGCATATATGAGAACAATGAGCTCTCTCTTGTGGCCATTAAACTGCACTACAGCCTTATTTAACCCCGGATTTAGAATGAATCAGCAAGAAGCTTTCAGCCGTATCAGCACGCTGAATGAAATGCAGAGCTCAAAGTTAAATCAGCTGCTCCTCCGAACGCGTGCATTTACTCTATTCTCTGCCACATACAATCAAATCCACCTGAGAAGCACGTTTCTATGTGTTAAAAAAAAAAGGCTAAAATTAGGAGAGAGGTAAGCATTGGGCGGGATGCATTATTCATAGAGCAGTAAACGGCGTGTCATAGGTATCGTATTGCATTACTGTTACTCTCCTTTACCTGAACTGAGCCACACAGTGAACACTCATTGTTCTGCGAGTGGAGCGTTCCTCCAAACATCAGCGTCTGGACGGAGTCCAGCTCCAGAACACACTCGCCAACAGACATCCTGTCCAACACACACACCAGCAAATTGCTGCCCCAGCTGGGTGGGTGGCTGGGAGGAGAGGGGGGATGTAGAGGGGGGGAGGGGGTACATGAGCATGATGGGCTGCAGTGACAGGCATTTCAATCAGCCAGCGAGGCAATGAATGAAACTGCAATTCTACAAATCATTTAAAGTGACAGAGCACCAATGCATTGGCAAAAAAAAAGACATCATGCAACACTTTGACATATATATATATATATATATATATATATATATATATATATATATATATATATATATATATATATATATATATATATATATATATACTGTATATATATAAAATAATAGAGAAAATTATAGAGGAAAAAGCATGAAGAACATTTGAAGCAAATGAAAGGAAATGCTTGCATTCACATGCCACCGACACAGCCTGCACGTGGTGAATTACATTTTAATGAGCTTCTAATTTTAGGGAGTCCGTTTGTAATAATAATAGACTTGATGAATATTTATGTTCCTTGTTTGAAGTTCAGCAATACAGAGGAGGGGAGGGAGAAAAAAACGGAGATAGTACTGTATAAATCCGGCGAAATGGCTGTCTGTCAGACCCGCACCCCTTCAGCCGCTCTATGACCTAAATAAACCGAGCATTTTTTTATTATTATTATTTTGACTGACGACGCCTGTTCTCTGACACACACACACACACACACACACACACACACACACACACACACACACACACACACACACACACACACACACACGGTGGGTGGTTTCTGAAAACCCCTTTACATATTGGTGAGAGGGGATCGAGGTTATATTTTAATGCATGTTTTGGATTTTTTACTTCGAGAGAAAAAAAAAAAAACAGCAGAAACGATCTGCATTACAAATTATGGCAGAAAACGCGACGTTCATTCATCTTACCCATTGTGCCGCCGATGCCTGAGCAGAAACACCGCGGTCTGTAAGTCCTTGCGGTGTGAGTGAGAGTCCGCAGCTCCCGCGACCAAAGAGAAGAACCTGCTCCGACCTTCAGCACCGCGGACAGCTCCCGCCGCCTCCTCTTTTTCTTTTTTTTCCTTCTCCGCCCCCCAACCCCCCTTACTGAAGGTTAAACTCAAATCGACCTAGTTCGATTAGACAAAAGCGCCTATAGTTTTAAATGTAGTGTGATGACGAGAAAAAAAAAAAAAAAAGAAAATAATATTAATAAAAATAAATAAATACATCCTAGCCGGTGGGTCCGAGCAGAAACCGTAGAGTTCGCCGTTCTGAGTGCTGCTGAAGCCCCAAACCATCCGAGGCTCCGCGGCGTCGTGGACGTGTCTCCGCTCGGTTCTCTCCGCTCGCGCTCTCCAACGGACAGACGTGGAAACGCGCTTAGCGGCGGAACACCGTCTGCCGCCCCGTCCGCTTTTCACAGAAACACTTTGCGTAATTGCAGACTCAGTCTGTGCTGTTAATGTCGTTTCTTCTGCCCCCCCCCCCCCCCCCGCCCCCCCTCCAACAAATCATGAATGACCGTCACTCCTTTCATTGGTCGTTTCGCGTCATGCTGAAAGTTCTCTACAGATAGCCAGCAGATCCAAACTTGAGGAGGAAAGTTTGGTAGATAATAAAAAAAATAAAAAATAAAAAAAAAGTCCTGCAATTATTACGTTTTAGGGAGTTTCCAGTTTAAGGGCAGCACGGTGCTGGTGGTCAGTGATGCAACTACACTATGCAGGTGGATGCGAAAACATAAATCACTTTTTGCGCCACTGTTAGGCATAAAATTATGACCACTGACAGGTGAAGCGTCATGCAACACTTTCCATCCCCAACGCACAGGGGATGGAAAGAGGACACATATATTAGGTTATTAGTTGAGCAATTGGTCCTAGACGTTGTTGTGTGCAAGGAGAAAACATGGAAAACATAAGAATTTGAAGGAATTTAGCAAAACTTCAGTGTGTATTGGCTGGATAATTCACAATCTGAAGAGTTTGTGTTCCTGGTCTGCAAAGCTCACTGTCTATCAAAACGGATCCAAGGGGGAACAGTGATGACCTGCCTAAAGGGAGCGGTGCACCAAGTGCAGTCTTACGGCCAACTTTCGATATTTAAAAAGGCTTACTTGCCCGATTCTGATTTTGGTCTGAAAAGTTACTAAATATACTGACAATGTTGGTAAACCAACAACCACTAATCTAAAAAAAATCAACAAATATAGGTCATTATCTATTTCTATTTCCAAGTTAACGTCAATATTTTTTTCCCAAGCAAATAAACACCAAATCCACAGAACATAAATGTGGAACATACATCTATCCATCTATAAATTATCTTCCACTTAACCCGGGTTTGGGTAACAGGGACAACAGGATAAGCAGAGAAGGGCACACTTCCCTCTCTCTGTTGTTTGGGTCAGCTCCTCTCCAATCCCAAGGTGTTCCCAAGTCAGCTGAGAGACACGGTCCCTCCAGTGTGACTTGGGTCTTCCCCAGTGGGATGTTCCCAGAACACCTCACCAGGGAGGTGTCCAAACCAGATGCCCAAGTCTCCTCCACTGTTTCCTCTCGATGTGAAGAAGCAGCAGCAGCAGCTCTACTCGAAGTCCCTTTTGAATGATGGAACTTCTCACCCATCTATCAGTCTAGATTTATCTATCAGTCTATCTATCTATCCAGATAGAATAGATAGATAGATAGATAGATAGATAGATAGATAGATAGATAGATAGATAGATAGATAGATAGATAGATAGATAGATAGATAGTAATAGATAGATAGATAGATAGATAGATAGATAGATAGATAGATAATAGATAGATAGATAGATATAGATTTGAAACAGATTGAAATATGTAGTTGAAACGTGATTAAAATGTGAAAAAGGTTCTCGGGTTGGGAATAAGTTTGTAAGGCAGCATCTTCAACAGCAGACAGACCTCAGAGTTTCTGAGTCCGAAGCCTCAACAGAAACTTCAGGTCAACGCAAGATATTCTGAATATTAGGGAACTTATGGTCATATAATGCAAACAAAATTAATACATTTAACATGTCCAGTTAAAATCAATTCAGCAGACCCCTCATCTTTCCCTGTACCACCAATTTCACAATCAGTTCCTCTATAATATATTGCATGCCGATGTAGCGTCCAGAGCTCAGCTAGCTGCCGCTGACACAAAGACTTGTGAATATTCAATAGCGTTTCACAGAACAAGATCTCTCTCGCCACTGCTGTCACCATCTGTGGTAGAGAGAAAGAGTAGACGGATGGAAAAAGAACAGATTTCACCACCACCACCTATTTCACTGACACACAAGCTTTTAGACAAGATTGCGGGACACAAAAAATGTGTTCCTTTGTCGGCCCCAGCATAAACACAACATCCGTCCATCTGCGGCCACAAAACACAAAACGAGATACATTTTATATCACAGCGGCCCTGACATGTTAATAATATATGGGAGTTATCTTACGAAGCTATTGCGCGCTTGTCTTTGAGGACTGTAGAGTTCACAAATTCATAACGTCCACTTTTGCGTAATAAGCTTTCCGTCTCAGTGAACTCTTTGTGCCACTAGCTGACCCTGTCTTCTAAACTTCTGCATCCAGGAGTTGCACTGCTTTCCTAGCAGTGCAGAGTCAAGTATTCCTTCTGTATTATACTGTCACACTCAGTTAAAATCGAGTATGTGACATATTTGCTGTAACACAGACCACTAATGGAGCTCCTTCCTTGCCCACAGCAATCACCATGTATGCATAAAATGCTTTGTATTTGTATTAAAGGGGATGTATTAGGTGTTTTCCAGCCACATAGCATCATTTTACAGCACAATCAAGTAAAAATGACCCAGTTATAAAAATGTTGCATATATCACAAGGCTTTTAAAAAAAAGTGCAATTTAATACCTTGAAATTGGGCCTCTGTCTCTTTAAAAACTCCTGCTCTTTCTGAAACTCCGCCTTCAGGAAGTCATCGCAACATGCTCCTCTATTAACCCTTAACAACGTTTTTACTAGCGTTGCACTGAGAAGTAGCTCCTATAATGAGCTCAGCTGATGCTGTGGTAGGTGTTTGCTAATTGATGCTGGATAGTCTGAAGGAGCTGCGTGGGGGAGTCACGGGAGAGAGGGCTGCTCTGTCAGGCAGAAACTCGGACCTGCAGCTCTGAGCCCGCGAAAGCGGAGCTAGATCCACCCTGACGTTTTGCACAGCTGAACAGTTGCAACAACAGGTAAGTGGGTACAACTGGAAGCTCGTGTCCTAACCTATCAGGCACAGCCTGTGAAGTCCATCGTCAGCCTGCTGCCACTGTTATTACTCAACACCATCTGCACAGAACAGTAACCGATCTCCCTGCTATTATAATCCAGAGGATGATGGACAGCCATACAGCTGGAGGCTTGGCATCAGGGGCACGAGCAGGACGGGGTTATGTCTCTGTCTTTCTGCTGCTCTAATATTTCAGAGGACCCTGATCATGTGTATTTAAATGTATCATAACTGTCATTTAGAAAAAGAAAAAATAATTTAAAAGTTAGCTTTCACAGAAATTAAGAGTGAATCATAACATTTTAATACCGTTACATATCCAGATGAACATTCACCAGCCAAATGATCCACATCTAGTTATGAAATATGACAGAAATAAAGATGATAAAGCATAGAGAAATTGATGGAAGTGGCACGATAATCAAATTGTTGCATCATTTTACCAAAGCAGAATCTATAGCAGCTCCACGTGCCAAACGATGGTTATGACAGTTATCAGGTCTCGCTTAGCTTCAGGAAATAAAGCAGCGAAACAACTGAAAACAAAAGGGACAGCGTTGTTGCCAACTTAATGACTTTATCGCTATACTTAGCAACTTTACAAACCCCTCTGGTGGCTTTTTGTCATCTTCCACAAACAGCCAACAATAAGAGCAGAAAGACTCATTTCACTGTGTTGCCCACACTGCAAAATAAATCACATGTGCAAAGCTGAGAAATGTGATCACACATTGGAGCCAATAGGAAAAGTCAACCGCAGCGTACACCGTTCGACCCAAAGAGGGCGGCCAAATATTACAGAATCAAACTTGGACAAAAGCATAAAATTATCACCAATAAATGCTATTTAGAAAATGTATCTGGAAAAAAGTTAATTTAGGGTTTAGTTACCTTTTACCATGTCTTTTCCTGTTTATGAAGGACTTTTTTGTGTTTTCGTGTTCTCCAAGTTTAGCACAAAAAAAAAGGAACAGACTCACAGTTGAGACTTGTACTTTGATTCCAATCAATCATGGCTGCTGAATGTGTATTTAGTCACACCACGGCATATCACAGTGCTCATTTTCAGATGAAGTCCAAACAAACAGAGAAATGTTCGCTAACCACTTTGTCCTCCTGTTGCAATTCCATGAGAGCAGGAATGCAGCAGAGAGAAGGAGCAGGGATACAGACGGGAAGGAGGGGGGAGGTGAGCGGGGAGGAGTGGGAAAGACGGGGAGAAACAACAGACCGTGAGCGCCTCCAGATCCTGGAAACACTGTCACATATTCCAAAAAGCAAAGGGTCGCATGGGACAAAATAAAACACTTGTTTTTTTTTACATTTAGTTAGTGCAAAACTAAAATCTCTGGGTTAGTCTGTGGAAAAGATTTTGCATCAGTAAGCTGGACAGGGAGTTCTGCATTTAAAAGAAAGCATAAAGTAATGTTCTTTAATCAGAGCAGCAGTGGAGAGTGAGTTCCCTCTAGTGGCGAGACAGCATTAATACAGGCAATACGGTATGTGTAAGTTTTCATATTTTGCCACTTCCAAGAGCAAACTTCTGAGTATTTCTTTTATGGTTTTATGCAGTAGACACAAATGTTTATGATTTTCACTTTCTTTTTTTCTTTCTTTTTTTTTTTTTTACAAATAAAACTCTGAAAAGTGTGGCATACATGTGTGTTCTGCACAGTTACTCTAATATTCCAAAATAAAATTAAGTGCAAACAATTGCTTTTAAAGGCAGGAGACAGTGACTATTAGTCATTCACTCCACAAGCTATCAAACCGAGTGAGGGTGTGAGGGGGGGGGTGTACAACAAACTTGAGAAAGGAGGTTCCTGCGAACCTGTGAGGAGGAAAAACAGAAACTCTCCATTCCCAACATTAAAAATGGTAGCATCATGCTGAGGGGATGCTTTCTTTAACGGGGACAGGATAAATGCTTCAGAGTTCACTGGAAAACGGGTGGGGCTAAATTCAGGTCAATCCTGGAAGAAAACCTGCTGACGCCAGCAGAAGAGTTCACAACGGAGTGGAGAGGTGAACTCCAGTGGGGATGTTGCCATGAGAACGCAGCCAGAGCTGCAACGGGATAGTTTGTCTGTCAAAGTTCAGGGTACAATAGACTTGACAATCAGTGGCCAGGCCTAAAACTCCATGCTCACAGATCACATCCGACACATCTGACTGACCTTGAACTATTTTGCAAAGATAAAATGCACATAAATGTCAGTTTCCAGAAATGAAAAGCGGGTGGAGAAAAATCCCAGCTGTAATTGCAACAACAGGTGGCGCTATAAAGTATAAACTAAGGGGAGCTGAATGCAAATGCAAATACATGCAACACTTTTCAGTCTTTTATTTGTCAGAATAAAATAAAAATCATGTATTTTTTTTCTCACTTCATAATGAAGTCTCACCTTGTGCTACCTAAAACCTCAGTGAAATACAGAGTTTGTGAATGTAACATGACAAAATATGTTTTTAAAAAGTTGAAGGAAATTTTATAAAATAGAGAAATTCTTTTTGAATCCTTCATCAAAAATAATAAAGAATCTGAACGCCTAATGTCTCACAGCGGATTAAACAGGATTCAACTGCAGAGTTGAAGACATTAATGTGTGTGAATGACTGTTTGCTGTGTTGTGCTTGTGATAGAGGTGCAGTGTGTGTGTGTGTTGTGTACATTACCTTGTTTGACCGCAGAGACACTCGTCCTCCGCACCTAGCACAGAATTTCGTTTGGCAATATGAACAGATGTGACCGCAGCCATCAGCAAATTTCGTCTTGTGGCAAATTCCACAGGTCGGGGCTTCGCTCTTTTGGTCCTGAGCTGGCTTGGTCTCCTCCCCCATCTTCTTAACCTGGTCCTTATACGATTCAAACTGCTGGTGTAACTTCCTGCCAGCGCATGGAAAAATAAAACACAAAAACCAGGTTAGAAAATCGAATTGGAAAGCGGGAAACTGAAGGACTCGTATACCTAAAACATCAGGACCACCATGCCGTATCACCAAATGACTGAATTTTTTTAACCATTTTTAACCCTTTTCATTTATTTAATTCCATCATGTATTTTATATACCATATTTTCCGCACTATAAGGCGCATAGAATAGTTACGTTATGCATCCACTAGATGGAGCTGCACTTCAGGGAATGTCAACAAAACAGTCCGACTTCAGTCGGCGAGGAGAGCCTTCCGCGACTGGGCCGGGCGTGGCCGGACATGGTCACCCTTCTCCGTTCGCGCACAGCATGTTCGTGGAGAACGTGGTACTAAATGACCTGCAGACGACCTGATTCGTAGATGGATATAGGTCAGTCAAACTTTATTAACAAACCAGCGTTCTGAAACCATCCCAGCATGCACGGCGTGCTTCTTCTTCTACGGGCGAAAATGAAGTCAGTGTACTGTGCGTACCGTAGTTGCTAGACCTGTTGTGGCTTAATATTGGTCCATAAGGCGCACCAGATTATAAGGCGCACTGTCGGCTTTTGAGAAAATTTAAGGTTTTTAGGTGTGCCTTATAGTGCGGAAAAACTTAAAGTACTTAAAGTATTACTTAAAATAATGGCATTATTTACAGAAAACGCTACAAGTCAAGTTGTTCTTGCCCATTTTTCAGAGAGCAGACACATAAAACGGAGGTTCAAGTTACTACATGTTAATCAGAAATCAAGCACTTTCCAAACCCTCAAAACACCCAATTGAAATTCAAGCATTTTAAAGGATCCCAAGCATGAACGATGTAAATAATGACAGGTTCCCTGTCTGACAACAGAGCTAAACAACCAACACTCTGAAAATCAGCTTTGTTTTTTGTTTGTTTGTTTTTGCTCCAACTTTCTCTCCTCCGATAAGCCTCTACTACAAACCGACAAAGTGATGCAACCCCAGATAAGAAGTGAATTCCTGAAAGCAAAAGTCCATAACGTTACATCAGAGGTTTAAAAGTTGAGCCCCTCCACACCCTCCTCCTCTGACACAGCATCTCTTCAAACTCGGTTGTTTGGGTATCAGTTCTGCTTTTCAAGTTTGAGGATATCACTTAATTCTGGTTACTCGGGTTCCTCTGTATTAGATGAATAATTTGCACCCGTCTGTCTGCATCAAGGCGGTCGTAATGCGAGGCGAGGAACGCCGTCGATATGAACAGCTGGTTATTAAAATCAACAATTTATTTATTTATTTTTTTAGACTTTATCTGCAGGCAATCATCAGTGGTCACAAACAGAAAACTTTACATCTGACTTTCCAGGAATCAACGCAGCCTTCCTGTGTCTCTTTGTGTTATACTTCACCTGACTGTATAGAAAAAAGAAAAAAAATCTCAACTTCCACCCAAAAATAAAAACAAAAAAAAAACATCTCCTTACATGCATTTTGCATGACACATGTCAATTGAGTGTCTCCTTGGAAACTAAACACTGGGCTGACTTCATAATATGGCGATTAGAAGTGGTTTCGCCCCACATATCCCCTGCAACATTCATTAGCTCTTGTGAATTATTGAGCAGTGCGATCCTTTTACCACATACAGGTCTGCATTTGAGATAAACATGCTTCCTTTTCCCACAACCGGAGCTTTAGAGCCCAAACCCAGCGAGCACACACACCTTAAGACACCGCATGAGTGTGTGTGTATGTGTGTGGTGTTGTTGTCGACGTCGCGTCTGACTCTCTGTGCCATCAGAACATTAGATAAAGTGCCACTGACATGCTCCACGTTCTATCCATAAAAGGATTAAAGAGCTAATTATATCAGCCTTTGTGTATTTACCAAGCAGTGATTAGACTTGTGTGTTTTGTTTAAGACATTCAAACTAAATCACATTTACTCACAGAACCACTGATAACCAGCTGAGTTTAAAGTCGCTGTTACCAAGGATCAGGGAGGCAAAACGTCAAATGACTGTCGTGTTTTTGCTCAATCCAGGCTGTCTCACACGTCAGGACACAAAAAATCTGAGAAAATACTGAGAAATACTTCTATCTCTACTCAAAGAGCAGTTGGAGGTTTTGGCCAACTAATTTTCTACCATTGTATAAAGCGACCTAAGCAAAAAATCAATCAGACTTTGAAATGAACAGGTTCACTAAACACATTAGAGAACATCAAGTGAAACATCAGGAAGGTCACATTATCGACGACACACAGCAAAACTACGGAAAACGGCACAAACGCGATGCGGGTCGCCGCGGCAGCTGGTGCGCATTAGCCATTCAAAACTGGGTTGCTTATTGTGTAAAAACATGGTCAAATGCAGGTGAGGCTGCTGATGAGTAATCATACACTGCTCATTGTCCAGCTCCATGCTTGTGTATCGGAGCTCTCTTACCTATGAGACAGCAGCTATACGCAGTCCGAAACCGGAGCCGTCCTCCTGGACGTAAGACAGATTCAGCTTCTCCACAGCAGGGTCAGCTATGTGACGTCTTTACAGCAGCTGGATTTTACTTATTCCATTACTTATTGTTGATTCATTTGTAACCTTTTGAGAATCTTTAGCACGTGAGTGATTCTATAATTGGAGATACATTTGGCACTTCAAGAAATGACAAAAAAAAAATTCATTTCTTAAAATGTTTCTTAGGTAGTCTATTGAAAAGGCATTAAACTTTAAAAAATCTGTAATTGACAAACATTACCTACATATTTTATAATTTTTTCTCAGAAAAATACGTATGTTGTGCTGTATGTTATGTCAACTCTGTTACGGACAATATAGACAGTGAGTGAAAAAAGCAATAAATTCCAGCAGACTAAAATATTTTTATTCCATTACACCAAGTGTCCTACTACCACAATACTTTAAATTGAGATGTTTTACTTAAAAATACATTTTAAAAAATCGAAACATACTCAACCTTTCACAGAGTTATTCGCTTTGGGGCAAACGTTTTTCATTAAAACTCATTGAAAACCATCATTCTTTTAGAAATAAAATTGGTCAGTAATACTAAATCACAGCAGAGGTCAACCAACAATGTATATGTTTCCTTTTTTTTTGTGAAAGTATGTCATAAACATGTCAACTCTGTTACCTAACAGAGTTGGTGTTAGTAACAGAATTGACAGGACCATAATAATTTACAACTGAAAACTCTGTTACCATCAACTCTGTTACCCTATTTGGTAACAGAGTTGATGGTAACAGAATTGACAATTTCAAACAACTTTATTAAAAACTCCACTTGTGAGTAGAAATGCTAAAAATACATGACACCAATTAGATAATGGTTTAAAAACCATTAAATAAACTTGTCTCTGATCAAAAATTTGTGGTATTTTTCTCATGATACTTTGGTAACAAGATTGACATTGAAAACAACAACCCCTGGTGATTGTGATTTTTAGACCAAAATATTTCCCAGAGAATGGCACATAGACCTCTGTGTGTTTGAGGTCTTATCAGTAAAAGTAAGTGACCTAATTTTATGCAGTTTATATAGCCGTAGAAGGCAATTCCACAGATTTACAGGGACAAAACCATATGGTAACAGAGTTGACAAAAAATTCTCGGACACATATTTTTTCAAAAATAAGGGTATTTTGAGTTAATTTAATGTGATGTTGTTATTAAATTGACCATTTAGGCAGTTTAAAAAAAAGATAAAAAAAAACAAATTCACAAAAGAAAATTAATAAATGTTAATAAAAAAAACACAGTACCCAACTCGGACAACAAGTCTTAGTTTTTCAGCTATATAAAACAATTTTAAATGTATTTACTTAAATGTTTTTACTTGTTAAATATTATGATCCATTAAAATGAGTAATAAATTACTAAAATATTTAAAAATTGAAATATTTTAATATACCAGACCAAAAATAATGACTCTGGACATCAAATGTATCTGCAATTATAGAATCACTCATATGTCCAAAAATTGTTATGGAATGGATCTCTTCTGAGCTAAAAAAAGATACATTTACAAATATGATTTGCTGAGGTATTTTTGAATGGTTTAGCCTGTAGTTTATGCTATACTGTAATATGGCATAATATATTTAAAGACACATATATTCAGAAACAAATAGAATTGTCGACTATAAAAATGAACTCACTTAAGCCTCTGACCACTAAGCTCTTCTCTTTACTGACAATTTACATTTTTACTGAGCAACTCAGCAGCACAAGTGTAGCTAATATCGTTAACAGAGTTCACTTTTCCCTTTTCGCCTAATTACATTAGTACAGCTAACACATCAGAATTAATTTAAAAGCCTTGGTTTTATTTTCTCCAATCTTTGAAGTTCATCTAGTTCATGGTCTACTTTGGCTGACTGCTACAGTTTGAGATTATCGATTTATTCTGCTAGCTGCTGAGGAATGGAACATGATGCTACTTTTGGCTAGCATCTGGAGGTTTCTGGCCTTTTTTCTTTCTTTCTTTTTTTGCTGGTGAAAAACAGGGTGAAGAACACCCGCTCGGTTGACACAGTCTACATTTTATCAATTAAAGGTTAAAAAAAAAAAGGAGCTGGAAAAAGCTAAATATACTCACTCTGATGCACTGATGTAATAATTAAGCACTACACTGACAAACCTTTGGCTGGTTTCCTGAGCCTGCTGTGTCAACAGTTTTTGGCTTTAACTTTATTTTTCCTCTAACACGTCTTGTTCTCTATCAGCGGAGGGGCTACATAAGATTTATTTAGCAAGGGAAAAGTCAACTTTGTGGCAGAAACAACAGCAAATGAAATTGTCATTACTGGTATTTGTAAATGAGAGGGCCACAGCTAATGGACTATAATTTCATGCCAAGAATGTTGCCTGTACAACAAAACTATCATTAGGATTTTTTTTAAGTCTGTTGTTTCAGAATATTACAATTTCTTACCCAACTACTGTAACAAAAATAGATGCATGATTCGAAAGGCTTGTGCAAGGTGTGAAGCTGATACTCACTTTATCAGACAAGCGTTTGATACACCGCTAATCTAACACCAATAACCTCTCTCCAAGCTGAAGTATGTAACTTTTTCAGAAATTATGCTTTTTAGAATATTTGTTCAAATTATCATGATATTGTGTTGAGTGAGTCAGATAATTTGTGAAAAAAAATAAAATAAAAACTCGAGCTCCTCTGCCTTCTCCCAATGCTCCCAGTACTAACTGCAGGAAACACCACACAGTCAGAAACAACCAATCAGAGTCAAGAGGAGGGTCTTAGCGCTGTCAATCAATCCCGTTCTCACCCTCTGCTGCTCGTTCTTTGCTAAGCTACAGCTGCTTCACCAAAACATAGCATGCTACCAATACTACGGCTAGCTAGCATGACCACCAATGATGGCGGATAAACTCTTTTCCTGGAACAGTGAGTAGTTTTTTCACCATTAGCACATTGAGCAGCATATAGGAGGTTGATTGACAGTGCTAAGTCCCTCCTCCTGGCTCTGATTGGCTGTTTTTGAGCAGGAGCGATGCATTTTTGCATTAGAAGGAATGATTTTTTTTCATCCACTATCTGTCTCATACTATACTGTTACAACATTGTTAGTTTTAATAAATATAGCAAAAACATTTTTTTGCAAAAGTTACATAGTGCAGCTTTAAAAACCTCTTAAGAACTTTGATAAAAATAAACCCAGCCTATTGAGCTCCTTTGGTTGTCACAATATTTTTGTTTTCTTGCTGAAAGTAGGTCATGACGGGTCTGTGTTATTACTTACGCGTCTGGTTCGGGCTTCTTGTCATTTTGGGGCTTTTGCTGGGGCTGAAGAACATTATTAACCAGGCCAGTGATCCCGCTAAAGGGAAACCACCTGTTCAGATAAGCAAAGCGTGGCTGAAACAATGGCAATCGGTTATCAAAGGAACAAATAAGTTGACCGTTAGGAGGGATTTTTGGATCGCAGGGCAGTTTCAAGGAGTGAGAAATAGCAGGAACATTCACTACAACCACAGCAGATAGAGGACAGGGCCAGGACACTGGCAGAACAGCAACCGCGGGGGTCACCGACATCCAGATACGGTCAGAAATACAATGGAAGAGTCAGAAGAGGGTAGAAGTGCGAGGCTATCAGAGTTAAATTAGAAATAAGATTGGGGGGTGGAGGGATGAGCTCTACAGCCAATGGAAATGAGTGCTACAGGCAAGGCTAACAGAAGTATCACTTCTTCTAGTTTACAGGGGCAGCAGAGGTCAGGTTTTCCGAACGACCAGTCTTAAAGAGAGATTGGATCAAATGAGGCAGTGGCACAGTAGAGGAGCACCGAGTCCACGTTTGTAGTGGAACTACAGGGTTTGCACAGGCCAGCCACAGTGCAGCCGATACACTGGATGAAGACGGACAGCCAAGTAGAAACCAGGGACAAAGGGAGGGTTTCTGGCATAGAAACTGAAAAAAGCGGTGATTAAAAAATAAAAAGAAAAGCAACAGCCATTAACGCCATGGATGTCAGCTGTTTAATATCAATACAATTCACCTGTCTGATCAATTTCAGCTCACAGTGTGGCGTGAACATAATCACATATAGCTCCATTACTACAACTGTTGAGTCATCCAGCTGTCATCGCATGACATTGATGTCATTTCTTTCGTTTAGCCCCCAGAAGACGAGGAGAAAGCCACAAGAAGCACACAGCACAAACTGCCAGGAAAAAAAGAAAAGTGTCAAAGCCTAGAGCACGCTGGGTAATGCAGTTTACTTACTGTGCTTGCTGAGGTTTTGGTTCTTCTTTGAGCCTAAAACATAAAAGAAATAAAATAAAATAAAAAGGGTATGGAGATCTCATTGCATACAAAAACAGAAATAGATGAAGAAAAAGAGGTGAATACAAGACAATGGTACAATAACGATGTTAACAGAAGACATGCAATATGTAGAACAATCTAAATAAAGACTCAAACAACAATGGAAGAAATAGAATGGTGGGACAGTAAATAAATATGTGTTCACATGTCAATGTCGCTTCAAGGATGGAAGAGTAAAAGTAAATAAAATCAGATTTAAATCGCTACGGGAAGGCAACCATAATTTTAACTCAATCACTTTTTTTTTTAAATACAAAAGATCCCAGCCGGAACTTTTGCATTCACATGTTTTCCGCATGCCTATAAATCTGACGTACAAGCGACATCCGTAAACAAAAACGATCGATGAAAAAAGTTGTTTTTCTTGTCCTGGGGTTAAAATAAAAAAATATACAAATCTTATGGGACAAAGACTATTGTTGAGTTCAAGTTGCGCTAAAAAGAGTTAGCCTATCAGAGAAGCTATTCAAATAGCATCTTAGTGCTAAACATTTTGCAAGAAGCACAGACGTTCCCAACGCTGATGTCAGCATCCACAGACATAAAGAAGAATTTTTTCAAAAATGTTACATGAATGATTATGGCTTCCTGAATAAGTATAATACCACTTTACATCAGTCTGATGGCTCAGTCACCTAAATAACAGATTAAAAACAATGAATATATTTGTTGATGCGCTCGTATGTCTGTAGGATTTAATATTTTAACAGCAAGGTTTTGAACTGAAAACTTTTGTTTGTCAATACCTCATTTTCAATTAAAAATGCAATTAATTACAGATTCTGCAATTATAAATAAACATTTTGACCAAGTCCCAACATTTATGAATTATTCATGTGATATTAAGAGGTTGGCTTGCACAAATAAAAGAATAAAATAATAATAATAGTTCCCTAAACTGATCAAGCAAAAATAAATAAATAAATAAAGCAAAGCAAGGAACAAATATTTATTGGAATAGATTTTTTTCAAGAATGGAGCAAATACCTCCATTGGTGATCAGATTTAAAAAAAAACACACAAAACAATAAACAATTCACCTCATCTACAAGTTGATACAAATATGTTTTTAGGACAACATCACTATGCGCTGGTATTTAAAATGCTTTCTCCCCAACTCCCCATAAGTAAAGCAGAGGTCAGACAAACACACACACACACACACACACACACACACACACACACACACACACACACACACACACACACACACACACACACACACACACACACACACACACAGCGGCCACAACATGACCATCTCACATGTCTCAGAAATCTGTACACCATCCGACACATGAGGCTGCGACTTTAGCGGCTCTCACTCTTGCTTTGGGAGCAAATGTCACTTTAAACTAACCAGAAACAAGCAGCTGAGAATCCCACAGCAAAACCCCTAGAAGCCCCTGATCACCACTCAGTCATGATCACACAGTGATCCTCAGAAAGGTTGAACACCCCAAAAACAGTCCATTTCTGTTGTTTTAAACTTTAACCCCATCTGATTAAGACGGTGACCAGGGTTCACTGTAATACTTAACTTCCACTGCGAAAACTTCTCCAATTAGATCAATTGCACTTAATTGGAACTGTTTAAAATTGCATGAAATAAAACCAAAGACTGAAGTAGCTTCCAGTAAGAAAAAAAAAAAAAAGGTGATGCTAATGTAAGTGTTCTGAGAAAGCTTTCAGAATACTTAAGCACTTCCTGGAAAGAGGTTGAATGGAGTGGCAACTCAACTTTTCTCCAGTCGAAGCAAATGTGAGCCTCAGAGTGAATATCTATGCGAAAAAAACACTTCCATTCAAAACAGAATTCCTTCTAATGCTGTATGCAAATTAAAGGGTGCCCTTTGTTTTAACCCAAATAAACAATAAAAAAAAGAACAACAACAACAACAACAAAAACTGAGACTGAGGAGGTTCTCGTTCAGGGTGCGACAAAATGAAGCTTCACATGAACACTTTTGGTGAAAAAGCAGAAAAGCGGCAGAGCCGGAAATCAGCCGGAGTGGTCTGCGGCCTGCGGTCAGCAGCCACAGAGAGAGGATCCGGTCCTGTGTACCCGTCAGTGTCGCTGCTCTGTTTTCCGATGAGCCAGTCCATATTTATCCTCTCGCTGTGTTCTCCCGGTGACCTGCAGCGCCGTTCTTTATTGATCCCATCAGCCCGTCTCTGTGGTCGCATTACAAGCCTCATATTTATCTGATGGAGCCTGCTGCCTGCCTGCCTGCCTGCCTGCTGCCTGCCTGCCTGCTGCCTGCCTGCTGCCTGCCTGCCTGCCTGCCTGCCTGCCTGCCTGCCTGGACAGCTGCCGGGCACTGAGCGTTTGTGTGCGCGAGCCGACGTCGTCTACGCAGAGGTGTTACGCGTGCGCCTCCATCGGACCCGCCACGCATCCTCGTGCGTGCGAGTGGGAGCGGCAAGAGGCTTAGCGAGTGAGTGAGCTTCTCTGTATTATTTGACATGGGTCAGTAAAATGAGAGTGTAAAATGTCACAAGTGACGTATTCAGTATCCTGGCTGCTAAGGAGGCCAGCAGGGCCGATCCGGTCTCGGTTTTCCGTCTCTTTAACCCGCAACCTGCATCCCCCTGAACTCCCTGTGACACAAGAAGAAAAAAATAAATAAATACACCGACCTGTTGCAGTTTAGCAATTTGGTTCTTTTGCTCTTTCTCCACTTTAAATACCACAACAGAAACAGCTCTAGTTTTTTTTTGTTTGTTTGTTTGTTTTTAATTGGGCTTGTGTGACTTTGAACCGAGTTTCCAACAAAGACTAATGCTACAGTGCCCTCTAGTGGACAAACGGATTTCTAATGTTTCAAGAGAAGGACTGCACACATGAAGTGTCTTTAAATATGCACAGTCTGAATCTTTTTCGCTTCATGAGTCATTTGTGGTTCAAATTAGGCATGATCACAAATAAAAATGAATGAATACTATTTTCAAGCAAAATCGTCCAGTTAAACTAGCAACTGCTGGGAACTGCTCAGAACTATTAAAAAAAAAGCTTTATTATTATTATTATTATTATTATTATTATTATTATTATTATTATTATTATTATTATTTTACCATTTATTTATCAAAAATGTTCTCTAACACACAGTCAGAGTGATAACTGGATCATTAACACCTTGAAAGTCTTGAGTTTTTGTACAAATTACAATTTTTTTATTTTAGTGGCAAAATGATAATTCACAGTGTTTTGTTGGACAAATTGGATAAATAGTCCCAGTAATCATTTTGATATACAATATCGTTTTCAAACCATTTTCAAGTTATGCATTTGTAGTGGTTTAATAATGCAAGTTTGCCCTATGAAAGACCAAGAAACTCTAATTTTACAAAAAGCGTTTAGCACTGAAACTGGAAGATATTTGAAATGTCCAAACTAAAAACATGACAAACCAAAAACAATAAATCAAAACAGAAACAAAAACCTCACGCAACTGAAACCATAAATACAATCTTGTTCTTCAATTTTTTTTACCAGAACAGAAATTATCTAGCTCATTTATCACAGTTTATGATGTGATTAATTATTTAATTGCTTATCGCAACAGGTCTAAAAACTTTCAAAAATGGCCCATTCGTTTTTAACTTTTACAAAACAATATAAAGGTGGTCATTGAGGGATTATCTAGTTAAAAATGTGAAGCGGGGCAGTGGTTCTGAAGGCCACCACAGTCAGAGTGATAATTGGATCAGAAGGAAATAATGTAGCTCAGTGGGTAAATAAATACCATCTACTGTACATACATCATTAACGCTGCCCCTGCTGGTTAGCAGTGCCAGCAGATGCAGTGTCTGTATGAGGTAAGTCAAGGGACACAGAAGGTAAAGTTTCGCTTTCGCTGTTCCTGCTATCATAACGCGGTAAAATATCAACCTGCTCAGGCTGGAGCAGTTACCAGATACAGGTTACTCCTTAAGAACAACATCTGAAGCTCATGTAATCAAAGACACTGAGAAAAAAAAGTTCTTAACAGAGTTTTATCAGTTTCTGAAATATGTCAGAATATCATCAGTGGTAAAATGACCCTACTAGCTAAAAGGGAAAAAAAAGCAGAGAAAAAAGACTGTAAAGTCTGACAGAAACTGTGTTTTCCTAAACAACTTCAGCCAGAGTTAATCCAGAGTTAGGCCACTTCAGGCAGCCATCCTAACTAAGCAAATCAACATGCTGTGTGTGACGTTAAGTCTTTTTACAGCAAAGTTATGCAAGTCAGAATTCCCTCCCCACCCCAAATCTAGTGTGCAACCTGCAAATCTTAAAAAAAGGTAGAGCGCGCTAAATATAGTCGGTCAATTTCTGTCAGTCGATGAGGCGGTGAGACACCTGTTCATTCAGCCCCTCTGGTAAATGCCAGGAGAGCCGCCACTGAACGCTTCCTCTCCGTCATCAAAGAGGATAAGGAGCGGTGGATAGGGCGCTTCCTCAGGTATGGGGCCCTGGCATGGTAAGATAGGCAGGGCAAATGGGGACGACGAGATGGCCTCGTCATAGACGGGTTGGCCGGCTACGGCGGCTGGGCCTTAGAAAGCAAAGATACGATTGAACACACACGCCCCCACTCATCAGAATAGGCAATCGAACAGCATGCAAGTCAGACCTCCTGACCAAGAACTAATATTCAGATTGTCAAACGGGTGTTGGCAAGAGCAAGTTTTTTTTGGGGGGGGGGGGGGGGGTTGGGGGAAGCGACGGGAAGTGGCTAATCTGAAGCCAAATATAACTAAAAGTCCATCTGTCTCCTTAGATTACCCGCCAGGATTCAATTGAGCTGCCTCATATCTCCCTTCCCCGAGACATATCCAAGTGGCAACGAGTCAGCGAGTCGCCACGCAGCCGACACGTTCACAAGTACATCTTTTTCATGCAAGGGCTTATAAGAAACATATGTACAATGTTCATTTTTGCAGCCACTTTATCAAACAGCATAACACATATCAACACTGTGCCTAGCATTTAGAGAAAACTCACAGAGTCTGTATTCTTGAACATATAGATTAAGAAACATTTGTTGTCTCTCCTGGTAAAGTTGGGTTCAAAGTCATAACACATATTTTTTTACAGCAGCATAATCTTGCTGTGAGGATTATTTTTGGAAAAAATATTTGAGTTTTACTCAGTGGGTTTAAAATCTTGAGCTAAAAAAAAAAATATTTTTAACAAAATTACCAGTGTCAATACATTGAACTACCCCATGGGGAAGCACTTTCTGACTAATGTAGCTCTATGTGGAAATGTAATCGATCCCCTGATGAAATATTAGTTAGCCTTGATTACTAACATTTTTTAGAGAATCAAGAAATCACATAACATGAGCCTGTTTGACAGCACACAGTGGGCTAGGCTCTCAAAACGTAACACATTGTGCACCGATCGCAAGAAATTTGACCACTTGTCCAGGAGGACCATCAGACAACCCAGAACAAACTTTTAAAACTCTACAGACCTCACTTCCATCAGCTATGCTTAGTACCAATGACTTTTTCATTAAAGAAACAAACAAGGGGAAAAAATGCCACTGAAAACATCCTGATGATCCCCAAGATTTTCCGAAGATATTTCATGGTGTTGGAATCCAGCCATGAAAGACTAAACTACAACCAGGGAACAAAGACACTACTACTCCCAGACTGCAGTGAATTAGCCCACTTTCAGTTCAAAAACATGCTTTCTAGGGCTTCTCAGTTAGCATTAAAATTAGCTTGATGATCTGAAACATTTGATTGTGACCAAAAGTGAAAATAAAAAGAAACCGGCGAGATGTCAAATACTTTTTTTCACTGTACCATATTCGTACTGTGTGTCACACCAGACCCAGTTGGAGACTTAGCTGTGACTGATCATAATTCTCTCTCACATTTGAATTCTGCCGTAAACACGCAGCCTTGACACCCCCAGTCCTGAATCACGTTCTCTTCTCACATCTAAGCTTGTGTAGCTGTGTAGCCGGGGCCGGACAAACGCCACACATTTACCTCAGTAATATGCTAGCTTGTCAGGGATTTGCTTGCTGTCTGGTTGAGGCCTGTGTCGCGGCCCCTAGTGCAGGCTCTCCCAATGCATTTAGTGCTTTACAAGCAAAAGCCGTTGTGCATCATGGTCAGCGTGGTATTATCTGCATCAGATTCTGCTGATTAAAGTATTTGTTAGATCAAACTCCCACCAGAGGATTATGCGGTGGCCCTGTACCGTCCGCGCCCACATACTGCTGCTGCTGCTGCTGCTGTCTTTGCTTCGTATCATATCACCACTTCCCACTTTGTTCCGCAATCCTATATTACAACTTCATATGTACTGTCTGTTTTGTTTGCTGTTTATTGGGTCTGAACACCGGCCATTTATACGGACTACATGGAAGTCTCCCACCGGTAGGGTTGCACATTTTTACCCACCACAACAGCAGAGTTCAGGATTTGATTAATAACAAGGAAATCAGATTACTACTATAATCATTCATCTTAGATTGTTTCACAGCAATGTTTAAAATGAATGTTTAATATCTGTGACTGGTCAACAATTGTTGGCAAAGTCGTCGATTTAATCTGTATCTCTGACCAGAAATCCTAACATCTGAATACATTTCTCAGGGTCTGTTTGTCCCTGTTGTCTTTAATAATTGTGCTTGTCCTAACATGTGTCGTCTGTGTGAACACCAGGTTGCTTCTCCTGTCAGCCTAACCTATTCGTTCTGACTCAGACGCATTTTCATTATATCTCTAATCAGCACTTTCTTGGCAGTTGACAATGTCCTGTTTTTGAGCCTCCCGTAATGCCTCAACAGCTTCTCTGGGAAGATTTCAGATGCTCAGACGTGTTTCAGATCTTTTCTTCGTGTTAATCCAGCTGGATGGCTTCTCTTCATCCATGCCATAGACATAGAAACACCACAGCTGCTTGGCCAACACCAGTTCTGCCTGATCAAAATTCTCTTGCAGAATTTACAGTCATGTGATCCTACATCTGCAATTAAGGTCATTGCAGATGAAAAAGAAAAGAGGAGAAAACTTCAGACACAAAAACTTACAAATTTTGAGATTAATCTCAGACATTTTCTAGAACAAATAAGAACCTTTCTTCGCTTGAAAAGTCATCCATTAACCCATCCATCCATCCATTTTCCTACACCCTTGTCCCTTAATGGGGTCGGGAGGTGCTGGAGCCTATCTCCAGCTAGCGTTCCGGGCGAGAGGCGGGGTACGCCCTGGACAGGTCGCCAGTCTGTCGCAGGCTTGAAAAGTCAGCTTTTGGAAATGTTCAGAGTTTGAATGTTCTGCCAAAAAATCTCAGAGTTGAAAGTTTGACTTTTGAAGCTCAAGAATTTTCATGTTTTTCTAGTAAATGTTCAACTTTTCAAACTCAGAAATATCCTTGTTTTTTCATAGAAAATTCAGAGAATTTTAAATGTACTTTTTATTTTTTCCTTATCTGTAATATGTCGTCGTATGATCCAACTCTTGGTTTCCTTGTAAACAATTACCTCGTGGGCCAGAGATGAAAAAAAATAGGGTTTGTATCCCGCTGTGTATTATAAAAGATCAACTGTAGTTGCTGAGATGATGTCCAGAAATTAAAATAAGAAAAAATCTTGAATAGCATATAAAGCAGTTAAAAGTGTCCTATTACAAGTATTTGCACTTTTAATTATATTTAGATCTCTAAGTCTCCGTCTCTATTATAGATTTTTTTAATCAGAACTAGTGAACCAGTAAAATTAGTAATGTTCTTCAGACTTAACACCAAAACAAAACTTGCACATCATAAGTTGAAGAAAATCTTGTAACCGTTTGTAGTATTACAAAAACATTTTTTCTTCTACTTTTATAAACATTCTCTCCAACGCTCCTCAGTCCGATGTTTAATCAGACACACATGCTGGAGTGGTTCCAGGTAGAAGCGATAGGTGGACTGTTCTAAAAATGTCTCACACTGAGGGTTATAATAGCCCAGTCATAGCTAACAATAGAGCGGTACTTCATACGGCCTATTGTTGACCCATCTCACTCCACTCCTTCTTTAACCAATTCATCCCTGTAGGTAGGGCTGCTTCTTGGCTATGGCCAAACGGTTGCCAAGGGCACCAGCTACAGAAGGGGGCGCTGCTGGGACAGCTCAAAGAAGCAGAAGAAGAAAAAACTGAGTGGAATAGCTATTAGAGCTAAGGTACAGCACTCCATGGCACTTTTTTCTTATTCTCTGTATTGAAAATAAAACATTAGAAAATATAAAAAAACAACCTGCCCCATGTTGCTCGCTATGCTAACATCTTCCTAACTTACAGTGGAGCTAACATTAACAGGCAGACTCTGTTGTTAGCATATTGGTAGCTTGACAGAACTATTTCACTGTTTGTTTTCCATACTGTGGAACATTAGCATGGCCTAATACGAGTTTAAAAGTATTGAAATAAAATATATTAGGTAGTAAGCACAACTATCAGAGAAAACACACTGCAGCTATCAATATTTATTCAATTGTTATCTGCAAAATATTAAAACTTAGATTATCTGCAAATGAAACTTTTTTTTGTTTTATTGGCTCTAGTGGCCTTTATTTCATAGTTAATTGACAGGACAGTGGGTAATGAAAGAGAGGGAAGACATGTGGCAAAGGTCAAGAGGCCGGGAATCGAACCTGCAACAGCCACGTTGAGGACTAAGGCCTCCATAGATGGTGGTTGTGGTCAGCCCCTGTGCGACCACAGCACACCCACAAAATTAAACTTTTAAGACATACAACTGTTGATGGCACTACTTCATTTTTTAAATACTTTTTTTTAGGTTTCCTATTGAGGAATTATAGGCTCCCACTTGTACTTATTCCACCACATCCTGGCTATACACAGTTCAAAGGTCAGCACATTCATTGAATGGACAGATGCGTAACTGCCACACACTATACAACTTCAATTAAGTTGAACTTAACGACTCTAAACATCTGTCTGATGGCGGGCAGATCTGTTTAAATTCGCTTTCTGTAAAATTCCTAATGAAAGGATTCCCTTACATCAGTCGCCTCTCTGTGCAGATTTAAAGCCAGACTCGCAAACAACCATCCAAGCAGCTGGCCCCCTGAGGATAAGGCAAACGGTTTCTGCTGTCCGTCAACTCCAGCACTCCAACTTCTTTTTAAATGACTGTTTTTTTTGCGTCTTCACTGAAAATAAACTCCTGTTATTTGCATATCCCCTACCTCCTTGGTCAGCTGCTACATTTTTATGGCACCTTATATATAGTTTATATTTGTTTTTACTGTATTCTTATTCTTATTTATGAAATTGGATGAATGTTTGTATTTTCTGTTTGTTTTATAGGACTCTGGTTGGAAATGAGCATTTTTGCTGAATCCAGTATTTACGACAACAATGTATGTTCATTATAGCTGCAGTACGTTTTTTTATGTTTGTTTAAAAATAAAAACTATATGTATATATACGTATATAAAAACATTATGTCATCAGAGTATAATATCAGGCAGATAATCTGTGAAAAAAAAAGTAGAGCTCCACTGTCTTCTCCCAGTGCTCCCAATACAAAATGCGGAAATAACAACCAATCAGATCCAGGAGGATCTTAGCGCTGTCAATCACTCTTGTGCTCACCCCGTCCCACTAGCTCTTTGCTAAGCTACAGCTGGTTCACATAAACATAGCCTGCTGCCAATGCTAAGGATAGCTAGCATAACCACCGATGATGGCAGATAAATGGTTTTTCTGTAACAGTAGATTGTTTTTCCATCACTGGCACATTGAGGAACGTACAAGAGGATGATTGACAGCGCTAAAACCCTCCTCCTAGTTCTTATATGTTGATTTTTTTTTGCAAACTGCAGTAGTAGCACTGGGAGGAGGCAGAGGAGTCTGATTTTTTAACATATTATTTGTCTCATACCTCACTCTCACAACATGGTGACAGCTTGTAATAGATAATGAAAAAACATATTTTTGTGGAAGTTACATATTGCAGCTTTTATATGCATCGTTCAATTTAAATAAAATCAATCAATTCATTATTGTTGTGGTGGTAGCAGTGTTTTATCAGGATAAGTGATATTAAGGAATTAGTTGGAGATTTTCTACTAAAATCCCAGGATGGAAAATTTGCTTTTTGTGCTTCAACCCTCAGCAACATCCTTATATGAATAAAAACAAAACAAAAAAAACAGGCTCTTCTGCTTTTAGGCTGATTGTAGTTCAATGCCTTAAATGTCACCATGGTGATCGCTCTTTATCCTTCACTACAGTGTTTATCTCAGCTGGTCGCCTTGGCAATCTATACCTACAACAGCGTCCTCATCCACAGCACATTGTGCAGCAGCGCAATGCAACTAAGCATTCCACCTCCTGATCAGAGTCAGGCAAGCAACAATCGATACAAACATCATTCGCCAGAATGTTTTCACTGCTGATGCTGCTGTGTTTAACGTTTCCTGCGAAGCTAGCTCAAGCAAATATAACGTTATATTACAGTATCACTGCACCACTTATTACATAATGAAATATCACAATTCCCTTGTTGGGAGGCCTCTACGGAGCAAATGTGTGCGTGCATGTGTGTGTGTGTGTGTGTGTGTGTGTGTGTGTGTGTGTGTGCGAGTGGATTTGCTACATGTCTGTGTGCGTGGCGGCGGGTACTTGTTTTAAAAAAAGCACTAGATGGTTTGAGATTTAGGCCAAACAAAGGCGTGTTTGAAGGGCCCGGTCGGCAGTGGCGTACACGTTGTTGAGTCACAGGCTTGCACCTGCTTTGGCCAGCTGAAACCTGAATGAGTAAAACTTGGACAAACACACACCAGGGAGGGAGAGATTAGAGCGCCCTGTGTAAACTACCGCTAGTAAATATGTCAGTTCCCTGACAAAAGCACCTGTGCTGAGGACATTTTATAATTCATTTAAAAGGTTTGCTTTAATTTCTTTGTTTGCAACAACCACTCATTTGAGTTAAATGTGGATTTTATTGCTGAAATGAAAATTTGATTTTGTAGGGTCAAACACGTGCTGGCCGGCAACATGAAAACTCGCATAATGCTGTCCAAATTTTGTCTAAATAATGTCATTAAAATTGGATCGTCACACAATCTTTAATATTAATTTTAAGGTTTCTTTGAAGCTCTTGCCAGATCTATTAACCATATTTCTATGGCTGATCTAGTTCACTACAACAGTACAACAACTGAATACAACACATTCCGAGACTGACGACTATAAGCTTCGCACATGTGCGAAGATTTAATCCCATGTGTCTCAGTTTATTCTCTAGCACAAATAGTTTACCTCTAGGGTGTCAAAAGTTAAGCCGCACCTCAGACTTAAAGTCGTGAAATAGAGAGTGAAGTCATTTAATCGAGAGTGAGGTCATGAAATTTAGAGAGTGAAGTCATGACATTGAGATAGAAGTTATGAAATTGAGACAGTGAAGTTATAAAATTGAGAGTGAAGTCGTAAGATTTCTGAAAATGTTTTTTTTCCATAACATTTTCAGAAATGTGTTGCTATCATTTCCAGTGACAACAAATGACTCCATTTATCCAAATATAATATTCTGAAATAATAGATATCTATGTTTTACTTCTGTACGATTGTGACTGTCCTGGAGAAGAATAAATGTAAGGTATTGGCTGAAAATAGCACTCTTCCTATCAGCATTGCTTCAATTTCAAGAAATGTTTGTCAAATAAAGCACCATAATAGTTTTGTTTAAAGCTGTCATGTGTAACTTTTACAAAAATGTCTATTTTTTCTGTATATATTAAACCAGTCATCTTGCTGTGACAGTATGAGACAGATAACCTGTGAAAAAAAACTCATCCACCTCCTCCCAGTGCTACTATTGCAGTGTGCAAAAATGTACCACTCCTGACCAAAAACAACCAATCAGAGCCAAGAGGAGGGTCTTAGTGCTGTCAATCAACCTCCTGCATGCAGTTAAATGTGTTATGGGTGAAAAAAACAATTTACCATTACAGGAAGACCATTTATCTGCTGTCATCTGTAGCTATGCTAACCAGCCTTAGCATTGTGGCAGGCTATGTTGTGGTGAAGCACCTGTAGATTATCTATCTATTATACTGTCATGTCAAAGTGATAATTTTAACAAATATGTAAAAAAAAAAAATCTCCTTTTGCATAAGTTACATACTGCAGCTCTAATGTAAGTATTTGATTTTAATTGTGTATCTGTTTTGATAAATTACATCCAGCCTTCAACAGGAGTTCCTCTTTATTTTTCTGTAGGTGGCAGCTGCCGTCTGTTGCCTTGGTTTCCTAGACGAGTGCGTCCCCACAGGTTTTCTGCCTTTCCTAGATGCCTGGCAGAGTATTGGCTACAACAGGAAGCTGAGTGTGTCCGCTATTTACCATAGGTTCAGAACTGGAAGCATGAGTTTTCTGATGAATGGAGCGTGCATGCAAATTGTCTAAGACTGACAAGAAGCCGGTGTGTCCGCTTTCCATTTCTCTCACACCATCCTGCACAAGCTAGCAAGGAAATGCTACTTTTTTTACCTCACACATTCACAGGGCCTTAACTAGAAACTCATATTTTTTAGAATCCAGCAGGTCAGTTCTTATAAACTCCACTCTATGTGTGCAAGGGCATAAAACAAAACTGCTCAGCCATGGGGGATAGAATAGGAAGAAAAAAACAACTAAATCCAGCCTATTGGGATAAAACAGACAGAATAAACACATGTGACGATGCAGAGTTATTTAAAATAAACCAAAGGAGACAATAGAAGCTGGTGAAGTGCAGCTGTGTCAATGAGAATTTGAGGCAGTTGTATCGGCAGCGAGAACAGATAGGATCAAAGACGTCAGCGTCTCTCCTCTGGTTTGTTCTCTGATGTCCCGCTCTCCTTTCCTGTCCTCTCTGCTCCTCTCCCATCCCTTCTCACTTCCTCTCTTTTCCAAACCCGAACTCTACGGTACCTTCTTTCTGCTCATCCTAGTCGCTCCAGATGTCGGACCGTTCCATAAAGAAATTGAAAGGCCCCCCGACGTCACCAAGTGGTGGATGCTGACTCCTCAATACAAATCGACACAAAGGCACCACACTTTGAAAGTATCCATCCGCCACTATGGTTTTCAGCTTAGGTAACATCTGAAAATAGTTCTGTACATTTGTTTTGTACCAGGGTTATAATAGTTTTGGGTTTCTCATTGTATATTTATTTTATTTTGTTGTGACTGTTTGTCTACATCGGTTAGTTTTCATTTGTTTTTATAGTGTATTTGTTGGGCATTAGTTAAATATTGTTTAGTTTCTGTTTAGTCTGTATTATTTACAGTAATAGTTTTAGCTTTTTCATACTTCAGTTAACTTTTAGATGCAGATTTCAAAAAGGTCAAACTATTGTATTGTAATGAATAGTCAGCAGAAGATACCATCTTCAAAAAACGGTTTAACAACAAACTCTGGTGTTTTATCCAAAGCTTTGCTGTCTCAATTTTGCAGACCAGTGGAAGTCCCACCGGGAGGATTATGGAGCGCTCTAATTTGCCGACAGCTGATGTAAACAGCTTGAGTGAAGAAAGAAAAAATTCACATAAGCTGAAAAGGCTAATAAAGTCATTCATAAACATGAAAACTATTATGTCTCAAATTTCAGTACATTTTAGTTAGTTTTATAGATTCATGATATAGTTTCACTTACTTATAGTATCTTTCCAGTTGATAACTATTTTTATTTATTTCGGTTAACAAAATTTCGTTCATTTTTAGTGAACTATAAAAACCTTGTTTTCAATCTCTGATATCCCTGAAGTTAAACTATCCTAAGATCTGAACTGTTCTATCAATCCATCATCCCAAAGATGGTCGTATTAGGGCTGTGACATACATTAAACCTGCAAGACGAGATGCGACACAACATCGAGTTTGTCAGAATGAGTTGAGAGTTTAATATTGTTTTTGAAAAAACTGCAAAGATCACATTTCTGCAACAAAAGCGTTCATTAATCATTAAATGAACCATACAGACTCAGACTCAGACATTTGCCGAAAGAACACCACTTTCGGAAAAGTGATTAAGCCAAAACTGCACAAAAATAAATAAATAAATAAATATTTTGCATACAAGACTGAAAAAACCAAAAACATCTTTGTCTGTAACTATGTTCTACCCAGAACTCCTCAAGTGATTTTAGCTTCATCTGGTTCAAATTATGCCAAAAAAATTTCTCATATTAAGTACTTTTTTCTATCCATTTATTCATTATTTAATTGGAAAAAGTCAACAGATCAGAAGTTTGATAAGTCCAGCAGAAAGGGCTGAGCTGTTCACATGTTGATGTTAGAAGGATTTATTCAGCTGCATCCTTTGCTACAAATGACCAAATGTTCACTAAAGGAATGCTGTATTATCGCATTTTAGGCAACAAAATGTTTATTTCCTGATTTTAAAAAGGGAACTGAATTATTTATTTACTTGCATTTTATTCCCAACATTGTACAAAAACAGCCAAAGTGGTTAAATGAAAAATCTGCCAATTTTTTTGAATCCAATTAACCTATCAATCATCAGAATAATCAATGATAACTGATTACTAAAATCATCACTAGCTGCTGCCCTAGTCTAAACTGTCACTGTATATTTTTTTTAAACACTGAAATTGAACCGTGAACCTTTAGCCTTTCTTCTAACGGTGCAAAACTATTCAACTATTTCTGAACACACTATCCCACACTCAGTGGGGGGAAGTAACCAAGTACAAGTACTTCGTTACTGTACTTAAGTACAATTTTTGTGTATCTGTACTTTACTTAAGTAGATTTAATAATGGATACTTTCTACTTTGACTCCACTACATTTTACAGTAAGTATCTGTACTTTCTACTTCACTACATTTCTACAAAAGTGTCGCGTTACTCCTTACATCCAAGTCGCGTTTCGCTTTTTGTTCCTTAAAATGTGAAGTTCAGGGACTTAAGGTGGCGCCGTAAAATCCAAGCAATAACGTGACTTACGTGGCTGTTGTCAACCCTCATCTCCACCTTTACTCACACGAGGAGCTCTGAGACATGCGCAGTGGTTTTCTCTGAGCAGGCAAGGTGTCTATCTAAAAGTCAGTAATATAATAGTGCTGCATAAATCACAAGATATTGCAATATGTAAATTCAGCAGCGCTTCGCTTTCACAGACGGTGGGGACTTCTCCAACTTTTAACTTCACCTCGAAGAAAAGCTTAAAGAAAGGTAAGATCTGTGGACGTGATGCTAGCTAAGCTAGCTGTACTGACTGAGACAAATGTTGCAAATACGATGAAAAAAAATTGTAACTCATGAACTGAATTATTGTGTGAAGGTGTTGACTGACTGAGGTGTCGCATATATGGGACAACGCTGCGACCAAAGTCTGCATTGATATGACATTCAGGAACGATCCGATTCTTCTGGACGGATCTTTACTGATTACATTTATTTCAGCTCTTAAGTATTTAATATCTAGGTGTTTTTATGGGAATGTGGATCTTTCAGATCAATTTGAGAAGGAATTTTGATAGGTAAATTTTTTTTTTTTGTGTCACATAGCTGGTAAATGTGCTGGTCTTGACTTGGTCTTCGGTAGGTGGTCTTGACTGCTACGTTGCTCCTCGGTTGCATGTCCTCCCCCACCCACCTTCTTTCTTTTCTTTCAAAATAAATGCCACTAGTGGCAAAAAAGAGTGAAGTTTCTGCTGTTAGGACAGGAGACCAGATGTTTCCATCCCTGGAATTATGATGCATAGAATCACATATCTAAGTCTAAACTATGTTACAGAGAGTAAACATAAAAAACATGCTTTATCTGTGGTACTGTTCATTAAAGTGGCACATTTCTAATGTGTTAAAATGAAATACAATTGGTTCACTTAATTATATTGTATTAGGGATTAGGTAATGCATTCAGCAAGTACTTTTACTTTTAATACTTAAGTATTTTTAAAAGCCAGTACTTTACTTTTACTTAAGTACAAATGTTAATGTGGTAGTTTTACTTTTACTTGAGTACATTTTTTGAGTACTTACTCCACCACTGAGTATCTGTACTTTCTACTTCGCTACATTTCTACAAAACTGTTGGCATTGAGCTATTCTTTTCTGTTAAAATGTGAAGCTCAGGAACTTAAGGTGGGTGATTTGCGTGGCTGTTCTCACCCTTCGCCTCCCCCTTTACTAGCAGCTCCAGACATGCAGTGATTTTCTCTGAGGGAGAAGATGTCTGTCTAATCGTCAGTAATATAATAGCGCTGCATAAATCATAAGATATGGCGACATGCAAAATCAGCAGCACTTCGCTTTCACAGACCGTGGGGACTTTGTCCAACTTTTAGCGTCACTTGGAAGGAAAGCTTAAAGAAAGGTAAGATCTGTGGACGTGATGCTATCAAAGCTAGCTGTACAGAGACACATATGTTGCATCTGCGATGAAAATAAGTTGTCACTCATGCCTAAATTATTGTGTGGAGGTGTTGACTGAGGTGTCGCATGTATGGGACAACGCTGTGACCAAAGTCTGCATCATTCAGGAACAATCCGATTCTTCTGGACGGATCTTTACTGATTAAATTGATTTCAGCTCTAAGTATTTAATATCTAGGTGTTTTATGGGAATGTGGATCTTTCAGATCAATTTCAGAAACAATTTTGATAGGTAAAACTTAATTTTTTTGTGTCACGTAGCGTGTAGGTCTTGACTTGGTTTTGGGTAGGTGGTCTTGACTACAACTCTGCTACGTTGCTCCTCGGTTCCATGTCCTCCCCCACCCACCTTCTTTCCATCCCCTCTCCGTTGGATTTCTTTCAAAATAAATGCCACTAGTGGCAAAAAAAAAAATGAAGTTCATGCTGTTAGGACAGGAGACAAGATGTTTCCATCCCTGAAATTATGATGCATAAAATCACATATTTAAGTCTAAACCATGTTACAGAGAGTAAACACAATAAAATGCTTTATCTGTGGCACTGTTTATTAAAATGGCACATTTCTAATGTATTAAAATTAAATATGATCAGTTCACTTAATTATTTTGTATTAGAGATTAGGTAATGCATTCAGCAAGTACTTTTACTTTTAATACTTAAGTATTTTTAAAAGCCAGTACTTTACATTTACTTAAGTACAAATGTTAATGTGGTAGTTTTACTTTTACTTGAGTACATTTTTGTCTGTGCATTTGTACTTTTACTTAAGTACATTTTTGAGTACTTTCTCCACCACTGCCCACACTGCATTTTACTGCAAAGACATCCGATCTGAGACCAACTACGTGACGCGTCAACCGTCCGTGACTGCTACACATTGTTCCTTTAATTAGCTTGATGATGCATTCATTCATTTGCAGTGCGCTCTGCTTTACAGAGTCAAGACGATACATCCTCTCCTCCACTTTCTGTTTCTCTCTCCCTCCCTGAGGGAAAGTGATGGGGGATGGAGTGCGGTATTTATGACAGAATGTGCTCTCTGCCTAGGATGGCGTGAGTGAGAGTGTACTCTACTACACTGTAACGCTGTAGAGGTTTGCATCCTCCTTAAGTTTGACTTTTAATTTAGCTAAGGCGTTAGCTTCCGCCTCGTTTGAATCACCAGCTGCTGAAACTCCATCGGCGAACGCTTATGAGACTCAAGATTTCCGTCACTTCCTGTTTGTCGGTTCGCAAAAAAAGTGTACAGTAGCAGAAAAAATATCCGAGGTCCAGGCTGGTGTGACATGTCTTGTGTGTGTGTGTGTGTGTGTGTGTTGTGTGTGTGTGTGTGTGTGTGTGTGTGTGTTCCTCTCTCTTATAGCCTCCAGGGACACTGGACCTCTCGGGAGCACTGACCCAGCTGGTACACCCAACGCTGTAGCACAATCAGATAAACCACCAGCAGGCAGAGGAGAGGGGGGAGGGAGGTGTGGGGGGGCAGAGGGGAGGTGTGTGGGTGTGCATGGTGAGGGACGACTAGGCTGAATGTAAAGAAGAAAAAAAAAAAGGAAATGGGATGTGATCAATCACGGCTAATTTTAGGTCAGCGCACGTCATGTTGAACGCTGTGCTAAAGTTGCAATTCTGCAGCTGTACTTGAAATAGTATCCACTCTTCTACCAACTGCCTGAAACGAAGGATAAAAATAGCAAACGAATCACAGTTTACAGTTGGAATGATAAAAAAAAATTATTTAAAGTGACCCTGAAATCAGGTTGCAAACATTCGGGTACAGATAACAGTGTCGACTAGCTTAGCAGCTCAATACACTCTGTGGTTACAAGTATTCATACACACTTCATTACAGCAGTGTATAATTGTGAATGTGTGAAAAGTTTTAATTTTTTGTGTTTTTTTTTTTAAACAAATCTGAAAAGTGTGGTGTGTGCTATTGTGTTAAAGCTAAGAGTTATTTGCGTGGCCTGACACACGCACTTCAGCGTCCCTATTCATGCACATTCAAGCCTTTCCTCATATTCAAAGTTAACTTATAGTCCGGACTTTGATTCCGAATAGTTTAGGGTTGAGATGATTAATCAGATTAATCGTGATGAATCGATTATTGAAATAATCGTAAACTAATTTAATAATCGAATGGTTGTCAACTGGAGTATGCCATGAGGTGTGGTGGTTGGAGGTAAGTAGAGACGCAGGACCTAGGTTATAGATGAAAAGTGATGAATTTAATGATAAAGCTCGACAGTCAGAGAATATAGCACGCAGCTAATACCGGTAGCACTGATACACAGAAGACTGACAACTAGAGCTGACGCCGACACAGGACTTCCTAGTTCTATTGTGCTGCCTAACTAACATAGACCAGGATGTAAGACGTACGTTTGACAAACTTAGACAAGGACCCGACAAGAGACAAAAACAAAGCAGGGAGGGTAATCAGGGAATGAGACACACCTGGGACGCAATCAACAGAGAAGACAGGACAAGGACAGGGCTAAACACAGAAAATACAGAACACAACAGAATATACAGTCAAAAACAGACAATTTGCTCACAGATCAACATTCTCAGAGTGTAAGAAAGTCAAAACTACACAAAAAATATAACATTTTGTATTTAAGATTATTTAAAAAAAAAAAAAAAGTATAGCCTATTCTACCCAGAACTCCTCAAGTAGCCCAGCTTAGTTTTAGCTTCAGTCCGTTCAAATTCTGAAAATAAATAAATAAATAGTTAAAAAAATCTTTTAGGCTTTGATGCAAATAATCAAGCAAAAAAATGTATGGAATGCTGTGTTTTTCATTTTAGGCAATAAAATGCTTATTTTCTCTCATTAAAAATGAACATTATTTATTTGCACCTCTTCATGCTTTCTAATAATGTATAAAAAATTTTTTAGAAAGCCTCAAATGGTTAAGTGGTAAATCTACTAGAACGTGATAATTTTTTTTATCATCCCCTAAGCTTGTTCCAGGATTTCCCTGTGTCTGGCTAAATTCATCTTCCAATCAACTCGGAAAAGAATCCCCAAAGCATGATGCTGCCGTGTTTCGTACTGTGACGTTGTGTGTGTGTGTGTGTGTGTGTGTTTTTTTTTTTTTGTCTTAATTTCATGTAGCATCAGATCTCCTGTTTCGGTAACAAATCTCTCAAAATAAATGGCTCATGGCAACGTACAGACACGGCAGCGTGCCACGTAGCGAGAATCAAACAGAAACAAGCTGCAGTCTGGTAGCGTTAGCCTATTCTGGTCCTCAGAACATCTTGCCCTACATGTTGAATTAAACCCCATCTGACTCAGTGGACTCAAAACACTCAGAGTTGTGGGTTTCTTGAACCACAAAGAGGAAACAAAGTAATAAAGATTTAATGTTGTGGAGCTTAAGCAATATTTCTGACTTCAATAAAGGATGCCTCTGTCAATTAAATATTTATGGTCATTTTTCAGCCTTTTTCATGTGTATATTACATGGTCGAAAATTATGCATGAGCTAAGCTGAATTACAGGAGTAATCCTTACGCTCTAAGTCAGTGGACTTTTAGGGCGCATCCACACCAGCCCTGTTTAGTCCCACTTTGGTCGAACTCCAAGAAAGTTCAGTTTGCTTGAGGACACGTGAATGCACAATCAAAACTCTGAAGCGAACTGTGGCCCACCTAAAAACATCGCTCTCTGTTCGGTTGAAGTGAACTCTGGCACAGTTTGAATTCATGTACGTGAACGCCAAGCGGACTGGAGACCGCTCCAAAAGCAGGAGGTGAACTGTGGTGCAGAGCATTCTGGGTAAATACAACCAAAACAAAGGCTCGTGTCCAGCATTGGTGGCAGAAATGGCTTGAGGTGTTTTGGCCAAAGACAAAAGAGAAATCGCACACTTACTAAAAATCTGACGCTACGCCAGTTTTGTTTGTGTTTTGTGAAAAACAAAGTAGTTCCTTCCTTGGTGCAGCGCCACCACAGGCAAGGAGGTGAACAACTTTTTCAAAGGGTTTGTTTGTTTTGTTTTTGACACTTTGATGCAGTACAGTGTTAAAGTGAGCCTATTCCAACCGAGTCTAGAGGACTATCAGGAGTGAAAGCGCCCTGTGCTGAGCACTGTCAGGCCACGTTTAGACCTCAGTAACCTAAACAACGCTGCAATCTTACAGTTACTACTGTATCCGTTGTCCGTTGTCGTGGACAGCTGAACTGGGAGAGCAGCCAATTAGACGGCAGAGCAGCCCTGACATGGCTGCATCTCTGAGGAAGTCCCTCCTGTGAGGCAGCCTGTGTGATTCTCAGTCAGAGGAGCTTCCTTTGGAACCGACACTCCATCTGTGAGACCCCGTCTCAGGGAGGAAGACAAACTTTTCCTGGTGAACACAAATATATATATTTATCTAATACTTTTCCATCTCACTCACACCAATCCAACAAACAGCCTGCAAGGAGTGGAGACCCAAGAAGAAAGGAGAAGTGGAGCCCCAGGATTTCTGTGGGTCAGCCCATCCCAAAACTGCTGATGCCTGGCTGGAGGGCACACGGAGCGTGGGCGAGCCGACCGGGCTTCCCATAATCATTATCGCCGTGACGATACCCTGCAGCAGCTAAGTCCAAAAGAAGCTCTACCTGGAGTTCATTCCAAAGACTGTTTTTTTTTATGGCTGAAAATTGTTATAATGTTGGATTGGGGATGGATTATACATATGGACTTGGGGTTTTATCACGATATGCACGACAGCAATCACAAGCACAAATACTGACTGCTCCTGAAATACATTTTTAATACACAACTTTAGGATACGAGTCCATAAAGAAGTGTTATTTATAGCACTAATAACTCCTCACGGTAACTGCTTTTGATTGTATTTTCAAATATATTGATAATCTAATTGAACAAACAGTGGAGGAGAGAGTAAAACTAACAATCCCAACAACACGGACAGTTTGCTAAGCATTAATCCCAAGGATAAATCAAAATTCTTTTACGAAATGTATCACGATAGATGATAAACGATACGATAAATGCAACTGCATTGTTGGATTAGTTGTAATGTTTTACTGACGTGTTGAGCGCCACCATGAACTCGTTTTTATTTTTTTTCACACACAACACACACACACACACACACTGCAGCAAGAATGAGTCGACTCAGGCGGAGAGCAGCTAATTACATGCAAGTCAGCATTGCTGGATTTCCGTCCACGCTCTCTGTAGCACCTCCGAAGAGATGACAGTAAGTTGGCAAGCCCTGCGTGCTGGAGGCTCCTCTCGTCCTCTCCTCCATCCCTCCATCCTCTCAGGATTCCCTCGGTTAGACTACGCACTTCAATGTTTGGTCTTTCCACTTCCTTTTTTTTTCCAACACCAAACCAAAAAACTTATGTGTTTTGTTTCTTTTCTTTTTTTCCCGTTTTTTCGGAGAGACTGGATTGTCGCTCTTTGCGTGAGCTAAGCGAGACGTGGGAGTTTGTTTCTGACACTTCTGGAAACGCCGCGAACGATCCGATGACAACTTAATCCGCAGCGGTCGTACCTTATTGCGGGGCTGAGCGTTTTTAAGCTCCTCCAGGACATGTTATGCTTGTGTGATTCAGAGGTTAAAAAAAGTGGGGATTTACTGTTTGATGAGTCAGGATGAGTCACCAATTATGTAAAGACAGGCAACGTCAAACTACTGTGGCGACTGTGAATTCAAATGTAAAAAATAGTAATAATAAAATAAAAAGGAAAATACTTTGCTTCAAAGATATCAAAAAATCTTAGAAGAAAAGAAAATCTTCTGGAAAATCCAAACCGAAAACATTTTATTTTTACTGTATGGTGCCTCCATGCAACTGTTGAGCCAGAAAAGGCATGCAGAAAATATCTGAATGTTATTTAGTTTCTAGTCTACGTTAATGTTCTTTAATATTGTCACCAAAGTAATCCCCCCTAAAACATCTTTAGGAAAAAAAGAGATATTGATTGCAAAAAAAATCACTTGTGGCAAAAAAAAGACAAGACGTTATCATTTTAAAAAAGTGACAATATGATGTGGCTGTGGTGACATTTTGCTCGCAACACACAACTCGCAAAAAATAAATAAATAAATTACTCATTTATCCCATTTCGCAACAGGATATGAACTTGTACGCCTATTTATTACTTCCGGTAAACAGTTGAAAGGAGCGTGTAACACAAACACAGATTGTGTTCTACTACCCAGACCCCAGAGTACAATCATCAGCTCCAGATGAAACTTTTGGATAAAACAGAAAATGTCACACCACATAGTCTATATCCGTTTTATTGGCGTCTGAGTTGTCCTTTGTTTGTGCTTCTGTGTGTGTCTTGAGAACTCTAAAAACAAATCGAGTCAAATTCTCAGCAAAGTTACTGCTACTGCTTCCAAACGATTCCTTTTGCGTTCGGTAAGATATGGAATATCACCCTAAAAACAGAACACTCCCTTTCACCCCTAAGAGAAACAGAAATAGGGTAGAAAACGTGCAGCTGTTTTTTTCTCTCTCTCAAACGGAAAGAGAAAGCGGGCGGACAAGGCCTGGGTGAATCACACGGCACGTATACTGCAGCGGCTGAGGCTATAGCTGCGTCTTAGAGTACATGAGTCATGGTTATCGTGCAGCTGCACGAGGCAGGGGATTGCACAACGTTCCCTCCTTCAGGAGCGCAGCTTTGGAAGGACGGCATCACAAACAATCTTCGCTAGATAGTGGCAGGAATCTCTCACACTTCACTGAGTGGCACAGATTTGGTGGTAACCGCCTCAGTCTAGAAGCTCGACATCCATTGCTCGAAATGAGAAGCCGGCTTAGCGTCGTTAAAGTGTGTGTGGCATTTTAGGGTGCCGGTGTTCTTGCTTCTCTGATTTTTCAGTCACTAGTTTGTTGAGTTTATTCTTCCACAGTATCTCGTCTTAATTACATAATTTTAAGAAAAAAAAGGGGGGGGGGGAGATAATTCTTCTAGTGGTAGGAGAACAAATATGGAATTAAACAGCCTAGAGCTAAATACATATATATATATATACTGTATATATATATATATATATTATATTATATATATTATATATATATATATATATATATATATATATATATATATATACATCTGTATTCTTTTATGAATAGTTTTTGTGCTTCTCTTGTGAATATGATCTTTGTAAATTGTATTGAAGTTTATAAAAGAATATAAGAGTCATGTCCAGAACCAGAACCAAACACGGAGAAGCAGCATTCAGCTTCTACTCACTGCAAATCTGGAACAAACTTCAAGAAAACTGCGAAACCGCCGAAACACTGAGTTCCTTTAAATCCAGGCTAAAAACCTGATCAGTTTAGGAGTTGCTTTTGACTCATAACAAATGGAACATTGATCAATATGGCTGATGATTTGATCATTTTGATGAGAAGTGTTTGACAAAATGTAATGTTTGATGCTGGTTTCAAAGTTGATGGCTACAATGTTTTTAGGACGTCAAGCACTTTGGACTGGCATGTTGCTTAAATGTGCTACACAAATAAAAGGATTTGTGTTACAACATCATTTAAATTCCCTTTGGGATAAATAAAGTGTATGAGAATCAAAACTGAGCATGAACCCCTCTGAGCCCCTGGTCTCAGGTCTTTTGTTTTCTTCCAGATTTCCAGCCAGTTTACCTGCATTACTTTCCCACCAACTCTGACCCAGTTAAACAAACATCCCCACAGCATGATGCTGTCACCACTGGTCCACATTTGGTGCAGTTAGTTTTAGCGATGTGCAGTATTAGTTTTTATATACGCACATGTTTTTGCCTGTTGGCCCAAAAGTTTTGTTTTTGTCTTATATGACCTTTGACCTTCCTCTAGATGTTTGTTTCTGCGTTGGGACTAATCGTGGCTTTCTTTCCTCTTGCCACTCTTCCAGCCAGATTTGTGGAGTGCAGAAGCAAAACGATATCCTGTCCACAGATAGTGTAGTAGATCTTAGCAGCTCCATAAAGGCTTTCTTGATAACATTTGTCTTGCCCCACAGTTTCACAATTGAGCCAGAGGGCCAATGTCTTGGTTGTTTCTTTTCTATTTTAAAACAATGGATTGAACTCATAAGAAATTTACTTTTAAATCACAACCTCATCATATCGCTGAGCTGTCTGTTGTTCCTTAGTTTTAATAATGAGGGTTTGTTCACTAATGTTCTCCAACAAACCACTAAAGTCTTCACAGAGATGTTTTTCAATTCGTTTTAAAAGGCTTTTGATGTATAACCTTTAGTATGTTTATATTTTCTTTACTTTCTTTTAAAGTGGTTGTGTTTTTCAGCTTTTGATTCAGAGATATTTCTGTTTCATTGTGTTTTCTGTTCATTTTTTTTTTACTTTGTAAGGAACTTTATTCAATGGAAGCCAATATTAGAAAGTTTTGATTGAAACATGACTGAATTTGAGCTGCTGCGTAAACAAAAAATGGAAAATAAGAAGCTGGACTGCTCTTTAGCTTAATAAGTGCATTTGAACAATGTTTTTGAATAGCCTAGCCTCAAAATTTAGTTAAATTCTGCTGCTTTTGTGGTACTTAACTATGCTAATCTGGTTTACATTTCTCCAATAAACTCTTACTATGAAGTTACCAACGATACAATAAACACACACACACACACACACACACACACACACACACACACACACACCACACACCCACACCTCCCTTCAAGGCTGTGTGAGTACACAAGCACGTGCACTCTGTCGACAAAGTACAAATGTAAAGAAAAATCAACAGGATGGACACATTTAAGGTCACCACATCTAAATCTCCCTTTTTGCTAATCCACTTGGCATTGGAAACCTAAAGTTCAGCGACATAAAAAGAAATACAACACAAATCTTTTCACAACCAAGTCGAGACGATGGGGGGCGGGGGGGGGGAGGTGAAATATTCAGTCATGAATCCAGTTTATTCGCCAGCACAGATAAGCTTATGAAGTAATGATGGCGGAAGGAAAAAAAACAAAACGCGCTCCGCTCCACCTTAAAAAGTAAGAGACTCAGAGCGGACAGCGCCGCGGTGCTGAAACAGCTCCGAGCGACATGTGTACAGAGGCAGAGCGGAGCAGGGTGGGGTACAGCAGGCTCCCTGCCCACACTCCAACACTGGAAACCGGGCACGACGCCACGAAGGACACCTGGAATGATCCTTCCAGTGTCACATTGTGTCATCTCGGTGACGTTAGTGGGGAAAGGTTAGGCGCTTTGGCGTGCTTTTTACGTGAAAATGGCGGCCGTCGCTGCTCACGCAGCCCGCTGTGGTACATACAGGCTTAAATACAGTCACAACAAAAGTGCGGGCGAAACTACAAACGAGTGCCGCATAGTGGAGCGACACCCTGCCGTAAAACACGAGACATTTCGATAAGAGAGTGAGGGGGGGGGGGGGGGGAGTGGACAGTCTCCTGCTAGAGGTCCAGAATGAATGGGCTAGATGTCAGGGGGGGGGGCGGGGGGGGGCGACATGACCCTCCAGTTTCCACACTGAGGGACAGAAATGACCACGGTAGCTAAAAAACAAGCCCCCCTCCTGCCCGCCCCTACCACAAAAAAAAAAAAAAAAAAAAAAAAAGCAGCCGCATTCTCTCTTCATTTCCGCCTTTCTCTTACTTTAAACATGGACTGTTCCTTAGCCTCCTCCTTCTTCTGTCGATCATGACGCCCAGGATGATCTTCCTCTCCTCCTCGGTGAGGTGGCTGAGGTCCGGCATGTCCGGCATGGCGGCGGCGGCGGCGGGGGGCAGGGCCGCCCCGGGGCCCGCGTGGAGCGGACATCTTTTACCAAGCGGTCGCTGAAAGAATAATATCAAATAATAAGAAAAATAATAGTACATACATGTTTATTCGTCTGGTCTATGTTCTAAACTGGTGGCTAGGAGAAGGCACACACGCCACGACGTCTGAGTGAGCAGGGTAGTCATGCACATTTTTATTTTCCTTTTCCTTTGGCTTTCACTGTGGTGCAGAAAATACGCGTCAAAATGCAGCTGTTGAAGCTGTCAGTGCGATTTAATAAAGAGTCAAGCTGCTGAGGATCGGAACGTCAAACGTATCTACTACTACTACTCATCAACATTTGTAAAAAAAAAAAAAAAAAAAAGAAAAGAAAAAGAAAAAACTAGATTTCTCTGGAAAGAATCCCAGGTTGTAGGTTATAACCCCTCAATCCAGGGAGGGAAGGAAGCAGAAAATACAGAGTGTAAAAAGAATAACTTGCCTTTCACTTAGCAGACATGGTCAATCCTGTCTAACCCATCGCTGCCATCCTTCAGAGGGCTTCCGCTCGCATGTTGGAATAACAGATACCCGGCGCGTCCTTGTTTGCTTTCCCTTAGGAGCCCCGAACCCCCCTCTGCCACTTAACTCTGTTTAGCTCGCTTTCCTCCAGGTTGGTAATTCTTGGAGATTTCTTAAATGCACAAAAATGGATGCAATGACAGAGAGAGTGGTGGGGGAGAGGAGGAAGCTTAGAGAGATACAGAAAAAGAGAGAGAGAGGAGGGAGGAGAGTGGGGGGGGGGGGGGAATGAAAAAAAAATTGAGAGAGAAAAGGGGGAGGAGCTGTGTGGAAACGTAGAAGCCAGAGAGGACGCGCTGGATGTTCATTGACAGCAGGCGCGACAGTGGGCGCGAAAACACGGAGTGGAGGTGAAGCTGGAGCAGCAGCAGCCGTGGCTGGGAGACAGATGATGCATATTTCATAAGCAGATCATGAGCGCGGAGTCTGACTAGTGACGGTCAGGGCCTTCATACGCGCTCGCGCGGCAACCCGCGGGGCCCCTTTGCTGATGTGACCATTTCTGTGACGTTGTGCGAAGAGAAATACAACTCAAAGCGATTGCACATGGAAGGACAGCTGGTTTTTTATTGTTTTGTTTTTTTCAATACACCGTTATGAAAACAAGATGGTTTGATAATGATTGAACAACTTTTTAATATAAAAAAAGTCAGCTGGGAAATAGTTTTTGGGTTATGTTAGCTGATTCGAATGTTGCAGTCTTTGAAAAACTGCAATGTTTTTGGCGATAAAATTGACAGGGCCGACCCGGAGTTTAATGAGGCTTAGAGTTTTATCCTTCCAGGGGCAAGTTTAAAGATGTAGGTATAGCAACCATTGGGGGGGGAGTAGTAGATATTTAACCGTAAGGCTTTTCCTGGATGATTCAAATAACTGTTATTCCTGTATATCACCAGCCAAATCCAATTTTGACTCATTTCAACTACATGAAACTGAAAACTATTAATTTCCTTTCTGCATTAAAGCTCATGTCTCTAATGCTTATCCGATTTTTAATACATCTTAAAAAAGTGTATCAACGGATATATTGTTGTGTTTCTGGTTTGAAAATAGCTTTACTTTTTAATTTTGATTCATTTCAAGAATAGAACTAAATCTATTTGTTCTATTTTGAGAGCTGATCAGGGGGGAAATTGACTCATTCCTATAAACAGTTGCAGTGTGCATGAAATGTGAACAGACACGGCTTCAGTGCTAACATCAGAAATTGTTCAATTAAGCACTTGCTGATTTTAAAAAATGTATATTATAAAAATTTTCCTCGAAATTTACAGACTTACAGATTTGTACCGAGCTCTTGGCACCCCACATCGGCACGGGGCGAAAAATCTGCTTCAATCATCTGCTTCAATCACTTTGACCCTACATCTGATTCAGGCAAGACGAGTTCATTTGTATGTACTGAATAATTGGGAGTGAATTATAGAAAAATTATGAAACAGACGTTTGACCCGTTAAAAACACCTAATGCATCAAAAACACGAAATAAATGAAAGGAAAGAAAGAACATGAAACAACATTTAAACAGCTAAAAAAATAAATAAATAAAGCCTTAGATAAATTCAGTGAAAAACTCGTCATTATGGGTTTGCTGCAGTAAACAGAAATGTTTTCGTTTGTCGTTTGTCCACGATATAGTGGACAACTCTGTGATTCCTGCAATCGACGAGTTTATCAATTATATTCCAGAAGAAAAGTGGGAAGATCTGGCATCTGGATGTCCAGATCAAAGCATCAGAAAGAGTATAGCAGATCTGTTGGACTACATGACACAGGTCTGTTCAGAAGTGGTTTTGGACATAATCAAGAACTGCCAATCATACAACGACTTGAAAGCCATAGTGGGCAACATAATGTCTCAGGTTTTTGCTCGAGTCATGGGCATCGAAGAGCACTTCCAGTCAGAGAGTACGGAGATGTTTAACATGCTTTTTTAAAGCATGTAGCATCGGCGGCCATATCTCCTGTGGACAAGGAAGATCCCACACAGCGGCTCCAGGTGGCTGTAAGATTCAATTCTTTGATGCAACACGTCCCAATTATGATCCAGGAACTTAAAGCAATGAGGAGTGAGATCAAAAAGCTGAGAAGGTCAAAACTTTCTTCACAGAAATTCTCAGAGATTCCAGACAATGGGGTGTCTGAGGAAGACAGGAAAGACATAGTTCGGCTTTTTGTGAAGCTGTTGATGTCTAGAAGCATCAAGAAGGCAAAGATTTGTTTCTTTCCTCAGCACCTGGAAGCCACGGAAGAACGAGTTGTGGGGAAAATCTGGGCTAAAGTTGAGAGACAGGACTTTCAGATTAAGCAGAAGTGCATTCGTAATCTGTACCAGAATGTTTTCAAGAACATCACTGAAACTTTAGGCTGCTCTTTTGAAAGGACGCCGGCCTTTATTGAACATAATTTAGCTGACAATGTAATTGTGTCATGTTTTGAAAACAAACTGAAGAAGCACCAGAAAAAGAAAGACAATTCTTTCAGAAGACATTTTTATCGTACTATGAAAACATTGACACACATTTTCACTAAATAAGAGACCTGGAGAACACCAAGAGGAGGTTGTTCCTCTGAAAATAGCAGTGAAAGTAGAAATGATTACACATGTCAAGGCTCTAGTGCTAAGAAGTCAGAGGTAAAATTTGCTACATCTTCGACAAAAGTGTATTTCACCCTGGAAAGATTCACAGAGTGAAAGTGGTTATTAGAAAGTTTACGAAGGAGGAGCATGACGAGTTGATTGGCTGGACAGTTGAGATGGAGAGTCTTCCAGTTTAAATTTATGCCCAGGCTTCATTTCAACCTGCAAAGACTCATACAGATAGAAAGTGGCTTTTAGAAAGTTTATTTGACAAATAACATTTGTATAACATTCATACATTACATACAAACTCATATCTTTCAAATATTTATTTCGTTTAATTTTGGTGATTACAAATGACAACAAATGAAAATCTCAAATTCAGCATATCAGAAAATTAGACTCTTGTGAAAAGGTTCAAAATTGATGGCACCTGGTACCACACTCTAATCAGCTAATGAACTCAAACCACCTGCAAAGGCCTTTAAATGGTCTTTCAGTCTAGTTCTATAGGCTACACAATCATGGGGAAGACTGCTGACTTGACAGTTGTCCAAAAGACGACCATCGACACCTTGCACAAGGAGGGCAAGACACAAAAGGTCATCGCTAAAGAGGCTGGCTGTTCACAGAGCTCTGTGTCCAAGCACATTAATAGAGAGGCGAAGGGAAGGAAAAGATGTGGTCGAAAAGTGTACAAGCAAGAGAGATAACCGCACCCTGGAGAGGATTGTGAAACAAAACCCATTTAAAAATGTGGGGGAGATTCACAAAGAGTGGACTGCAGCTGGAGTGAGTGCTTCAAGAACCACCACACACAGACGTATGAAAGACATGGGTTTCTGCTGTCGCATTCCTTGTGTCAAGCCACTCTTGAACCACAGACAGCGTCAGAAGCGTCTTGCCTGGGCTAAAGAGAATCAGGACTGGACTGCTGGTGAGTGTTCCAAAGTCATGTTCTCTGATGAAAGTAAATTTTGCATTTCCTTTGGAAATCAAGGTCCCAGAGTCTGGAGGAAAAGAAGAGAGGCACTTCATCCACGTTGCTTGAAGTCCAGTGTAAAGTTTTCCATTGTGTTTTCTGAGGTCCAGGGTCAACGCAGCCACATACCAGGAAGTTTTAGAGCACTTCATGCTTCCTGCTGCTGACCAACGTTTTGGAGATGCAGATTTCATTTTCCAACAGGACTTGGCACCTGCACACAGTGCCAAAGCTACCAGTACCTGGTTGAAGGACCATGGTATCCCTGTTCTTAATTGGCCAGCAAACTCTCCTGACCTTAACCCCATAGAAAATCTATGGGGTATTATGAAGAAGAAGATGCAATACACCAGACCCAACAATTCAGAAGAGCTAAAAGCCACTATTAGAGCAACCTGGGCTATCGTAACACCTGAGCAGTGCCACAGACTGATCGACTCCATGCCACGCCGCATTGCTGCAGTAATATAGGCCAAAGGAGCCCCAACTAAATACTGAGTGCTGTACATGCTCATATTTTTCATGTTCATACTTTTCAGTTGGCGAACATTTCTATAAATCCTTTGTTTTTATTGGTCTTCAGTAATATTCTAATTTTCTGATATGCTGAATTTGAGATTTTCATTTGTTGTCATTTGTAATCATCAAAATTAAACGAAATAAACATTTGAAATATATGAGTTTGTATGTAATGTATGAATATAATATACAAGTTTCACTTTTTAAATGGAATTACTGAAATAAATCTACTTTTTCATTATATTCTAATTTTATGACCAGCACCTGTATGTATGTATATATACAGTATATATATATATATAAAAAGAAATTCCCTTCTCACCCTCTGCGGGTGGTCTCTTTCATCCTCTGAGCTCGGGTCCTCTACCAGAGGCCTGGGAGCTTGAGTAATGGCGAACCAACCGGACATTGTGGTGGATAAAGAACAGAGGAAAGCCGTTGTGGTGGATGTAGCAATACCAAGTGACTACAACATCAGGAAAAAGGAGCATGAGAAACTGGAGAAATACCAGGGCCTCAGGGAGGAACTGGAAAAGAACTGGAAGGTGAAGACCACAGTGGTGCCTGTGGTCATCGGGGCCCTCGGGGCAGTAACCCCCAAACTGGAGCAGTGGCTAAAACAGATCCCAGGAACAACATCAGACATCTCAGTCCAGAAATGTGCAGTACTAGGCACAGCCAAGATACTGCGCAGAACCCTCAAGCTCCCATCCTATATAACGGTATCCTATAACGGTATAATATATATATATATATATATATATATTATATATATATATATATATATATATGTGCCGTTAGTGGTGCATGATGCAATGCAAAGTCTTCATGTCACAACTCTGAAGACCGAAGTGAAGTGTGGTGAGGCACTGACTTAATCATAATCAGATTTACGAATATAGACCCCCGGCATGTTATGGTTTACATAAGGAAATAGGAAATTTGTTTATTTTCATGTTAATTTCGTCATTAAACCTTTTTTAATCGCTTTCTTTCTCCATTTGAGTCTCTCCAGATTGAAATAAAGCTCTCTGTAATGCCTCTGTTTAATGGAAGTTTTTTAAAGTTGGATTTATAAAAACGTCCGGAAGACGTTCGAAAGTATGCACTTTGTATAAGAAGAGAAAAATAAAAATTTGATTAAAAAAACCAGCAATAAAAGTTTTAAAGATATAAAAACTAAATCAAGTGAAATGAAACCAAAAAAAAAGAAAATTAATTGGGAACAAATGTTCAGAGTGAATGTTCAGACAACGTTTGCTGAACGTCAGGTCCGAACATTCGACGTTCAACCTGTCAGATTACGTTCACGGACGTCGTACGAACATTTGCTTGCTAGCTGGGTACCGTCGGTGCTGATCTCACTTTATTGGCCTCTTTTCACTCACACGTTCTGAGAAATGTCTGCTGATGTGGAGTTTCTTGTCCAAATGACCGAAACTGCAACGAAAACACTTTTTTCATTAGTCACATGATCAACAACCGGATTTGATCACTGGCGTAAACCACGAAGAAGAAAAGGACAGGAAGTAGTTGGAGGATGATGGGCATGTTTTTTTAATGACGTCACGTTAACAGTTATTCACGTGTAATTTCTTTATTGTGTTTATTTAGTGGAAACAACACAATCACAAAATTGTGTTTTTTCAACATTAGCAGAATATTGACCATGTTTTGCGTATATCTGCAAGGGAAACAAATCTACTGACCGCTGCTGCCAATGTAAAATAAGTCCTGCAAAGCAGGTGACACAGTCCTAAATAGAAGATCCAGCATTCAATTCAGTTCAATTTATTTATGTAGCACCAATCCACAATACATGATCTCAAGGCACTTTGCAATAAACAAATAAACAATAATTTAAATTCAATTATATTGTGGTGTATAACATTTACATCTTACCAAATGCCACTGTAGGCATAAGACAACTGGTGTAAAATGAAGATGCATCAAACCTTACTGTGAACTTTAGTGCCCCGTTTCACAGGTTTGACAAACACTTACTTAGTTGGTTGCTTGTTTGTTGGTCACATCATCATGCAATATTTCCAACAGAGATGATCAAATAGTCAACAGAAAATTTCTCACCCCACAAATCCAGGTCCTCCCCATTCACACGCACACTCAAATTAATAATACTGCCACCAAGTGCTGCATAAACCAGATAACATGCCCATGTATGGGAGCACAACACGGTCAATTATCAGAAAGAAAGAAAAGTAACATGACTCTTAAGCCTACATTTCTGCTTAGGCTTGTGCAACACTAGCCTGGTAAAAATCAGATGCCTGTTCTATGCTTTGCATCGTACAGATGGTCTGGATCTCCAGCTACTGAGATACAATTGGAGGTGTGGAGTCTGTCGATGTTAAATTTTTTATCCATTTGCTACAGTTTGTCCATGCCGTATCTAATACTGTCCGACGCTATGAAGTTGCCTACGCTCCAAACAACCATTTTCCACTGCGGAGGGAGACGTGCTGAGCCGAACAAGGCGGCTGTTAAAGTTGATTCAGTAATTTGGAAGCTTGTTAGACACGGACTGAACAGCTTCAATCACTTCATCTGCTACCATTGCTAAAAATATAGACTACAATTCTAAAACAGCGCACAAAGTCGACAGCACTGTTCACAGCTTCTTTTCACTAATTGGCCAGGTAGAAATTCTACCAGAGGGAATCTGAGTGAATAGGAGAAAGTCCAGACTGAGCTGAGAAGTGAGATTTGAATCAAGCAGAATTGCACAGGGCAACATCTTTGTCAGTTATCACAAATTGCTGCAAATTCAATGAATTCAGCTGAAGTTTTTTATTATTTTTTTTACAACCTCACTGCTTCTGATGAACCTCCACTTAATATTTTATTATTTAAGCTACCGTATTTTCCGCACTATATGGTGCACCTAAAAACCTTCAATTTCCTCAAAATCTGACAGTGCACCTTATGGACCAAATTTTGAGTCAGAACTGTTATATTTTTTTTTCCAGTGGCCCTAATCTTCTTCCGTACAGAACAAATCGCGTCCCGCTCAGGTTTAATACGGGACGGGTGGCAACCCTAACTGTAGAGTCTATTCTATGCGCCTTATAATGCGGTGCACCTTTTGTATGAAAAAAAAGTTTTAAAATAGGCCATTCATTGAAGGGGCGCCTTATAGTACGGAGAAAAAGGTAATATTCTTTGTTAAGAAAAACTACTTTTAGGTGAAACCTTCAGGTATCATCTAATATTTAGCCAATGTAGGTACATTCAGGTGTCAATTCAAGTTCATGTGAAAATATGAACTTATCTGATTGACTTAAACACGATCGGACTGTGTCCAAGTCTGATTTAGAATCAACGTAAACACAGTCACGTGTATCAAAGAAAAGCAACAAAAATCAATTACATTTTAATGTGAATCAGACTTCACTGACAACATCTAGGACATTTATTTAAATATGGAATCAAACTGTACAAACTAAAGAGTGATGAAGGGACATAAGAGAATCTTAGAACCACATTTATTTAAACAAACTTTATTATTTCTTTGATTTCCAATATAAACAACTCCACTCAAGTCTTTCATTTTCCATGGCTCCAAAGTGAGGACCTCATGTACCATGGTGCCTGTAATAACAACCTGACTGACTCACGTGTATCTACAGTACAGCCACTGGCGCTTGTTTTCCATCCACATGTGAATCCTCGCAGTTTTAGATTCCATGTACGAGTCCTTGGTGTCTCCACCTCACCACTAAACGGGAAGTCTTTCAGCCTTGCGAGCCGGATCTATTTCACCACACTGACAACATGTTTCTCCTTCTCAGACACCACAGGTACGCTTCCTGGTTTGCTGTGCTTACGGATGTTCCTCTCCCTGAAAAACAACAGAGGAGTCATGAATTACTCAAACTGCTGGTGAAACGAATCGGGAACAGGCGGAGGGAGAGGGAGAGAGATAAAGGGATGGAAGGAGAGAGAGGAAAGCAAACAAAGACGAGGAACAGATTGAATATGTGACTGTTGGACTAACGTTGCGTCACACACTGGTGCTTTCGAAAACTAATGCATAAAAGTGCAGATCTAAAATATTTGATGCATAGCAGTATGTTGCCAGAAAGTTTGTAAAAAAAAAATAAAAAGATTAATGAAATGAGATAACATTTATAAATTGAGAGGATCAGAGATTAAAAAATAAATAAATAAATAAATAAATATCAGAAGTAAACGTATGGGTCACTGTATTTCTGTTAATGGAACGAATCTGTAAAGAAACCAAAGAGAGTAAGATCAATTTTTACTTTTGAGAAAATAAAAAAACTATATAATATTCTATCAAGGTACAATGATAAGAGATGTTTTATCTTTGTTATTAGTACCTTAAATACACACACCGTTTTGTTAAAGATGTGTCTATATGGATGATTGATTGACGTCTGATGGCTTATGATACAGCAAACTGATGTATGAGAGGAGTCTCATCCATCAGACTTTTTTTTCATTCAAAACTTGTCAACATGTGGCATGTTCACTTTAAACTGTAAATGAATGAAATCAACTAATTTGCAAAGTCTTATGCCTGATATATTAAAGCAGTGATGCAAATCAGAGAATAAGCAGTGATTCACATGAGGGAAGGGCAAACCGGGACAATCGATCCACCGTCCGAGCTGTAAATGAGTATGTAGTGCCTGTCGCAGCTACGTCAGAGCTGCCCGGTCCCATCTGTGAAATTTTCCATCAGGCTGGGTGAAACTACGTAGGTCACACCTTCTCCCTGGCACCGGCCCAAATCGCTACCTCTCCCTTAAACGAAGCAGCGGGGGATTCCCATCGTTTGCTAGTAAAAAAAAAAGAAAGAAGGAAAAGAAACTGGATACGCACTTTCGACGGCGGGCCTCCTTCATGACCTTCAGCTCGTTTTTCTGGTGGTAGACGACCTTGGGCAGGTGTCGGTGGCGAGCGATGCGATTGATCTGTGGGTGGTGCTGGAACTTCTCCTTCAGCTTCTGGCTATAGTGAATGGCCTGCTTCTCTCTGGGAGACAGCTGGGTCAGAAAACGGGGAGAGGGAGCACACAACTATACATGAGCCCAATTAGTTCATCAAAAATGACTGAAATGTCCGTTAATTACTCCCTGGTTCTCACAACCACCTCTCAGTGGGTCAGTATTTTCATATTTTGTCAAAATTCTCTCATCACTATAAGAAAGCCCTGATTAAAACACTTGAATGGTGGACACAATGTGTGTGAAGAACTGAAACCTCAAACAAGTAGTTCAGGACCTGAAATACAGATATGTCCAAAAACTATCGGCTTTAAATATCAGCAGTAGATGTCACTCTTCATTTAGTATAAATTGAGAATAGGCAATCTAAAGCTTAAAACCATCTAATGCTTAAGATATAATGCTGTTTTTCTACCAAAAACAAACTACAATCTCAAAAACCTCACAGCAGCCTGTGCAAACGTAGTTTTATTTTGTGAACTGGTAAACCATGTGGGTGGACATTCACACAGAAACTAAAGATTAACAGGATAAACTGAGGTTGGAGGCGGTGCGCCACCAATAATCTTCCTGTAGGAAACCAGGATAAAACTTTGTAGAGCTTCAAACAAAGCGTTTAAAACGAGCTCAGCTGAAACTGATATACTTGTGTCGTTACAAGTCAAATCAATTTTACATTAAAGTTCAACTCACTTGATGGTAAAATGCTGATGCGTACAGTTGAAATAACTTCAATGGAACGACAAACTCATTTAAAAACAAATCAATGTCTGTTAAAAACGTGAAACCACCAGCTCGACAACATGCCCACCTCTGTTTGGCTCGTAAAAGCCACCATCTGCCCTGACTGCTCTCCTCCGAGGCTTTTATTCTAATTAGAAGCAACTGGGATTGTCTGGGATTCAATTTGAGGGGGAACAGTTGGTACAAGCTGATCCTGTTGCACTAAACTAAGTCCAATCAGGATCAGGAAAACTGCTAGAAGAGGAGGTACTTGAGATTATTGACAGTCTTCTGGATCATAAACAGGGATTCATGAAGTCTAACAAGTCTATAGAATCGTGGGTTTATAAAGACATTCTTCTAAAACGGTCAAAACATCATTTTAAAACACTGAAGATTGAAAGGAAAAGAAAAAGCTCATGTGTTTGCAACATTTTCTGAAATTCAGTGGTTACGCTCCTCGGCAGCCATGATGGTCCTGATCATTGGAATCCATATCTGATGAGTTTACTCTCAATTCTGGACATCCAGCTGTTGGTTCAGGTTTATACTGGTAGGGTTATTTATAATTTACCCCCATAAAGTTTTCTGCATTTCTTCATATACAAGAAAAAAAAATCTTCTACCATTTCCACTAACAAACAGTAGCATCATGGTTTCAGTGGCTGAATGAGACATAGCGCTCGTCACGAACCGAGGTCGCTACTGGACTGCAACTCTGCCTCCCAAAATTGCCCCACTTCAGCATTTATTGAAAAAAAATGTTAAAAACAAAATATTTAAGTTTCATGTCAGAGAATGTTCTGTGGAAGTGTTTCACTAAATAATATTCCAAAAGGATAGCCCAAAATAAGTTAAAACACCAATTCTTCTACAACAAAGAGTAAACAGAACATGACTGAAAATATAAATTTAACCTAGGCCTGTCACAATAACAAATTTTGCTGAGCGATTGTCTAAAAAATTGTGATAAACGATAATATTGTTTAATTATTAATTAATGAATTAATTAATTAATAATTCTTGTTTTGAGTTTTGTTTTGAGACCTTTTGACACTGATTTAATCCAAATGACTAATAATGCATGCAATTTCCTGCCATAGATACACTTTATTTTCAAAATAACACATAAGACTGGAATTAATAAACTAAATAAATAAAACAACCAAAAATAAAAATAAAATGGATTCTCAGTCTCCATTAACAAAAAACGTTCTTGAATAAAAGCTAAACAACATAAAACCAAAGTGGAAATAAATACTCAACCAAAAGAGAGCAGATTATGAAGTCTGTATACTACAGTATATTGCCCTTCAGTAATCTCTAGATTTAAATAGAGAAATCGGGCACATCTGACCACCTAATGCAGTCGTTCACACTAACCATTTTTTGCCCCCTTTTTCCCCTTTGTACGTTGGCCGCTGGTGATTTCGTAACCGATCATCCTGCAGTGTGTGGTGTGTTGTGGCTGCTCCAATCTAAATCAGGGATTTCCCCTGACTGAAGTCAATGCAGCCCGTTGAATGTGACAGGTAGCCAATCAGAAAGCACAGATTCTCCTCTGTGCTTTCTGAGGGGAAATTACGGAGGGGAATGACAAACAGCTGAAAGGTGCAACCCATGATATGTGGAAACAATATTAATGTCTATTCAACATTTCGTGCAAAGAATATAGAAATAAAAAGGGGAGGAGTTGGAGCCAAATTGCTACCGCAGTTGATGAACCCGGTATGTTTTCAGCTGTTCTTCATTAACGTGACATAAATAGGTTATAATGATTTTCATTCAGTCAGGACTTTACTGACTCTAGCCACATGCCTCACAGGTAGAGTCTAGAAAAGCATTCATTAATTCTTGATTTTAAAATTAGTTAACTGGACTTGTAGCCGTTATTTTGTGCCCATGTGGCTGGACACCACACGGCACGACGAACCCGATGGAACCGTTGTACCTACGATTTCTGTCAGGTTTTAAAAATGGGCCGACAGTCTGCCAACAACTCGTGTAGTGTGCGCTGGACATTATACTAAGAAAGAGCACCGGAGCTGAGCCTTTTTTCATTCAGTGTCATTAACAGAAAGGAAAAAAAGACAGGAAGAGACAAAGCCGATAATTAAAATGAAGTCGATAGGTTTAATTTATCGTGCAATTAATTGATTTATCGTTTATCGCGACAAGACCAATTTATCCTTGAGTCCAAAAGTTCCAACATGTTGGGGAAACTTCTAAAAAGTGAGTCGCAGCAGTGAGGAGAGTCTCCGTGCGCCCAGAGTTGATGCCTTCAGTCCCCCGACTAAGCTTTGATTCAGCATCTCGGCGTTTCTTGATAATTAAAGACGCTCTCGGTAGAACTCTGCCGTTAATGCTTCAATGCTTCGTTACGTTCAAAGTGGCCTCCGTTTAAGTGGTTGGCCGATTTCAAAGTGCTGATAGGAGCAGCGCTTGTCTGATCTATTTAAGTGCAGAGCCTGCGAGTAAATCTCGCCGTGCACAGTGACAGTAAAACAGGTGCCAAAAGCAGCCTGCTTCCACCAGCGAGCTGCATTAAGAGAATAAGCAGGAGCGAATGTGATTAGGAGTGAAAGATGGCTGCTGGAGATCATCTTAATAAACTGGCAGTAAACTGCTGTTTGAAGCAACTGAGCACTTCTTGGGACGTCTCAACAAGCCCCATGCGACAGCTGAGTACGCAAGATTATTAACGCAACAGCAGATATCATTGACAGAATCCAATTGATATCAAATGTTTCCAAATTAAGCTTTTCTTTTCAGGCTGTCCTTTCATCTGGAGACACTGTGCCAACAGGAATATAGCACTTATTGAGAGTGATTGTACCCTAAGTCAGCATCCATCAGTGCATTTGGCAGCGGTCGTCCCCCCGTAGCGTAGCTGCTGGCAGAGTGGCCCACTGTTACAGTGCGGAGACGGGCCCAGGGCCAAAACGAATGCAGCCAATTCAGAAAACTAGCTTGAGCAATAAAACCTGACGGAGATACGAGATATTAAGACAGCTGAGGAAAATGCAGCTGCTGATCAGCATGTAGACATCACCATTAGTAATGACCCAGGCTGCGTGCCAACAGGAAACTAAGCAAAAAGTAAATAAATAAACTTACCACTCCCAGCTTCTCTGCCGCGTTCGCCTTCCACAGCCGGATGTTCATTTCGTCTGAGCCGCTCAGGACGTACTTGTTGTCCGCTGACCACTTCACGCAGATGACGTGCTGCATGCGCTTGGTGTGGTAGACTTCTCTGCAAACACGCCCAGAGACATATTGCACCGTAAGCTTCTAAAAGACGGACAGGTCAGGCTTAAAAGCAGCGAACGCGACGAGAACCAGTTACAGACCTGCTGTTTGCCGAGTCTTTGGGGAAGATGCGGATGGTCTTGTCGAAGCTGGCGGAGACGAACTCCCGTCCGGTGGGAGAGTAGTCAACGTCCAGCACGGCGGAGACATGGTCCACGTGGACTTTGACGGGACTCTCCAGATACCTCATGTCGTATGTGTACAGGCTAGTGAGGCGACAGGAAGCAAATCTAACGTTAGCATCTGCGTCCAGGATGTGCAAGCTAAATTTGAACTACTTATGTGATGACTAGAGCTGGCAGTTAATTTTAAAAATGTAATCAGATTAATCGCCATGCTTAACTTTGTAAGCTTGAAATGTAAAAATTGACACTGTCCTAAAATCTTTTCTGGTCAAAAACTTCAAACTACAAATCCAGATCAGTTTCTTGGTTCTTTGGCTCGGTCTTACCAGACCTCTGCTAGGAATCTTGGTTTCACTTTTGACAGCTCTTTAAAGCTAGATAAACAAGTCAGCTCTGTCGTTAAATCGAGTTTTTACCACCTTCGGCTTTTAGCAAAAGTTAAATCCTACTTCAGTTTTAAGGACTTTGAAGGACTTATCCATGCCTTCATAACAACTCGTCTGGATTACTGCAACTCTTTATATAGAGGGATGGATAAATCGCAGATTCAGCGACTTCAAAATGATCCAGAACGCAGCAGCACGGCTTCTCACAGGAACCAGGAAGCATGACCATATAAGCCCAACTCTGGCATCTTTACACTGGCTGCCTGTCTTTTATCAGATAGATTTTAAGATTCTTTTGTTAACTTTTAAAGTTTTAAATGGATTGGACCCCCCTTATCTTTGGGACCTTTTAAATCTCTGGTCTGTGCCCAGAACCTTACGATCAAATAATCAGTTATTACTGACAGTTCCTCGTAGTCGACTAAAGAGGAAAGGAGATCGAGCTTTTTCTGTTGCTGCTCCTGTCTTATGGAATAACTTGCCTTTCCAGATCAGATCTGCCCACAGCCTGGATCATTTTAAATCGCTTCTTAAAACTTAATTTTACTCTTTGGCATTTAATTGATGTATTGTTTTGTGCTCTGTTTGTTATGTGTGTTGTTGTTCTTGTGCAGCACTTTGGTGCAGTTATGCTGCTGTAAAGTGCTATATAAATAAATTTGACATTGACATTGACATACCATCTCAAACCAGATATCTCAGTTTTCCAACTAAAGAAGAAATTTTGTTTCAAACATAATTCAGAAATGTTACTCAGCGGTGTTTTTTAAACCTTGCTCATCTTTTCACTCAAGTTTACAAATCTGCATTGCTGAACGCAGTATAAGGCCATGTAAGGCAGAGAACTAAGTAACCGTCTCCAGGAGAGTCTGAAAAGTCAATAAATATAGCAACAAAGTTGCTAAGTTAGCAACAGAGGAGTGACGATTGTTAACCATGTTAACCACATTTTTGACAACCTTTCAGCACAACCAGCACCAACCTGAAAAACCGCTGCATCTTTCTCAACAGATTCATCTACTTTTCTATTGAATCTGATGTTTTATCTCAAATTTAAGGTAGAAAATTATTTAAAAGGATCTGCATCCTTTTAAATTCACTATTTGTTTTATGAAATATTTCCAATAATTACACAAACCAGAAGCTGTTGAAAGAACAAACAAAATGCAATTCCCTCTTAGACTCACTTGTAGTCTTCATTTGCACAAGTGAAGTAGTAAGCTTCCATTGGGTTCCAGCTGATCGTGTTGGTCCTCATTTTCATGATCACCTGAAGGAGAAGCAGAATTTTTCAATATGTACTTTTCAATATGAAGAAAGAAGAATAAAGACCCACCTTTTTTAGAGGCGTTGATTCTCTCATGTCATATAAAACTATACTTCTGTCAGAGGCACAGCTTCCAAGGAGTTCTGTCTGGAGAGGAAAATGATCCAATTGGAGGAAATCAGCAGGTTTCATATAAAACAGGTGCGGTCCAGATCATTGTGTACTACGTCTCACCTCCACAGGGTTAAAACGGACGGAGCTGAAGCTGTCCATGCCCCAGGTGAAGGAGCGGATAGGGGTGCTCCTCTGCTCGTCCCAGATGTCCACCTGGTGGCCGCATGTTGCAAACACAGCGTTCTCCTGGTGATGGTCCAGTCCTGTGAACACGGTCTAAAGAGGGATGCATCTCTTTAAGCAAGAAAATCATGAGGCAAAAAATATTAGTCCTGATGAATAAAATCAAAGAGGCATTACCTTGCCAAGGATGGTGTTAAGAGGCTCCTCCTCCTCTCCGTAGCCTGGTACTTCCATTTTCCAATGTTTTATGGTTTTGTCATCTCCGATCTGTTACAATCGAGGATAGGTTGTAATTAAGGGGAGCACCGATTGCAGTTTTCTTGCCGATCATCCATCTTTGAAAAAGACTCATTTGTTAATTTCAACTTTGCCAGATACCGATTTTTTTTGTTGTTGTTGTTGAAGAAAAAGAAGCTAAATATAAATAAAGTGTTAGCATCAGTTGATTGGGGCCGATTTATCAGAAAAACTAAGCCTGGAAGGTAACAGATTTTGCTGGAAGATAAATTGCTGTAGAATCTTTTATAAACGACATTATAGTTGTTTTGAAACAATTTTCAAGTATAATAGCCTAATAATTAGAGGTGTGTTGATCAATCGGTAACCGATCATAATCGGCCAATTTCCGTGAAATCGGTGATGATCGGGATCGGCCGATCATTGGCTCTGTTACCGATACCGATCACCTGCATCTCATTTCCCAGCCTGTCTGTCCGGCTGGTCTCGTCTTTCCTTCACTGCGCAAACGCGCAGCAACAAATCCTAAGCCATGTGGAAGTATAACGCACTGAGTGAATGAGGACGTTTGCGTGTTGCGGCGGAAAATTGAAGCAGGTCAAAATGCATCAACACAACGAAGCTAATAGACATAAAAACAATGACGGAGTTTGGCTACATCAAGGTTCACTGCAGTAAAAAGACATGGAGGATCAGACAGCAGGTAAAGCAGCACAGCTACAAACACTCACCCGGATTAGCATGACGGCCAGAAAGCTAAACTAATAACCTGGAAAATGATTTAAGTCTTGGAGCTGCGATGTAAGACGCTGGTTCTGCTGTTGAACCGCTGCTCTGCTACAGGTAGTAATATTTAATATTTAGTAATATTTGACACGGAGCCGCTTCTGCTCCACCTGGTAGAGACTCACACCGAACCGGTTTAAAGCTGCAGCATCTAACTTAAAAAAATACATTTTACATGCATATTAAAACTTTCTCTGTCCTAACATGAGACAGATAATCTCTAAAAAAAATAATCGATCTCCTCCCTGCTCTGCATAATTATTCCGCTCAGTCAGAAACAGCCAATCAGGAATAGCAGTAACCAGCTAGCCGCCATGCTAATAGGAACTTTTCATTCAGTAACTCTGGATTGTTTATTGTAATGGAACCTGTTTTTGCCTTTGAATGTTAAGTTTTATACTTGAATCTTTTGTCAATGTTGAGATGTTTTATTTTGGCTCTTTGCATTATTTAGCTTCTTCAGACCCTCATATGTTATCAGTCTGTTAAAGATAGTATTATTGATAGCAGTTCAATTTGCACAATGCCTGTTTTGTTTAGTTTTCTTCTTGGAAAAAGTTATTAAAAACAAGTTTTTGTCTAAATTAAGGTGCGATCGGCCCTCAGGGGTGATCGGTATCGGTAGAAAAAAACCTGATCGGCACATCCCTACAAGAACACATTCTCAAAGATCATTAAACTTTAAAATTTTAATGAGCATTTAACACTGGAAGGCATTTAAAAAAAATCAAAAATAAATAAACGACCAAAATAACAAAAAAATTAATCTCTCTCTGCAAACAAAATTATCATTTAAAAAAAAAACAAAAAAAAAAAAACAGGAGGCTAGTTGAGATCAATGTGTCAGACTGAAGACTTTAGTCATCCAGTTTTTGGTGAGAAGAGAGAAGAAAAAAATAAAAGATAAATCTATGCAAGTGGAAATTGAGCTGATTTCAATTTATCATGTGAATAATTGATTTCCTGTTTATTGTGACAGGCCCAGGTGTGCCTTTAGTTGTTACGCTGCTCATTGGTGTCAGTGTGATTACTTAAAAACAAACAAGCTGAAGGGAAAATTGTGAAGATGATGAAGTAGACTGCTTACCGTAAAGAAGGAAGTGCCGCAGTGTCTGACGACCATTCCCCGGACAAACCCTTCATGCGCTTGGAGAGTGCGGACGCACTCATGTTTGGTAAGATTCCACACTTTGACCTATAAACACAACATTTATATATTCATAAAAGAAAAACAACAAAACAGAGCGCATAAAGCCCCTCGACTTTCAAGGGCTTCGTAGTAAAACCTGTTAGCGGTTGGCTCACCTCGCCATCGCAGGAGCCAGAGAGCAGAGTGGAGAGACTCCTGGGGTGCTTGGCCAGACAGTTCACCCCGTCTCTGTGTCCGTCCAGGGAGGCCAGAAAAGGCTTGGCAAACACGCGCTCCAACTTGGTGGCGTTCAGAGCGCGAGTGTATTCTCTGCTCACCTCGAACGGATGAAGGGAGGGGTCGTAGTTCCTGGGGACTGGCAAGGGGTCAGCAGTCACAGGTCAGTACAGCAAGTTGCCTCGCTGAAGGATTCACAACCTGTAACCTATTTACATTTTTTTAGCCAAAAAAAAGGACTAAGTTTTTTTTTTTTATTTGTATCCTATGAGCTATGCCAATAATGGAGAAAGAAGATACATACATGCTTTTCAGCAATTATAAAACAAGAACCATGCATTTGTGTCACTACTTAGTAGAAACACCATTTACTGCAACTAAAGGTATGTCTCTATCACACTTTTTTATGTCTCAAGGTTAGTCAGAATGAATAGACTCTAAATTCTCTCCATTCCTCGAGGAATGTTGTCCTGCATGTATTTAAAATGTGCCACTGGTCCAACACACTTGAATCAAGTCGCTTAATTAGTGCTGCTAATTAAGCGACTTGTTTTATATGACACGAACGTCATATGTTCTGTACTTTTCCTTCTACTCCAGCTTTGTGTTGGTTCTGTGCTGGTTATTGGTATAAAACACCAATAAAACACAGAAGTCTGGAGAGGCAACGCGACAAGGAGTGAAAAACTATTCACTTTAAATATTTTTGGAATTAGGTTAAATGTTTATAGTTTAACATAAAATAGTTATTTTAATTTTTTTTCTATCTTAACCGTACTTAACTACTGTTTAATACAAAGATATTGTCGCAGCAAGAGAAGCACAGAAGTTGAAGTTTACGCTAATCTTTAGCCTCTGGAAGCTAACAGTCACACGCTTACCTCGCTGAATATCGTGTTTAGTTTCCCGGACATAATCATCCGGGTTTCTTGAAAGGACCTTGACCTTCATTCGGTTTCAGAACCAAGAGCAACGCCAATACGAAAGAATGTTTAATAATAATATCCTAATGTTAGCGCAAAAAAACGACTAGCCGACATGTGTTGATAGTGAAGAAGTGGCTTGGTCTGCTCGCGTTGCATTGTGGGACATCGTCGCGTCGTGATTGCGTCACTAAAAGAAACAATGGTCAAGTTAGATATTTTAGAAAGAGGACGAACCGGAAATAATACCGAAAAGGCGTATTTTTTACAGAGTTTAGGGGCAAATAGGAGCACGCGAGTCTGGGAGAGTATAAATGAGATTTGTTGGTGTGAAGAGCTGCCATAGCAACAGAATCTCACATTGAACACATTTGAAAATTACATGTAAACGTAAAACATTCACCTAATGGGGAAAATGAAATGTAATGGGGATTATTAACAAGTACAAAAGCAGGAGACTGGCAAACGTTGAATCGAGGAAACAAGAAAAGGAAAGGAATTGAATGAGATGAAGAAAGAAGAGAGGAAAATAAAACTAATGAGATTAAAGTGATTCTTAGATCTCAGAACCCATGTGCTTTGAATCCTTTAAACATGAGTGAGGAAATATATAAAACAGGAGTTGAAGTGAAAGCAGTCAAAACGTTAACAGATGGTTATCTAATGGTGTTATGCAGAGACCAGATGCAGGGACTAATAAGATGCAAGACATTATTGGGAAAAAAGCTATCAAGCCACAAATATGGCAAGAGAGATGAAAGATAATGGGTGTAATATCTGGAGTATTAACTGATCTGATCGAGGAAGAGATTAAAGGTAATTTGAAAGAGGCTCAGGTGATTAAAGTGAAACGCTTGTTTGTTACAAGAGAGGGAGTTAAAAGTCCTAGTAAGTCAGTTATGTTAATCCTAGAAGAGGATAGTTTAGCTGAAAAGGTGATGATTGGGTTTGTCATTTAGACTATGAAAGGATTCAACGTTACATTCTCTTCAGTTTTCTCTGTTCTGTGTGTAATGGAGACTGAAATTAAACACGCCATTTCTACCAAAGTTGTTGAATGGGCTTCCTAACCAGACGCTCCAAAGAGTCCGGTCCATAACTCTTCAACACGCCGCCAGCTCCCGGTCAGAAAGACGCATTTAGTTCAGTGTCCAGATGATATTCAGAAAGGATTCTTTTATTGATCGATTTTAGTTGCCTCTGCTATGAACTATCTGCGTAAAGTCCATCATGTCCTGCATGAGGGTGTTAATTATAACCTATTAATCACCGACGGGCTTTAAATTTTCCTGTCGTTTAAAGAAATAATCGGTCAAATACAGAAACATTCCGCTAACACGACCTCTGGGTCGCAGGTAACGAAGCACAGCACGTGGCGCCTGGTGGCGGGGCGCTACACCCTCCCGCCACCAGGAGGCGCCACCCTGATACAGAGCCGAGTTGGGCCGTTGGAAACGCGGTCACTCCGAAATAGACCCGAGCCGAACCGAGCCGGGCCGGATTGTTGAAGTCGAGCCGGTTGAAAAGGGACAATAGAAAGTCAAGAAAATCTGAACAACGGAGAGGAATTTACAGAATGTCGCCAGTGAAGGTCCATGAGTAGGAGGAACAAAACAACCAGCAGAGGGCGGTGTTCTCACATAGAACAGAATGGAATGGGTCAAACACGTCACAGGGCCCGAGCTACGTCAAGTGTTCCCTCATGACGTAATTATTATAAGACTTAAAAGTATTAATCGGACTTTTATAGCTGTACAGTGGCACAGTTAGTAGAACTGTGGCTTTGCAGCAAGAAGGTTGTGGGTTCGAGGTAGCGAGTTGTTTGGCATGTTCTCCCTGTGTAGTCCGTGGATTCTCTCCAGGTATTCCAGGTAATTCACCCACAGTCCAAAAGCAAGAACGTCAGGTTAATTGGGGTCCTCTCTGTATTCTTCCTAGGTGTGAATGTGTGTGTTCATGGTTGTTTGCAGTGGCGCAACTACACATTCTTCAGGTGGATGCGAAAACATAAATCGGCGCCCCCCGGGAACGTCAGGGTGAAGCGCGAGGTGACGGAGCGAAAGGCGCTGAAGTGTTTGGGAAAACATCATCGGCGCGTCGCCCCTATGGAGTTAGATTTGTTTCACAATTATTCAATCAAAAAAAAAAAATCATCTCAACCAAAAAAAAACAGTTTAAACCAAAAAAAAAATAATAATCTCAAACAAAAAAAAAGTTTAAACCAAAAAAAAAATATAATCTCAAACAAAAAAAAGTTCAACCAAAAAAATAATAATCTCAAACAAAAAAAAAGTTTAAACCAAAAAAAATAATAATCTCAAACAAAAAAAGTTTCAACCAAAAAAAATCATTCAAACAAAATAAATCAACAAAAACTATTTAATATAAAAATATTTTTTTACAAAAAAAACCTTTAAAGGTTTTTTTTTTTTGATTGAAAGTAAACTTTTAATTTTTTTGATTGAATTCTTTTTTTGGTTGAGTGTATTTTTTTTTTTTTTTTTTTTGGTTGAACTTATTTTCTTGCTTATACAGCTTTATTTGCTTTGGGGAAGCTTACATGAACATTCTGGGCGGGGCTTAGCAATGTAAGACGCGTTCCGATTGGTTAGCGCTGACTAAAGCGGATGACTCCCTGAGATCTCAGAACCGTCCCGAACTGCAGGGCTTCGGTGACGGACACAGAATGTGAATGAAAGGTAAGTAATGTTCACAAAATGACACCGTTTAGCAGCTACTAAAGGCTCCACCCTGTTTCAAAGAAGAAATCTCTTCTGCCGCGATCCCCGGTAGCATATTATGCTAACTAATGTTAGCACTAGGTAAAGTTAATTAACTAGGCTTGAGTGATATTCGCCTGTCTTTATGTTGAATTCGTTAACCAGCAAACCTCTGAGTTTCATTTAGCGTGGAGAATACCAACTATATCTGGAGGAAATATGTGTTAAAAACTGTTGTGTAATCCTGCATGTGTGTGTGTGTATTAACTAGCATTGAAGCTAAAGTGGAAAACCGCAGATCGTTGCTCCAATGTTATCAGGTCCACGTTAATCTGCACCACACATCAAGTGACTGTGCGGATTATTTATTTACCAAGAACATAGTCAGTGTGTCGGTGAGGGGAGACAATCTAACTCTTAAATATACATATATTTTCTTTCAGATGTAAAATGTAAATCTAAGCTGGTAGGTCACAAGCCAAAGGAGGATATTTACATAATTTGTTTTATTATTTGATGTGTGTCTCGTACTTTTATTCTGAATTAAATGTAATATGTATTTTGCTGTGTTATATTAAATTAAATTGGTGTCTCCTAATTCCCCATCTAGTGACCAGCAGCTGAAGCAGGACAGGCTGCAGGTCTGATTCCTCCAGCTGCTGGAGACGATCAGAACATGAGGATGGAGAGACCAGCAAGTTGAGTCAGAAGGTCAAGCAAGGAAGTAAGTGTTGCTTTTAGGGGCCAAGTGTGTTTGGCTAAATATATTTATACAAGTTTATTTATTGGTTTTAAAACTAATGCATCCTTATATGTTGATAATGATACATTGTAATAAAAATACAAAAATTACCACCAACATCCTGGCAAAAGGAAATAAACAAGTTGATATCAGAGCTTTTTTTTGCATCTATAACACATTAAAAGCGAATTACCAAATTTGATTTATTCCCTGTTATGTTAACGTTCGTTTATTTCCCCCTTTTTCATCCTCACTGCAGCTGCAGCTGGACTGAGTTCTGTTTGGCTTTAGTGGCTTCCTGGACGGAGACATCGGCTGAGCTAAAGCGGCTAAACAACGCAACATTTTCCCTCTCTTATCATAAACTTTGCTTTTCTTCAACATGGAAAATACTCCTACATAAGTAGCTGTTTGTTATTTTGATATCATTGCTTACCTGGTGGTCAATTGATCATCTTAACCACTGAATGTATCAGAACCACTTGGACTGAGCTGGTTTCGTCAGAGGAGCCAAGACTTCTCCATAAAATGACTTCCTATATTTTAAAATGTTCTGGTAAAATTGCATCTTTCTGATGCTAATATGACTTCATTCTCATAATTAAAAATACTTGTAACCTGGGCATAATACTCCATTATACAACTCACAAGAGGAATGATAGAAATAAAGCCACTTTGTGAAAATATTTTCTGTATTTTGTTTTAGAAAAAATATTGAGTGACTAAAATCTGTTATGAAAAAACTGTTCAGTGATATCATCCAGCCTTATTCAGTATATTTTTAATTATTTTACTAACTGCATATTACTTAATATTCAGATTTCTTTACTGGTATTACTTAAAAGTGTTTCATTTTAAGGTCGCATGAAGGCCGAATTACATGCAAATACTTCACATAATGTTACAACTGAGATAAGGAAAAAAGGTTTGTTAAATGTAGAGTATTACATTTTATTGTAAGTCCAAACAGTATAATAAAATGAACACTGAAAATATGTAATACACTTCCCAGCAGTTACTCGGATGTCAAACTTGTTTGTCTTTGCTGGTGATGAAAACTTGTCACTCTGGAGGAGAGGAAGAGGTTCAGCCCAGTCCAGGATCACTGCAGTGTCAGGGAGCCAATAAAGTCTGCAGGTACATTTTTACCTATCTGGTCCTCCAGTTTTCAGGTCCTAATTGTAAATAAAATGTTAATGTGATGATCCAGCTGACTGTGGACTGATGGTCACTGTAGAGGTCAGTGAAGTGCAGGTGCTTGGATACATCTGAAAGAAAATATATATATATATATATATATTTAAGAGACACTTTAGTAGCTGCTAAACGGTGTCATTTTGTGAACATTACTTACCTTTCATTCACATTCTGTGTCCGTCACCGAAGCCCTGCAGTTCGGGACGGTTCTGAGATCTCAGGGAGTCATCCGCTTTAGTCAGCGCTAACCAATCGGAACACGTCTTACATTGCTCGTCCGTAAGCCCCGCCCAGAATGTTCATGTAAGCTTCCCCAAAGCAAATAAAGCTGTATAAGCAAGAAAATAAGTTCAACCAAAAAAAAAGATAGACTCAACCAAAATAAAAAGTTTCAACCAAAAAAAAAGAGATTCAATCAAAAAATTAGTTACTTCAATCAAAAAAAAAATCTTTAAAAAGGTTTTTGTTTCGTAAAAAAAATATTTTTATGATTAAATAGTTTTTATGACTTTTTTTTTGCTTGAGATGATTTTTTTTTTGGTTGAAACTTTTTGTTTGAGATGATTTTTTTTGATTGAATAATTGTGAAACAAATCTAACTCCATAATTAATGAGTATCGGAAAGGGACGTACAAAAAAATCATCAAAACATTTTATATGAGATTATGGCGGTTCACCATAGGATATGTGAACAAAATAAAAATGTTATATTATTTTGGACTCCTGCTCATGTAGGTATTATGTGGAATGAAAGAGCGGACAGGCTGGCTAAGGAGGCAATCGAAAAAGATGATATTGATATGCAAGTAAAGTTATCTAAATCTGAAGGAAAGAGTTTAATTTGGAAAAAAGCAAGAAGATATGGGAAGCTAGGTAGGAAAATGAAACAAACGGAAGGCATTTATTTAGGATACAGAAGACGGTCAATGTAGAAAGGATCAGAGGAATAAACAGGAGGGAGGAAATAATTACAAATAGAATAAGAACTGGGCATAGTTTCCTAAATGGAAATCTTTTTAAGATGGGGAAACACCTTACTGGTTTATGTAGTTGGTGTGCTGATGTAGAAACAGTGGAACATGTTTTGATCAAATGTGGAAAAATATGCAAACCAAAGAAGACTATTAAAAACGGAACTATGTGTTATTAGGGAACTGAAATTTGAAAAGGTGATTGATCAGCTGAATAATATTGAGGGGAAAAAGAAGATATTTTGTTGTTTTTAAAAAAAAAAAAACTGGGATCATTAAGAGAATGTGAGGTATAGAAAGTAGGAGTCAATAGAGGGCAGTAGTGCAACGAAAATGGATGCAAGCTGCCGTTAAACCCTGAAGAAGAAGAAGAAGAAGAAGAAGAAGAAGAAGAAGAAGAAGAAGAAGAAGAAGAAGAAGAAGAAGAAGAAGAAGAAGAAGAAGAAGATTTTGATTTTTACCAAAACGTTTATTTACAATTGTTTAACAATGCACTTTCACATAATCATCAGGTCAATGAAAAACTAAAATCAGTAAATAAATAATTACATCAGCAATTTGTTAAAATTTAGTTCTCCCTGATCACAAACTGTGCACAATACACCATTAAAACCCCACAGTTGTAAAAAACTATTTAAGTCCCCAGTGGCTCTGTGGAAGCAAAACTCCAATCTAAGCCTGGCTTTAACGTTACACTTCCACAGAGCCACCACATCAAGTTGAGGTCCAGCCTGCATTTTGTCCCGTCGAGTTAAATAAATGGCCATTTTGGCCTCTGCGATTAAATAGTTTAAAATGCGGGATTTAAAACTGGTGGCTCGACTGTGATGCACACCGTAGATAAAAACAGAATTGGTAAAAACCACGCCAAACAGGCTAAAAACTCTCATTAAAAAATGTAAAAAACCAGTTAAACGTACACAATCCGTAAAAACATGAAAAACACTCTCTGACAAACTGCAAAATGGACACTCATTTAAAACCCCAGGACTGATGACCGATAAAAACGAATTCGTAGCGATGGCTCCATGCAGGATCCTCCATTGGAGGTCACCAGTCCTTTTTTTGATTGGAGGCTTGTACAAAATCCTCCATTGAGGCTTCTGTCCTTTGAATTTGTCATTCCACACATTGGTGGATCTTTTTTGGAGAGTTCTCTTGTTCAATGTCTTTACACAAGATCTGTACAAAATCTTTGGACTTGTTTTGCACAAATCCAATTCTGTCATGTCCAGCAGGGGGCCACTGTCATCCTCAAAATCAGTTTTCAGGATCACGTCTGGAAACGGGTCATTCTGGTCAGGCAGGCATTCTCTCATTGTATGCAGCTGCAGGAGCCGCCTCTCCTCAGCTGTCAGCTGCTCCTTCACCCGTTCCAGGAAGCGCTGTACCAGCCTGGCGGACCGGACCCCGAGCAGCGAGCCAACCTCCTGGATGTTAGAGAGGTCTGGTCCCGCCACCTCCACCAGACACCTCAAGGTCACGGTCCCGGACCTGGACAGCGCCTCAGACAGGCCCGGCACGCTGCTGTCCTGGACATCCAGTTTCGCTCCACACACCAACGGTTCTTCTAAAAGCCAATGCAGAGAACTATGCGTTTTTGCTCTTTGCAATTTAAAAAGAGCGCAGGATTTAAAAACACCCTGATAAAACTGAGGCAACCCCTTTAACTTTAAAAGACTGAAATCAGTTAAAAACAGAGCAGCATCCAGCCCCAGACCATTAACACGTCTGAGGATACAGCTGGCCGCATCCCTCCACACAGGAGATCCTGTCAGGTATTTCTGTATAAACTGAAGGCGGAAAGTTGCAGTTCTACTGGCCAGGTGGACAAGGCCCTGTCCCCCCTCCTCTCTCGGTAAAAACAAAACAGACTGTGGCACCCAGTGTAGACCAGTCCAGAAAAAATTGACCATCTCTGCCTGTATTTTTACAAGTAGGCCAGATGGTGGGTCTAAAGCATTGAGTTTGTGCCACAGCTGTGATGCCACCAGGTTGTTTAAAACCAAAACTCTGCCTCGATAAGACATTTGGGAGTGTAGCCACTTCCATTTGGCCAACTTATCTTTGATTTTCTGTTCAACATTTTCCCAGTTCTTGTTAACAACATCCTTACTGCCTAAAAACACACCAAGATATTTAAAACCGTCTTTTTTCCAAATAAGACCCTGAGGGAGAACCGGGGGCCCAGCAGACCACTGACCGACGGCCAGGGCTTCGCTCTTCCCCCAGTTCACCCTCGCTGCAGACAGAGCAGAGAAATTCTCTGTGATCTTGGTTAAAACACTGACGTCTTGCTGATCTTTTATAAAAACAACAACATCATCAGCGTAGGCAGATAAAACAATATTGTTACTAAAACCAGGTAAAACCAGACCATGAACACGGGAGCGTATTTTCTGGAGGAGGGGTTCCAGGGAGAGTGAGTAGAGCATCCCAGAGAGAGCGCAGCCCTGCCGAACGCCTCTACACACCCTAAAAGGAGCACACAGGCTACCGTTGATCTTCAGCACACTCTCAATGTCACTGTACAGTACCTGGATCTTGGCAATGAGACCCTCGCTGAACCCGAACCCCCTCATGGTTTTCCAGAGGAAGCCGTGTTCAACGCGGTCAAATGCCTTTTCTTGATCTAATGAAATCAAGCCAGTTTGTAAACCCAATGAACCAGAGACTTCCAAAACGTCCCGAATCAGGTAGATGTTATCTACCATGGACCTGCTGGGGACGCAATAGGTCTGATCCCGGTGGATGACCTGCTCCATAGCTTTCCCCAGCCTCGTGGCCAGGGCCTTGGAGAGGATCTTATAGTCGGTGCAGAGGAGGGACACAGGGCGCCAGTTCTTGATGTCCTGCAGGTTGCCCTTTTTGGGCAGCAGGGTGATGACCGCCCTGCGGCAGGACAAGGGGAGCGAACCGGTGGACAGGCTTTCGTTGTAGACGTCAAGCAGGTCTGGGGCCAGAAGATCCCAGTAGGCCTTGTAGAACTCCACCGTGAGCCCGTCAACGCCCGGGGACCTCTGGCCCCGCATGCCGAGGAGGGCTGTGTGGAGCTCTTGAATCCCCAGGGGGCGCTCCATCTCAGAGTTGGTCTCCTCGGAGACCTGGGGTAGTTCATTGCAGAAACTCCCCGAACAGTTCTTCGTCCTCCCTGTATTCGCTTTGGAACAAAGCACGGTAGAACTCCACCGCCCTCCTCCTGATCTCACCCGGTTCGCTCAGTTGCTGCCCTGTGTCCGTCAGCAAGGAGTGGATCAGCTTCCTCTGCCCGTGCTTCCTCTCCAAGCTGAAGAAAAAGCTAGAGGGAGCATCCATCTCCGTGATGTTCTGGACCCGGGACCTGACCAATGCGCCTTGGACTTTATTCTCCAGCAGGTTGGCTAAAGTTAGCCTTTTGGATTTGAGAGCTTCAATATGCTCTCGATTTCCTGTGGACTCACTAAGTTGTTCCAATTCCACGATGTTTATCTCCAGATCTCTGATAGATCTGGTAATGTCACGGGTGACATTGAGAGTGTGCTGTTGACTCAGCAGCTTGATCTGTACTTTTCCATGGTCCCACCACTGTTTAAGACTAGTAAAATCAGATTTTCTCTGTCTAAAACCAGTCCAAAAATAAGCTAAAACCTCCTTAAAACCCCGATCATACGTTAGTGCCGAGTTAAAATGCCAGTAGGCGCTTCTAGGTAAAATGTTTCTGATAAAAACACTACCTAAAAGCAACGAGTGATCTGTAAAAGCTACCGGTAAAATCTGGCATGTTTTAAACACATTAAAATTGTGTTTAAAACAATAAAAACGATCAAGACGGGCTAAAGAGATTCTATCCTCATTAAGGTGAGACCATGTATACTGCCTGGCGCCTGCATGCATCCTCCTCCATACATCCACCAGGCCATTGGATGAGACCAGCCGCCGCAGAGCATGTTGGGCTGCTGGATGCGGCTCTGCATGATTGCGGTCTAAAAACTCGTTTTCGGTGCAATTAAAATCCCCACCTACAAAAACATAATCCTCTGACCCACAATCACCCAGCCGTTCCCCAATTTTTTCATAAAAACGCTTTTTCTCTGCATTGGTGGTGGGAGCATAAATATTAATAAAAACTATACTAAAACGATCAAATTTTGTCTTAACTAAAAGGCACCTCCCCTGAACGACATGTTCGATTTCTGTGGAGTTTGGGGTGAACGCTCTTGAGAAGAGGAAGCCCACCCCTGCACTCTGGGAGGTGCCATGACTTAAAATGACCTCCCCCCTCCACTCTCTGACCCAGTCTGTCTCAATTAAATGATCACTGTGTGTTTCTTGTAGGTAGATGACGTCAATTTTCTTTTGGTTGAGCATTTGATATATTAAAGCTCGTTTTCCAGCCTCCCTCGCCCCGTTAAGATTCAAAGATGCTATTTTAAAAGAATCCATATTGGGTAAAAAGAAGCTAAAAACAAAAAACCAAAAGACTAAAATAAGTAATAAAATGCTACTGTGCATCATTTAATCAAATTTGTTTCCTAACTTTGGTCATTATTTTCTTTAATCTAAACACGTCCCTGTCTGAAAAACCTGATATCTCTTTGTTCCTTATGTGACATCTTGCAGAGAAATAAAATAATTTTAAATCGGGAAAGTAACTCTCAATTTTAATTCCTCTAAATCCTTTAGTTTCTTTTAAAAACGTTCTAAAAGATTCTACAGGGTATCTAGGTGCTTTGCTATTCATTTGTGTGACAGATATCTCACTGCTGTCAGAGATCCAGCTCTCAGCGTCGCTGCTGTCTGACACCTCGTTCCTCTCTGCAGCCAGCTTGGAAACCTGCTTACTGGCCTTCTCGGCCGTCACCACGTTCTTTCTTTTGCTTCGCCTCTTTAACGGGGCTGAAGCCTCCAACTCCATGGCCTCCTCCGCCTCTCCTGCCACTTCAGCTCCAGTAAATACCTCTGCACTTTTCTGTCCCTCCACTTGCACCTCTCCTGTCTCTCCCTGATCTCCACACCCTGAATGTTCCCCACCGCTCCTCACCTTCACCTGCTGCTCTCCCTGCACACCATCTCCCTCCCTCACTTCACTTTCACCCTCACCACCACCATTCATCCCATCACCACACACCACTGTGCTCTCATCCTTTCCCACACTTTCCACTACCACTTCCTCAACAGCAGCCTCTGCCTGCTCCCCCGCCGCAGCAGCAGCGGGTCCCCCCGCCGCAGCAGCAGCGGGTTCTCCCGCCGCAGCAGCAGCGGGTTTCCCCGCCGCAGCAGCAGCGGGTCCCCCCGCTGCAGCAGCAGCGGGTTCCCCCGCCGCAGCAGCAGCGGGTTCTCCCGCCGCAGCAGCAGCGGGTCCCCCCGCCGCAGCAGCAGCGGGTCCCCCCGCCGCAGCAGCAGCGGGTCCCCCCGCCGCAGCAGCAGCGGGTTCCCCCGCCGCCTCACCATGCGGGTCCCCCGCCTGCCCAGCAGCAACGGGTTGCTGCCTGGCTGAACCCGGCGGGTTCTGCCCGGCCCTGTTGGGACACATTTTTACAATGTGCCCCTCCTGGCCGCAGCCAAAGCATTTCATGTTAGAGGACGTTGCAAACAAGATGTAGTCAAAATCATCTACTCTAACACGAAAGCTTAAGTTCAGTTCCTCATCCCGTCTATTAAGGATCATAAACAGTTGTCTCCGATGGGAGACAACATGTTTCAACAATGGTGATTTACACCCTGACGGCACTTTTTTCACTGGTGACACCACCTTGCCGTGCCGAGACAGCTCCTTAATCAAAAACTCGTCGCTAATGAACGGAGGCACGTTCGACAGAGTTACCTTCGTAGAAGGCAAGGTGAGCGGGGAGACTTGCAAAAACAGGCCGTTGACGGAGACGCCTACCTCCACCAACCGTTGGGCCTGCTCCACCTTCTCTACAAACAAGACGACAGCTCCGTTCATGCGAGCCGCCGACCTTATGGCCCCATGTCCTATCAACTCTCCCACCGCTAAACAAACTTCCTCCACGCTACACGGAGAACCGGCGCCCACCTTGACGCCGTTCTTCCGTGTCAGCGTGGAGAAAAACCCGCCACCAACCACCACCATGGCGTCAGACGCCGGCCAGCCAGGCGCGCCTGACGGCCACACCCGAACCTAAACAAAAACCCCTAAAAACGTGACACAACTAACACCAAAAAAACAACTAAACAATTAACATAAACACCAAGTGAAAAATCAGTAAGAAAAATCACAAATATAGAAATTAAACACTCGCTCGCTCTTTCACTCTTCTTCCGCTCTCCACTCACCCTCCTCTCACACGAAGAAGAAGAAGAAGAAGAAGAAGAAGAAGAAGAAGAAGAAGAAGAAGAAGAAGAAGAAGAAGAAGAAGAAGAAGAAGAAGAAGAAGAAGAAGAAGAAGAAGAAGAAGAAGAAGAAGAAGAAGAAGAAGAAGAAGAAGAAGAAGAAGAAGAAGAAGAAGAAGAAGAAGAAGAAGAAGAAGAAGAAGAAGAAAAGAAGAAGAAGCTATTATTGAGGAGTGGGGCGGATTCGAATTATTTTGAAAGTACATTCCGGAAGTACAACTCCGAGGAATACAACTCGACACATATCGGTTCCTCGCAACAAGGTCGAGCCAGAGGAGTGCAAGTGTTGACGCTTATCGGTGGCGATGAGCTTCGCCTCATGTCAGAAACGTGGTTCGGCTGCCGACGTGCCGTGAATGTCCGGCGGTTTCCTCGTTGTCTGCGCCATTTCTAAATGCTGTCGCGGAGTCAACCAGCCGTTTCACCTTCACAGAGTCAGTTTGGGCGTCGTTAGGAGCGCAGCTGGCTGAGTTTCGGGTACCTGCTAAAGGATGAGCTCCGCACCGAATCACCGTACCGCCGCAGAGACCGCAGGGCTGCCGAGAAAACGCATCTCGGCTGTGTCCGTCGCCGGACACGTCCAGCAGGTCTTCAGCCATGTGAAAGTGGAAAACCTGGTGGCGGGACTGAGCGGCGGAGTGGCGTCCACTCTGGTGCTTCACCCGCTGGACCTGGTGAAGATCAGGTTTGCAGGTACAGCGTGAGGATCGGCTGTGTCTGGATGTGTTTTTGAGCACCTTCACTAAGATGTGAACGTCTCTTCCAATGCAGTAAGTGATGGACTGGAGTTGAGGCCCAAGTACAGCGGGATTCTTCACTGTATGAGGAGCGTGTGGCATCAGGAGGGAGTGAGGGGTTTGTACCAAGGGGTGACTCCCAACATCTGGGGCGCAGGCCTGTCCTGGGGTCTCTACTTCTTCTTGTAAGTAAAAAACAAACAAACAAGACAGTATTTATGTTTTCAGACATCTGTTGATGTATGTTTTCCCTCTTTCTTTCCAGCTACAATGCAATCAAAGGCTACACTAAGGAGGGACGTCAGTCTGAACTGAGCCCAGTAGAACATCTGGTTTCAGCGGCTGAAGCAGGTTAGACCCTCAGAGCTGGATGCAGCCCACACTGTTCACATGGAAGTGACTGCACACCCGTTTTGTTTGTTATATTTACTAAGGGGGTCAAACAGGTTTGCTTGTTTTTTCCTGGATTAATTTAGCCCAGGTAATAAAATTGAAGCTGCCACACGATATCTGTGTTTAAACAGGCGGATCCAGGGAGGATAACGGCATCATTATGAGCTCTGGATCACTCCAGGAACGTGGAACGCCAAGAAACTGAATGCAAATTCACTTGCATCTGCAAGACGAAAAATCGCAACAAAATGATGGATTTATTCCAGATATTTTATTACTTTATTTTGTTTCTTTTGCAAGAGGATTCAAGTTGTCACAAACAGAATTAAAAAATACCCTTGAGAGTAAGGTACTGATCCACCAAATATGTGATAAAGTGCCATTAGCATCTAATTTTGAGATTGATCATTTTTTGAAACGAGCGGCACTAAAGCTTTAACGTAAAGTGTGGATGTATTTTTCACATTCTTACAATCGGTTTGCGCAACCATTAAAACTACAACCGATGAAATAAGTTGCTTTTTTTTGGTTGCACAAATTCCTTTTTAAAGTCTACATTTTCTTCTACTCCTGTTTAAAAAAGGTTTCGTGCTAAAGTCTGAGATATTGGCTGCAAATTTATGGTGAATATTAGATTTTTTTTAAATGTATTTTTTACTCGGCATGAAGTGCTGCGAAAGCTGAATCTGGAGAAAAATGTTTACATGACAAACGAGTGGAAACCTATTTAACACATTCTCCACCACCTACTCATCCAATGTGCGTTTTCCTCTTGAAGGCTGTTGAAAACTTTCTTTTTTTAACAAAACTAACCTACCAAGTTGTAGCCAGACCTGGCAGAACGTTAATGGAGTGTGTTTTTAGAGCAGTGTGTATGTGTGTGTGTGAACTTGAAAGGCTCTAGCACGAATTTAGAGTCTTGTTTCCTGCTTCTTCTCAGGCATCCTCACTCTCACCATAACCAACCCGATCTGGGTCACCAAGACCCGACTGGTTCTGCAGTACAGTGCCGACCCCAGCAGTAAGCAGTACAAGGGGATGGTGGACGCCCTGGTTAAGATCTACCGCTACGAGGGCCTGCCAGGACTTTACAAAGTGAGACATTTTTGGTGGTCTTCCATACGTGGCATATTAAGTGTTCCTGATTATTATAGATGCTAGATTTTGTACCATGAAAGGAACAAGTAAAAGCCCAACAGGAAAGTCATAATTGCAAGTTTTATAGTTGTAATTATGATGTTTAAAGGTATAATTATGAGTCTTGGCGTCATCATTTGAGGGCGTGTCATTATTTTTGGAGTAAAAGCCATAATTTCAAGTTTAACTCATAACTATGAGATCCAGTCAAAATTATGAGTCAATTTCAACTTTCAACGCCATAGTTTTGATTTTAGTCATAATTATGAGTGCTGGATTTGACTTAAACGTTCTGAGTTTTAATGTCATAATTTTGACTTTAAAAGTAATAATTATGAGATCCAGTCCATAATGTCCTAATCATAATTTTTGCTTTAAAGTCATAATTGAGATACAGAGTCATAAATTTGATTTCGTCCAGTGTCTCATAATCACGACTTTAAATTAGAAAGTCAAAGTTATGACTTTGTTTTTGTCTATAAAAAATATGATGCCTTCATATCTCATAATAATCCTGCCTCTAAAACCCGGAAGTATAACTTCCTGTTGAGCTTTTATTCTTTTCTTTCATGACCTGAATGAGCTTCCATACTTCCCTTCGGTCACTTCAGTAGGTAATGGTCATCCTCCGCTAGGGGGCATCATTACTCTTCGTCATGCATACTTCCAGCTGAGGCGAAGTCCGATTGTGTTCTGCAGGGCTACGTTCCGGGTCTGTTCGGTACGTCTCACGGGGCTCTGCAGTTCATGGCCTACGAAGAGCTCAAGAGAGACTACAACAAATACAAGAAGGTGCCTTCAGATGCAAAGCTGGTGAGTTTCAAACTTGGGGTTACACTGAAGAAAGTCATCACTTCCTTCTTCCTGCTCACCCTCCTCTCTGTCGTTCTCCTATGAGCAGAACGCTCTGGAGTACATCACAATGGCAGCACTGTCCAAAATATTCGCCGTCGCCACGACGTACCCGTATCAGGTGATCAGAGCTCGGCTCCAAGACCAGCACAACAGATACGGAGGGGTCATAGATGTCATCGGACGGACGTGGAGGTACGGATGCCGATCTGTCAGGATCGGTCGGCTGGACCCGGCTTCCTTTTCACGTTCGTTATTCTCCCCGCAGAAACGAAGGAGCTTCGGGCTTCTACAAAGGTATCGTCCCAAATTTGATCCGCGTCACGCCGGCCTGCTGCATCACTTTTGTGGTTTATGAGAACGTGTCCCGCTTCCTTCTGGGGACAACTTGAGAGAGACGGAGAAGACCCAGCATGGACAGCCAAGCTCCGGCTGAAACGTTGGAGACGAAGAGGGGAGCGTGTTTCCCCAGAGGCCTTCATTAAGTACGTGGAGATGCGTAGAAGTGAGGAAAAAAGTCGAAGCAGCAAAACGACTAACTCGTCTTCAGTCAAACATATGGAGGCATATAGGGCCACTGAAGTAAAATAATTCTGACTTTAATCTCTGAACTTTGGCTTTTTCTCTTAGAATTTTGGGATTTTTTTTCTCATGGAATTTAGATTTTTTTTTTTTCTGAATTTTTACTTTTTTCTCAGAATTCTGACTTTTGAACTTAGAAGATTTAAGTCAGAATTCAGATTTTTCAGAGAAGTCAAAATGATGAGATTTAATCCTGAATTCTGAGGGGGGAAAAGTAAAAAAAAAAATTTCAGTGGCCTTAATCCTGTTCTGTAAAAACATGACAGGAATACGTGTTCGATTTATGCGCACAGTTATTTCATGGGGATGAGTTGTTTCAGTTGGTCCCTTTGGAAATTATATAAATGTGATTTGTAACTACTTTTTCAAACAAGATGGGTATATTGTAACGATGTGTGGTGAATTCAGCATTCTATCACAGAGGAAGTTTTATTTACGTTTTCTGGCAACAGAAAGATGAAAAACAGTTGATATTTAATGCTTGATCATCAGCATCAAGATCTCAGGTCTCCAGTTTTATCTTTATTTTTAATTATCCATGTGTGAACTGCAGCATTGATGATGCTTCTTCCATAGTCATTTTTCCTCAGTACACAAACTAAGTGTATTGTTTTATGACATTTTGTTATGAAATGTGAAGTGCTTTATTAGCATGCGAACACAATAAATGTTTTATTTTTGACCTATTTTATAGCAGGGTGTGGTCTTTGGCTCCAACGCTTTATTTCCAGCCTGAGGTTTATAATATACGTGAATAAAGGTCACAGTAAAATTTACACTGCCTTTTAAGATTAAATTTGAAGATTTAATGAAGATAAAAAACCTGGGCGCACAAAGAGCCTGGAGAGAACAAAAACAAACTGAAATCCAGGGATCACTGACCAGCAGGGAAACGCATGGAAGAGAATAACAGGAGGAACCAACAAGGAGTGACTGAGAATGAGATGGATATTTACTGCAGGAAGTTGATTACTGAACAAGAAACAGATGGCTGATTAGAAATGGTTTGCAGGTGTGAGGGAAGAGAGAAAATGACAGGATACACAAATTGGTCCAAAAAAAGGAATCTAACACTAGCAAATGACTAGACATGAGGAACATAATTAAACTAAAATAACTAAGAAAGGGAAGAGGAAAAGAAAAGAAGAAACATAGTTGATCTAACCAAAGACTAGAAACTAAGGAACAATGAAATAAACAAACCCAAAAATGACTCACAACCCAAGATCGTGAACCGATTTGGTAAAGTTTTAAAGGAATGACCCGCATCCTGTTTTTGCTGAGAATACACACAATAAAGTCCAACAATAATAGGAAACGATCAACATTTAGGTAGTTTTTATGTGTCAGAATCAGGCGCCCTCTCCTACAGAAACGTCTTTATTTTAATATATTGTTTATGCTTCTGTAGGAAAAATGGTTTTAAAAAATGGGACGCTAAAGAACTGATGGACAAACAGATGGGAGTGTTAAATAATGGATGAACTGACAGATGAATGATGTTGATTAATGCATGAATAGAAAGACTGGATGAAATAATGGAGAAATGGAAAAATGGAAGGATGAATTGACAAACGAATGGATACAAGTCAGACAACAGGACATTTTCTATAAAATATAAATATCTTCCCAAGCTCATAGTTTTATGGCCCATATTTCTCCAAACCTGGAAAGCCGATGTCTTATCCACTTCCTACAAGTGATGAAGTCAAGTCTTTAGAAAAAGGTGATTTTATTGACAGAAACAATTCTCTCACACACACACACACACACACGTCATACAGTACATTTGAGGCACATTGAATGGTTACTGTAATCAACTGCCAGGCAACCAGCAGACAAAAAAAATAAACCACAGTACAGAGTTTACTTCCAGGAGGCGGAGCAACAGAATTTTCTGTATGTGTAATTAAAAAGAATCAAAAACATTCAAGGTACCATCAGTGGCTCTGTCACGCCTCAACCGGCCGTACCTGATTATTTCTGGCGTGTCAGGCGACTTGCTCCTACACTACAAAGACCGGGTCCTCCCTTTCATATCACCCTGTCTTCTCATTTAGGCAGTTCCTCTATGATAATCCTGGACACAGAATTCCACCCTGTGGAAGCGTCTCCCCGGGGATAATCGGCGCAGGTCCCCACCCACACCGCCACGTCCACCAACCCTGCCTTGACGCCCTCGCACAGCCCCTCGACTGGGAAAAGAAAAACAAGAGCAGAGGTCAGAGGCCAGGAATTTTTTTCTTTTTCTTTTTTTTTTTTAGCAAAAACACACAACTTCAATCGTTTCGCATCTTAAATCCTGAATGAGTTTTCTGACACGCGGCGGCCCTGGTGAAGTTCAGAAGCAGCTGAGCACACGGAGGATTACCTGGGGCGGACTTCTTGGCGAGCCTCAGCCAGATCAAAAGCTAAACGATGCCTCTGTTATTTTCTGTTGCCGTGTAACACCGGCGTCGGTTTTAGACCGAGCAAAAACACCGGTGCAAAGATACGGTTGGTCTGTTGGCCTAAACAACGGGAAGAGGAAATTGTCATGGCTGATAAAATATGTAGTCTCTGTCTGAACAACATGTGAAGACGCCGCCGTTCCAAGACGTGCCGGTGTGATCCGGCGGATTTGTTGCAGAATCGTTTTGCATTGCTCTCGCTCAAATGATCCGGATTAAACATTAAACCAAAAGTCAGTTTGTTTACTCTTGAGACGACGGTAAGTCATCTTTCAATACCACGGTTTTAAAAGATGAGCAAAAATAATGATTATTTAAAACTTTTTTCTTTTTTTAATAAGGCAAACCTACTCAAGTACAAAATGAGGTGGTAAGACTGTATTTGAAGATGTGTGCATAATACTGACATGGGATCGTCATAAGTATGAAGGAGCCTTCATGAATGTTTAGTCCTGTTGTCATGAAGTGTCACTCGGTAAATGATGACACTTTTAATGCAAGTTTTAATAGACTTTTGCTTTAAAAGTGTACTTATTTGCCACATAATGCAAAACTGACACGTTTAGTAGACTTTTAATGCAACTTTTAGTGCAATTTTGCATTAAAAGTGAAATTATTTACCCAAAGACACTTAATGAAGACTCATGCTACCGGTGTTTTATCATGTTTACGACAGTGTGGTGTCAGTCTTATGCACACCCCCTCAAATAAAGTGTTACCTGTGAGGCACAGTCCACAATTCAATATTTTAGTCCTTCTTTTTCATTTGTTTGGGTTCTTTAAGAGTTCACTACAGGTTCTCCCTTACCCGAGGATGTTCTGTGGATGTTGATAGTGGAGTTGAGCTCTGGACTTCCCTGGTCCAAGTAGATGATTGACTCCACTGGCAGGGGTCCCGTGCACTCGGCTCCGTTGAAGGTGAAGTACCACCGCTGGCAGCAGGCGTTCTTGCACTTGAGTCGCAGGGAACCGCTGAAGAGGACTCTGAGAGCGCTGTCCGAGCGCAGCTTGGTGAACGTGCAGTCCTTGGAGACGGCAACACAGATTCTGAGTGAATTTGTTTTACAGAACTAATGCAGAAAAAAGTATATATATATTCCTTAAATTATATCATGTTTTTTCACTCCCAACCATCCGCAAACCTTAAGATGTCATACTGGGACATTATGTGACGGACCAACACAAGGTGGAGCAAAATTGTGTAAAAGTGAAAGTAATGGGAAAGAAAAACTCTAGTTCCTAAAATAATCATTAGTCCCGACCTACTATTTCAGATTAACGGAATAAATTCAACATTCAATTTCCAGATGCTCATGAAGGATGGTGGCGGCAGAAATACACTTTTCTTCAACAGGGACAGAGGAGCTGGTTAGAGTCGATGGGAAGACAGATGGATACAGGACAATCCCGTAAAAACCCCGACTGCATTCAACTTGGAGACGGCAGCGGAGAGGTCAACTTCCAACAGAACGACTGACCTCAACAGGCAGCAGGAGCAAAGCTGGAAGAACTCGGATCAAAGCATGTCAACGTGCTGGAATTTCCCAAAGTTCACACATAAACCTACATTTCCTGCGTACAGATTCAGAAATTGACATCAACACACAATCTCAATCCAACCTGACTGAGCTGGAGTAAGTTTTTTTTTCTTTTTTACAAGAAAGAATGGGATTTCCCAGATTGCATGAAACCAGTGAAGACAAATCCCCCCCCGCCCCCCCAAAAAAACAGCCTGGAGCTGCAGTTGCGCTGCAACGTGGCTGTGCTTTGTGTTCATGTGTCTCATAAAACCCCAGTAAACTACATTAAAGCCTGCGGTTACTTGAGGTGAGACCGTGAGTCCTTTCCGTGTGAATTCGTAGCACAGATGCTGCTCAGGCGGTAATACTCACCGCCACTTTACCCAGGTCGATCCCATAATTCAGTGCGTTCCAGGCGCACTGCTTGTAGTTGGGCCTCCAGGGTTCCTCAAAGATCTCACTCACGCATTCCCCTTTTTCACCTTTGAGTCCGTCACGGCCCGGGATACCTGGGGTGCCTGGAATGCCGTTGGCTCCGGGATTACCATCTCTTCCAGAGGTTCCTGCTGGGCCTTGCATGCAGCTGCCATACTGGAGAAAAAACAAAAAAAAACAAAAACAGGAAGGGTCATGAATGCCAAGAAGGACAGCCGAATCTCGGGTAAATGAAGTTCCTGATTCGGTCTCCCGTTTACTGCTGCCTTCGCGCGAGTTAAATCCATGTTTAGGAAACATGCACATAAATGAGGCAAGATTATATCTCATTTACAAGTCACGTAAACAAAATCCGATGCCAGTCGTGGTGTGGTGAAAAAAAAAACACAGATGTATTTCCAAACCAAGCAGAAGGCTCTAGACCCGACAGACATCAAGCCACCAAGCTAATGAATGATATATTGTGTGTAAATCAGAAACTGCAGGCTTGGAGGTTGTCTAAATTAGTAGGTGTGTGAACGCACGTTACGGAGTGTGATTCATTGTCCTGCTCAGTTTTTGTCTGCTATCTTTAGGCAGATGCTGCAACTCACCCAAGCTGACTCAGACTCACTCAAAGTCAGCAGAGAGCTTGCCAAATAAGCTACCGCACACAAACCCCGACACAATGGAGGAGCCAAACTAGCGAGACGGGGCACGTTCCTCGAATAGAAATTTTATACCAAGTGATTGCAGCACAAAGGTTTTGAAAATTGGTGTTTTTTTTGTGGAAGTGGGGGTGATGGGGGAGGCAGCAGATGGGTTTTAATTTAGGTTATTTGTGGGTGCTCTCTCTCAGGCAGGATAAACTGACACGTAGGAAGTGCATCCTTGACCTTAGGCAATCATAGTTGACTGAAGCAGCTGGGTTTGCTGCCCTTTTTACTCAGCATGCAGCTGTGGAACAGCAATGGAGCCAAAAGACATTAAGTTGGGGGGATGGGGAAGGGGTAAATCAAAACGTAGGGGTGGAGAACAAAGAGCTTTTACTTGGGTTTCAACATCTTGTCCTGACTTGGGTTCCAGAGGTAAATTCTCAACAACAAAAAAAATGTGCCTCAGATTTCCTAATCTAAAACAAAAACATCTAAAAATAGGACGAAATGCAGAATTCCTATAAGTCTGTTCCTGCCATTAAGCTGCGAAAGGGTTTAGCTCCCGAGAGATACGAGACTTTACGTCATCTCCAGAAGAAAGACTGGGAAGGGAAGAAATTAGAAGGTTCTTGTTGGCACCGCATGTGCCGAAATAACACTGGAGTCCTTTCAGGAAAAATGGGACGAGATACTTCCAGGCGTCGTAGGGTTATTGGTGACGGCGTCTGGGAGTGATTTGAGGAGACCGGCGAATTCACAGGGTGGAAACGTCTGTAGAGTTTATTAGAGGTTGCATATCTGGAGAGCTTTCAAAAGCAGACAAATGAATGGAAACTCTGTCCGCCCTGCAATACAGCTGACTTTTATATTAGCTGCCTGTATGCTCCTTCTACAGTGGCAGCCTGCCTGTGGCCATATTGTATATAAGATGGACTCTGTTCCTGCACCTGGGCGCGTGCCATGTGCATTAGTTCGGAAACCGTAGAGGTAATGACTGCGTTTCATGCATTAGTCCAAACCAAAGCACAGGCAAAAGCTTTTCAGGAACATGCAGGGTTTGGTTTGAGAGATTTCTGATTCAATGGGTCTCAGGCGTAAAAAAGTTGGATTTAAAGATTACCATGCTGCTCTGACAAGGAGATCTTCCCTCGTCCGAGGAGTGTCTAGTGCAGTTGGGTTTTTCTGCATCATTTCCTGTGCACTAGATACAGACGGTCACAAAATAAGGACTTTGTTAAACTACAAAAAAAGAATTGTGAGCGAATCTTAAATGTTAGTCGTAGAAACGTAAACATTTGCAAAGGTGATGTTCAGTATTGGTTAAACTAACATTTTTGATTTTGGTGCCTAAACATTTTGATTGGTAATTTATTTGTCTGCAGTGTCCGACAAATAACAGTGGAACTTATGTCTTTGGATTATGAACTAATATATAAAATTATTAAAATAAGGAAGTGGCATAAGAGAAGGGGTCAAAATTTGAATTTGTATTAAATTATTTTACCAACAGCGTTAAAGCTAATGCTAATGGTAAAACAAAGGTCAGGTCAAACTACTTCATTTTGGAAGTGTTTTGCTTGCAAGCTTTTTATTAACTAATAGGCTCAATGCATGGGTTAGGGTTAGCAAGCATCTTAATCCTGAGGACGTTTTTGCCAATAATATGGAACATCCTAACTGTGGTAGTCCGCAAAGGGGTTTACATTTATTTAATTCCTCGTTTCCATTGATTTTTCCATTGTAAAAGTGAACTGTACTGAACCCTTTCTTAGCCCCCTTCAGTTGCAGATCCCTAAGGCAAAGGTAGAGTTCGGTTAAGACAGACTGTATATTTATATTCCCTTAGACTTATTGGCCCATTTTGAAAAGCTATCACTCATTCTGGACCCACCCCTAAAAATATTACGAGAATCACATGTTGAGTCTAAAATTAGAGTTAGAACATTTTGAAATCACACACAATAAATTCTCTGGGAGCTATAAAACGCGACATACCAGCTTGATTTTCGTACACAGGACTTAAAGGCATGAACTTATAAACTGTTGAGACATTTTCTCAAAGTTAGCTTTATGTTTCACGTCTCATTTGAGAACATACTTTTTGCCTGCCTTTCAATTTCAGTGGGGTCACCACATCATTTTTTTCTTGCCTCTTTTACTGGTCCCCTTTTCACAAGCCCCTAGAAATATTTCTGGATCCGCCCCAGCACAAAAAAAAAAAAGCTGAATTTCCGTCAAAAAAGTCTCTAACAGTGTGTGTCATATAGTTTGTGTCGTATAGGTCTCTAACAGTTTGTTGGAGGCATAAATTACAGTAACTGCTTCAAGGTTCAGTATGTACACTTCTGGGAGCAGTGGGACCCGAGGGGCCACTGGTTCTAGGAAACCTAACTAAAATAAACACAAGTTTTATTTATGAAACCCCAAATTCAAGGGGTAAATGTGTCATTTCTGCATCAACATTGCCATAGGCAGTAAATCTCCACAATATCCTTTGGATTGGGAATGATGATAATTAAAATTAACCAACTGGAGAACTGTTAACCATGAACAAAAACAGCTCATACCTATAAAAAGTTATTTTCAACCGGAAAAAATGGGAACACAAATAACAGAGCCAGACAGGTTGAGCCAGACTTCCTGTTTTTTCTTTTCTTTTTGAAGAGCCTCAGTCTGTTGGAGAGCTGCCAGCCTTGGAGTAACGGAGAACCAGCTGACTATAGAACCACAGACAAGACCTGCAGATGGAGGATCATTTTTAAAGTGCCTCGTGTTCCAACAAGTGAATTAACCAATAAAAATAATGAATTCTCCCGTGTTAATCAACTCCACGATATAAAAAGACCTAAAACATCGGCACAATAATAAAAAGGCAAGACTTTGAATATACAAGGCTATGCGAATATGCGAGACTAATGAATATGCAAAAAACAAATCAATGAAAGTTACATGAGAAGCATTAATAATATAAGAGGCGCTGACACGAAGGTCACCGACTGAGACAATCACATTTTAATGAGTCATCCAATCAAGAGTCTACTTTGAAAAGTTGAGTCTTTGAGGTTATTTTTTACTTATTTATTTTACAGGGTCTTTCTTACCTTGTCAACGTCGGGTTCCTTTCGGTATCCTCTATTTTTCACCTTTTCCACCCCGTAAAGAGGCAAAGCCAGGCAGAGGAGAACGAGCAGGCGGCTCGCCAGAGGAGACATCCTGCCGGTGGGGACAGCCGAGTCAGAGAGCCGCTGTGTGAGGGAGCGAGGAGAGGAGAGGAGAGGAGAGGAGAGGAGAGGAGAGGAGAGGAGAGGAGAGGAGAGGAGGCGAGGCGACAGTCCGTCTAAGCAGGAGGCCGGAGGAGGGCAGGCCGACAGGGGAAGAGCCAGTCACCGCGCAGAGACGGAGCTAAAGAAAACATTCCCGGGTGATGTGGAGGGGGCACAGTGAGGCCACTGTCAACATCTTTAGTCAGTGTAAAAAAAAGAAAAAGAAAAAAAAAATCCGAGCTCAGATCAAGAGTGCCTCGTTACAGCATAACAGTAAAGGATAAGCAGAAAAGATAAAAATGTGGTTTTCCATAATTTATTTTTTAGAAATAACACAGTCTGATGAGTTCAATTTTTTATTAGGGTGTTTATATCTGCCTTCCATATCTTATGTTTTTCTATTCTTTGTACACACACACACACACACACACACACACACACAAATAATCAGGTCACTTCCAAGATAAATTTGTTGTACAGATTTTTATTTAAGGGTATCAGAGTAAAAAACAGCTGAGCACCATATTTCATATTATGATGCTCTTTTTCTTCAGATTCCTAATTGAACTCTGGCACATAAAAAAAAGTCTCAATAAAATACTGTGACTCACACAATGTGGCAAAGAACTGTACGTTTTTATTCAAAACATCACAGTAATCCCAGTTTACAAACTACAAAAGGTACAAAAATTGACTGAGGAAACAGCAACAAAAAGAAAAGAATATTTGACAGACTACACAAGGTACATCATTCACTACACATATAATAAGGTGACAGAAATACAAAACAAAACATTCATTGACAGTTTCCCTTTTAATTTGTGACTCTGGAAATGTCTTATCCCCTCAGAGTTTAAAAAAAAAATCGACTCAAAGAATCATGCAGCACTGAAGACACAATATATTGTCATATGATTCCCTAAAGGTTTCCAAAAACAATTTTAGATCATTTATCTCTGACTTAAATGTTATGACTACTCCTCACAGCAAGAGCCAGCCCAAAGTTTAAGCAGAATTTGAGGTGACATATCGCCCCCTGATGGCCAGGAGGTCCCAAGAGAACTTGAATTCACACAGGACAGGTCAAATGCCCCAGTTGTTTAGATATTAAGGAAAACCTTCACAATTTGAAGAGTATAGTAACAGAGTCATATTGTGAAGAAAAGTCAGGCCTGCTCACACTTATATTCATAAATAATTGCTTGTATTTATTTACTATTCAGTAATTTGTGGTTTGTGCTTCTAATACCATATAGTGCAAAAAGGCCTGCTTGTTTATGTTTGGATTATTTCCCAAAAAGTGATTTAATCCGATCCAGTTGATATGTCTTTAAAGACACCAGTGTACAAAAATGTAAAAAAAAAAAAAAAAAAAAAAAAAGTGGAAAGCTTTTCAAAACTAAATTTGCACATTCAACTATTTCAAGTTTAAGAGCATCTTTTAAGAGTGGTTACATACTTGGTCTTATAACAAACAATATATCCAAAAGTAACAATAAGACTTCCAAAAAGAGCACAACTTTTATGGGCTGAATGTTTGGCAATATCATAAACCACCTAATAAAAATTCAGTGTGTGGACTAATACAGTAAAAAAGCTTGAATTCTACAATAAAAAGAATATTTTACACACATGATGATGCAGTTTTTTTTTCCTAAGGAATCGAACGCCGTTTAACTAAAACCTCTAAAAAGTGTTTGTGATGTTCGCAGTGTTCCTAAGAGTCCATTGGTAGTAGCCTGGTTGAGATCCAGCCGTGTTCTTCAACATTCGGATTAAAAGATCAGTAAAGCTGGAACACACAGTCATCATCACCTTGAGCAGCTGCAGTCTAAATCCCACACATATCTGGTCCAACAAACCACCTGATGTTTGCTAAACATTCACTGGATACAACTTAAAAGACCTTTCAGCCACCATCAGCTGGAAGACTGAACAGGAAACATTATTTTTAGTTTAGATTTCTTTTGGGTCCTTACTCTCCTCTGATGCCTTGTCCACCTTCTGGTGGGCGGAGTCCAGAATGCTGCTGTGTGATTGGTTCAAAGTCGGATGCTGCTGCTGCTGTTGTCCACTTGTAGCTTGTCTGGCGTCTGACAGCTCGCTTTTTGGAGTCATTCTAAACACAAAGGCATAATACAGATTGATGATGCAGAAATTACTGCCGCTTATATCTTGTTTTTGTTGCTCAATGCAGTAAAATTTACAGAGTCTCAGCTCAAATCCACACTTTTCACCAAATAAATCAAACCTCCGGAGTGTACTTGATCTGCGGAACCTTTTGATTTCAGGGCTCAGGTGTAATTGGACAAATCAGCGTAAGCAAAAAAAAGGATTTACATTTTTAATGAAAACAGTTTTGTAAACAGGTGCAGCTGTTCCTTCATCGACTCCTCGTTAATTAGACAGAAAGAGGATTCCGAGCGCGACATTTGAATTTGACATACTGTGAAATGAGATCCCATTTATAATTAGACAGTCCAAAAAAATGTGCAGGAGAAAACGAGCTTCAGAAACGGCCAAATTATGACGTTAAAAAGAAAAGAAAGAAAAAGAATTTAATTGATTTAAGGTTTTTCAGGCGGTCAATGGCAGATCGGAGAAAAGGCCGGGCCACCATGGAGAGGCTGAAGGTCTATGACAGAGAAACACCAAACGCTTCTCAGTGACAACCTACAAGGCGATGCTTACTAAGGAGCTAAATCAATTTTGTAAGAAAGTTCTACTGCTGCTTCAGGTAGGGCTGCACCCAATGCAGTTTTCTGATCTGTAAAAAGCCTGACCTGAGGATTCTCATTTTCACCCATACCAACATTTTTTGGTTTGAAAAGTGGCTAAGTATGACAAGGAACAGTGGGGTAACTTCTGTTTAAAGGACATGTGCGGATGTCAGACTTTTGCCGAGGTGGATAAAATCGGCTTGCCACGCAAGTATCGATCGATCACTAATCCCTCCAAACAAAGGAAGTCGCGGTGATTTATCGGTGCACCCATAGATTAAGATTTAAGAGATGTTTAATCTAAACCTGCAAAAAATGTTTCAATAATTTTTTTCCTAAACAAGAAAATGTACAATTTGCTTTTACTGTATATTTTAATTCACATTAAAATATACAAGGTTAATTGGTCTGTCTAAATTGCCCCTAGGTGTGCATGGTTGTTTGTCCTGTGTGTGTCTCTGTCTTGCCCTGCGACAGACTGGCGACCTGTCCAGGGCGTACCCCGCCTCTCGCCCGGAACGCTAGCTGGAGATAGGCACCAGCACCTCCCGACCCCATTAAGGGACAAGGGTGTAGGAAAATGGATGGATGGATGGATGGATTAAAATATACATGTAGTTGATACATGTTGCACCTAAAAAGGCCCAGAAAGAAAGCAAAGAGCTTCAGAAGACAATTCCACCCTTGTTTTATAAACTTTTGTGACATTTGCGTGCAGAAGAACCTATGAACAAAGTCAGCACTTTATCACTACACAAGTAGTTAAAGGGTTAAAATTTAAATATTGTGGCAGAATTAAAAAGATCTCAAGAAAAAATGAGTTTGTAAAAATTGCTTAGTCTTAAAGAAAAGACAAAAAAAACCCCTCTTACCTGCCGTCTGCTACTCTGTTCATGCTCTCCGAGCGGCTGCTGACCTTACTGGAGCTCCCACCCTTGCTGCGCCTCTCCCCGCCCTCTCTCTCTCTCTCCCGCTCCCTCCTGGAGCTTCGGCCGGAGGGCGCGCGGTCCAGGTGCTCCCTGGCCGAGACCTCGGCCAGGGAGCCCCTCACGTGTGGCTCGTGGTTGCCGAACGCGGAGGAGCCTTGGTGCGTGGTGCTGGCGGGAGAGACGGCGGTGCTCGTGCCCATAGACTTGGAGATGACTTTGAGCTTGTGGGAGGTGGGTTTGTAGTGCTTCTTCTTGTGCTGGACGCGGCTGTTGTGTTTCAGGAAGAACTCGCAGGACTCCTGGAGGACCCGGCGGCTCTCGCTGATGGGGCTGCGGACCACAGAACGAGACCAGTTAGCACGCGACACGGCAGCGCTCCTTCTGGTTACTGTCGCCACGTCACAGGTGCGAGAGCCTTACTCTCTTTTGCGGTTTCGTTTGAAAAAGTACGCCCACTCAGAACAGGTCTTTTTGCTGCTGACCCAGAACACGGCGGATATCCCGACCACCAGCGTCATCAGGTATTTCACGAGAAACAGAGAGAGGTCGGGACGGTGGAGCTCCGTGGCCTGAAACACAGACAAGACACGGATGCTAACGAGATCCTTGTGATCCAGACAAATTGTGCTCATTATGAAATCCAATTTGAAGCTAAAACTGGCATTCTTCAAGGGGCTAAGTGGATTTTGACAATCTGGTGCTGGGAAAGAAGGCATTATGTGCTGCTGTGACACTTTTTTTTTTATTCGGCTAAGCCATCATGACGTAAATGCAGTAGATGAAGACCAAATAGTGGACAACAATGGGTCATCACACAGTTCATCAAAAGTTGAGTTTGCAGTTTCTAAGTGTTGAATCCACAGTTCTTCTGTAAAAAATAACTGACCAGTTCCCCCAAAAAACACTGCATTTACACATAAATGATTTCTCATTTTTAATGATATAGACTTATTCATGTGTGATTTCAATTGCATTTCTTATTTAATGGAAACACCAAAATTCTCAAATTGTGTTTTTGTCCAAATTAATTGAAAACTGAAAAGGTTCTGTGGATATTTATAATGAAAACACAGCTACTCACTGATTTGTCCAATCTACACAGAGGTAAATAAGATAGGCTGATAAGATCGGAGCCCCTATTGGAGAGTGAATGGCGGGAGCAGCCATAGATACCTTGTGGGAGCAGGGGATGCTGTACTCTTGACACCTGTCATTGATCCAGGTGTTCTCCCAGGAGCTGCGGTGGCTCTGCTCGTAGGTGTAGCAGGCTAGCAGGGTGACCAGCGGGACCAGGTAGAGGCAGCTGAACACGCCAATCCGGATCATGAACTTCTTGAGCTTCTCTTGGTTGCGCTCGTCGTGCTGGATCACCTGCCTGACGTGGTTGAGAGAGACGATGCCCGCCAGGATGAGGAAGAGGCCCACCACCACGCCCACGCACAGAGGGGCGAGCACGAAGTACCGCAGCGCGTCGAGGTCGTACAGCCCCACGAAGCAGACGCCGCTAATGTTATCTCCTTCCACCTTGTTCAGGGCCAGCAGCATGACGGTTAACGCGCCGGGGACTCCCCAGGCCGCGGTGTGGAACCACACCTAAGAAACACAGAACAAAGAGAGAACTGTTGCTTTGGACGGTAATTACCAGATTTTTCTAGATGCACCACATTATCGCCCGTATGAAAACTGCTCTCTGAGGAAGACCACCGTTGGATTCATCTGTTCAGTTATCATCATAACACGCTAAATCGGAAATGTACACATGATGTGCAATAGGGAAAGGATCAGCAAATTTGTGAGGGAGAGGAAAGCAGGTCAGGTATGCCAGCTCGACTTTGACGACCTTAACATGTAGATGTGACTCCTACATCTAATCTCTGTACAGGCCATCTTTGAGAGCAGGTTTTTAAATGAGCTAATCAACCACCACTGTGTTCAGATGATCACTTACTAATAATCACAAAAGGAACCTGAAGCCTGAAAACATGATACAGCAGCACACTGACTGTTATATTCTGTGGGAAATGTCTACTGGTGTTGAACTCTGATGCATTAGTGGAGCTGCTGTCAGTCGGTTGCTATGGCAACAAGTCTGTGTGCGTGGAATAGCTGTTATAAAGCGATAAAGAATACGAGTGGTTCTGGGTTGCTGTTCAAAGGATTTTCTGCGTTATTTTTCCTTTTGCTGTAGCGCACTGCGCTAAACTAACAGTACCTACATCACAATTGTTTTACCGCAGCAGTGAGGCTGTGAATGGAAAGTAAAACAATCGTCTTTTTGCCCTCAAGCGTTGTTGTGTGCGCGGAAAATTTCCGGATGTAAACAACAACATGCAGCGCTGTCTGGAAAAACGATAAATTTTAACGTGTCTTACTGCAGTTTTTTGGAGTATACAAATAGGAACCGTACCGCCTTCTTCTCGATAGCCTCGCAGCTCCATTTGGGTCCAGCTGCCAGGAACCAGGTGATGGTGAGTATGACCCACCAGACGATCCCCGCCATGGTGAAGAAATAAAGCAGCATAAAAAGCAGAGTGCAGCCTTTGCTGTGCGAGCCCAGCACCACGGTTTCCACCGCGCCGTGGTGATCTGCCTTGGTGCAGGCGGCGTTGTTTCCGATCAGGAAGCCGAGGAAGTATATGAGCGAGACGAAGCTGTAGCAGACAGCGTAGAAGATTATTGGACGCTCTGGGTATCGAAAGCGCTTGACGTCGATGAGGAACGTGAGGAAGGTGAAGAGCGTGGCGCCCAGGCAGATGATGGAACACACGCCGATGAAGCTCTTGGCGAACTCGATGTCGTGAGGCCTGAAGTACATGTTGGAGCAAGGCGGGGCGCAGTCCTGGGCGCCCAGGAACGAGGAGCCGTGGCCCGGCTTGGTCTTCAGCTGCAGCGGGCACCAGAAGCCGAGGTCTCTCTTCAGGGACGAGGGGGTCGCCGGGGTGGTGGAGGGCAGGGCGGAACCGTCCGACCCGCAAGGTTTCAATCTAGAGGACAGGAGCAGTGACAGGCTGAGGCGGAATCACATTCACACCTGTAGAACGGTGTGAATTTTTTTTTTTTTTTCTAATTCTCTAACCGTGAACCTCGATGTGTTTTATTGTAGCAATAGCTGATAGAACAATGCAAAGTACAGCACAGCTGTGACGTGACGGAAAAAAGATGCATCAAAATGTTTTACGGGAAAAAATTAATAAACGGGAAAAACTTGCTTCATTTGTATTTGGGGCTTTACCCTGATGCTCCTAAAAAACATCCAGAAAAAAACTTTTTCCTTCATAAGGTACTATAAGTCAAAGTCATCAGAAATCCAGCCGTTTTGTGGAAACCTTTGGGAATTTTTAGAGAACATTATAGACCAAACGATGTGGACGAGGTCACATCTGAACATTTTGGTCTACATGCAAAACTCTACACTTGGTGAAAAATAGGACAGCCAATAAATTGGCAATTGGTAAATGAGAGTAGTACAGACCGACATGGTTATTGCAATATTCAAAACAATACTGGAAACCTAGTAACACGCAGATCTAGTCTATTACACAAAATCTTTATAAAGTACAGCGAAGGCTAAAAAAGCCTGTAGCTGTAATGTGACTAAATGTGTCAAAGTTGCTGTTTGTGGGTGTGTCCTCTTACTTGCTGCACTGCAGCTCAGGAGGCCAGGTGATGCCAAAAATGCGAATGTTCTCTTCGCAGTCGGACAGGACGGCCTCACACTTTTCCCTGCATGGGCGGATCACCCGGTTCTGCTCGCTGCACGCTGGGATAAAGGCTTGGCACAGGAAGTGGTGGACGTCCGGTGAGCACTGCAGGCTTATTAGGGGCATAAATGGCTGCAACAGGAGAGGGGAAAGATGTTATTTTAAAAACTGAGACTTTTGGTTACAGAGGCTACGTTTCTAAAATGAAGTCTATGGAAAACACAACATTACGCTTATGTTACGCGATTGGTGGGAAGAAAAAATGTGAAAGGAATATCCTGAATTAAGCAGGTTACAAGAAGATAGACGATTAGATAACACCAAAAACAATTTTCCGAGCAGAGAATCATAAATATAAGGACCCGATTCTTCCCGTCTCCACTGAAGATATCGTCTGTTGTCATTATTTAACAATAATCTAAAGACAATAAAGGCATAGAGACTCAGAGACATCATGGGTCATGTGTGTTCAATAAAATTAGACCGTGAAACAATCTCCGTCTGAAATTTGTTGTGATAAGCTGCACCGTTCTTTTCAGCGGCGCACAAAGCTGCCCATTCACCGGCTGGAGAGGAAGTATATTCTTCTGTTTCAACACGCTGGTCAAGAACTTCCTGGAGAGGGGCGTACGAGGGAGCGGCAGGAGGGGTCAGGTGGTTATGGGGGGAATGCAATATATCTGGCAGGAAATGAAATACATTTCTGAAACAAGCAAGTTGACTTTAGAGCCACCATTTAACTGCAGAAACGTTGTCTGCTGAGTAATTTTAAGATATTTAGGAGCTGCAGTCGAGCCGCGTGAAGGAGTTTGTGTTTTTGCCCCCAAAACCAAATGGGGCATACTCTAAAGCACAGACCGCTATTCAGTGTTTTGGTTCTTTTCCCTAAATCCTTTCTGGCAGAGGTCCCATATCTGTGAGGCCAAGGATCGCCCCTCTCTCTCTCTCTGACAGTAAGCACCCTTGTTTCTCTCCTTTGGCGGTCCCTGACTCGAAGCGCCTTCTGGGCTCACCAATCTGACCTTTATTTGCTTTGCAGCGCTTACAGTAAAAACTGCTCACGTTTCACCAACCGTCAACATGCGTCAGTACAATAAAGTCAAACCTTTTTTGCCTTCATCGGCAGTGTTATGTATTTTTCCGGCACATGGTTCCACTTTGCAGCGTAATCAAGTAACTACGTTACCTTTAGTTGTTATAAAAGTTATGTATATATCAAATATGTTTGTCTTGTCTTTAGTTTGACAGAAGAGATCCAACAATTACAGTTTTCTTCCTAGTCGATCACAGTCTTTTAAAAGCCTGACCTGTTGATTCTGATTTTGGTTAATGCCGGGTTTTTTTTGTCTGAAAAGTGACTAAATATAACATTAAAGTTTCTAAGTTGTCACAAAAGTGGCGTAGCTATTGTTAGAAGTAAGAAATTTGACTTTGTAATTTAACATCTTGAAATTGGGCCTCAGTTCCTTTAAAAACTCCTCTTTCTGAAACTTCTGCCTTCAGGAAGTCATAACATCGCTCGTCTAAATGACATTTGTACCAGCGTTGCACTGACAAATAGTTCATACAACGAGCTCGGCAGATGCGCAGTTCCAATTAGCCTTTTGCTAATTGCCGAAGGCTAATCTAAAGGAGCTGATTGAGGGAGTTGCTCTGTGAAGCGGAAGTTTGGAAGCCAAGAAGCTACAGCTCTGAGGAGGAGCTTCGTCCTCGAAGGCGGGGCTAGGTCCACCCAGACGCTTTTCACAGCTGAATGGTTGCCATGGGAGATAAAAGGATTTCTCAAACATGCACGAAAGAGTCAAAACAAACCTCCAGGTATATTTTTTGATGAGAGAATAACATTATAAAATAATGTAAAGCTAAACAAAAAGGTCAACTCTTTTCAAAAAAAATATTTCTATCTAGAAGAAAAAGATACATGAGTTTTGTCACATATTACTTTCTTTTTGGTCTTCTAACACCTAAAACACCTCAGCTCTTGAATCTGCCAGAATTTGGAGCAAATGCCTTCCCTAAGGAGTTCTGGACTGATAAGCCGACCTGGGCTGAGACTGAGGCAGACTGTTGGATTCCAGCATCAGGGCTTAGTGATAAAGAGCTACACATTTCAGACAGGGCTGAACCCAGAGAGTTGCTGCTGTAACATTGGAGACAGCAGAGAGTACAGTGGAGGGGGTGGAGGGAGGGTAATGAGTAAGTCATTAACAGACAGAAGATACTCGGTGTGGTATGCGCAGTCAGCTTTGTGTGGGACCAGGCGGGCCCCTCCCCTTCCTCTGAAAATCAAAGGCTCTACGCAACAAAGTCGATAGAGTTGCCGGTGGCCAAGGCTGCTGTGAAATCGAACACCTGCAACCTTTGCCAGACGCCGCACAAAAGACTCCTTCAACAGATCGCTGCTCATATTCACAAAGTCTGACACTGAGTGTAAAAGTAACCAGAACCCTGGGCCCAAAGGAATGCCTGGAGACAAGATGCTTTACCAAGAAAAATTAAACAAACAAAACAACAACAGAGGAACACAAACCTGGACTAGTTTATAGGAGCATATCGTTACAGATCACTGCAAAACGTGAACCAAGAGTTGATTAAAGTTGCATTTTCAGAGATTTCTGCATAAAGAAATCGTTGCGGGGATTTTTTAAATATTTTTAACCTACTGTCTTGTAAAACATCCAGAACAGTGAGTGTGAAGCAACATGTAATGTGGCGTTGTGCAACTGTTTTAAAGAGTTTACCAACAAGTGCGTGATAAATCCTTCAGAGCTCTGCTCTTTCTCTTTTGACCTGGAAACCGCTTTCCACTGACAAGTCAGAATTATGGTTCTGGCTCACATTTCCATCATGTCCTGACTGGCTGCTCCAAACACCTGCAGCCCTGCACTGTTTCCAAGTATTTCCAACCACATTACAATCTGGGACCACATGTTTAGTATCCATCAGGTGGGCGCAGGGGGAGGGTCACTACTTGATTGTTACCAGGGATGCACCGGTATGAGAATTGGGGCCAATATCAACATAGATATTTTATTTTCCCGAACCCTTCAGACATCATGAATAAGTCTGTTCATGCGATAATCATTCAGAAACATGCCACACCATGAACTGCCAGCTACTTCCTGTCGTCTTCTTCTTCTTCTTCTTGGCTTGCGCCAGTAACAACGTCTGGTTGTTGGTCATGTGACTCGTGTAATGCGAATAAAGTCCAATGCAGTTTTATGAAATAAGCCAATTTTGATACGGCCAAAAGGAAAAAAACACCTCATCCTAAGGCCAGAGCGTTTTATTCAAAAATGAGTTTCTTTGAACTTGTTGTGTTAACAAAATAAAGCTAATTTATTTTTGAAATGTCAAATTGCGTAGTTATGCGCTCAATGGAAAAGCAGCTGCTGTCCCATTTCTATAGTGAGAGAGGGCTGACTGCCTGACAAGGTCACATCTGGATATGCTAACAATAGTCACCACACTATTGCCAATTTTGTCGCTATATATACAGATTTTTCAGATGAAAAAAATCTGTATTAGCTGAAATTGGAATCGATGGGACAGGTTGTTTTATTTTTAAAGATTGTTGATCGTCCAGAAAACTGCAACGATGCAACTTTAATTGTGCTTCATTAATTATTACATTGGCTGGTAAACTCTCATACTCATTGGTCAAAAATGTCAGAAGCTGCAGAGTGATTTATATACCGATCAATATTTAGCCTACAAACTTCATTAATGCCTTGCAAAATCTGCTGATAGATTTTGGAGTGGTGGATGTTTTAGTCATTAGTGAATGTGCTGCAGTTAAAGATGCACAACTCTGATTGTGCATCTATGGTTTTTATATAGCAAAAAACATTGATTTACATACATTTGTTAAAACACTTGCGCCATAAAACTATATTTCAGAGTTTTGATAAAGGTTTATGGAAAGAGATGCAGCTGGAAACTCAAAATTCATTTTTTTTTAGTTTCATTGTCAGATCAACGAACACGCCACACACAGGCACAACCAGATAGCAACAATACTCTTCAGAGTGGAAGTCGCTGCTGAAGAATGAAAGTTGGTTATTTTCAGAAACAGTAAATGTGTTTCAGAAGAAGCAGAAGTACTATGAGAATTCAAAGGAAGCTGTACTTTCTACAACGGTGGGTACAGAGGAGGAGCGTTAGGTCTCTCATCATTTAGGCTTACCTCCATTTTGCCAGCTGCGATATCTTGGTCGTAGTGATCCATCATGTTAGGAAAGAAAGTCATGTTGTAGGGCATCCCGAGGCACCGATGCACTTTGATGGGCTCACAGGTGAACAGGCTGTGAGAGCCACAGTTTCCAACCCATGCCAGCGACAGCCACAACCACAGTGGCCCTGGCATCAACATGGCAGCAGCTGACTTGGTAGTGAAAGTCTGGCTTCTATGTCAACTGGAAGAGGTTCCTCTTTGGGAAATATTTTGCCTGAATTTGATGGTTTTGGTTTTTCTTCTTCTTCTGACTCACAGCATCATCCACAGATCACTTTTCCTGGAGACATTTCAGAGGCCTGAGCAGCAGGTCCCACATCCCTGTAAATAAATTGTGATCAACATGAAATTTGTCACTTTTAGGATCCCTACTCTGGCATTTATCTGCTTATTTTTTGTTGTTGTGTGTCTCTTTACCTGTGTACAGCAAAGAGAAATATATTACAATCCCTCGTTCAGTGAATTTCCTCGTGTCCCTTGAGGTGTTTATAAGACCCAGCTTGAGAAACTCTTCTAAGAAACATAACTCAGGCGGGTTTTGGGAGCCATAAACCAGTCAATCCCTGCTCAAACTTTGTGCGCATGCATCTGCACAGGCTGGGGGGGGGGGGGGTGAGATGCAACAAGATCATAGGTGATTCAGAAGAATCAGTCTTGGCTTGTTGGAGCCCATTAAAACTTCACATTAAAACGTCAGAACGCCAAATACACAATTGCATATTAGGAGCTTAGAGTTATGAATGCGAAGCCGACCTAAATACTTTCCCTAAGATATCCTGCTTCTCACTATGTTCAGCATTGAACATGGTCATTTCATATGGGGGGCCATGTGGAACTATACACATTTGATGACACTATGCACATGTTTTAGGTTATGCCAAGAAGTTGTTTAAGATTATTTGTCATATTTTTCTTTACAGGCAATAGAACTTGGGAGAACTTGGGATAATTATTAGTTTACAGATGTTATGTTTCCTAACAAACCGCAGTATTAATCTTCAGACTAACCTCAATGCTCACTACCGACCTGTAGTATTTACTAATATTACCCATTAACATAAATAGGTTTATTAAACTTTTACATTAAGAGCAAAAGAGCACTGCCGGTGTTAGCAAAGTAACACTGACACGTACCCACCTATTGGTGAGTAAAAAACATTCTAACTATGTAATAGTTGCTTTATAATTGTTTCACTTTGACAACATTCTGGAAGCAAAATCGACTTTTAAGCCACGAAAACAGACACCGAGTGTGCGGAGAAAGTTCTGCCGAGATCCCTGCCTCGGTCGCGGCCACCGTGGGGCAGCAGGATCCGGGGAAACTTCGGTGGGAAATTGGGAGCAATAACAGAAGCTGAAAAACCAAAAGACATGGATTAAAATGACTTACCCCCTACCGTCAACGTGTTCTTGTAGCAGCAGTTCACATGGAAACACTAAGGATTTGGGCTTTTTTTAAAGGAATGTGAGGACCTATTTCCTCCGTCTCTGTTTTTGTCCGGCGTTCCCATCGAGTAGCGTCGACGCCAGGAGGCGCTGCAGCCTCCAACACGCTCTGAAAGCGGAGTAAGAAGAGAAACAGCTGTGTGTTGTATGGAGGGCCAAAGGTGCCACAATGTAATGGGTATATTGTTGCTATATACAAAATTAATTGAATAAAATTGAACTCAACTATGATAATTATCAAGGAAACTTTCTAAATAATTATGGATGTATTATATTTGCCATTAAAAATACATTTATTAAATGCCAACTCATCATATACCATGTTATCAAACACACACAAAAGCTGTAATGAAGATTAATAAAATAAAGATGACAAAGAACAACCGCTGAGTTTTAAAACATATTCACTAACAGGTTTTTATCACACTGACTGTTTCAGTAGACATTTAGTAGTAACAACTAGTTTGCTTGGTTCAAATTATAAAGCCCTGACATATTAAATAAAAGTAATAAATTATGGTTTTCAAGTTTTCAGCCACTATAAGGTGATATAATATCTACCTTGTATTGTTATACAGATGTTTCAAAATGAGACTGGCTGATGATCCTCCTAAGCAAAGGATTCTGTTTAATTTCTGTTTGAAAGCTTGAAAAGACAGATTGAAAAAAAGAAAAAACATAAATGAATCCTTGGCATACCACTGTGTTCATTTAACCTGGCATTATTTGATGCCACCTTCTTCATTAAGCAAGTTTCCTGCACATACCAAAGTCAACATCAGGAAATGGCAAAAATTTTGTCATCTGGACAAGATTGTCTCTACATAACACTTGATTCAGAGAATCTAATTTAAACCAGTGACAAAACCGCTAAACTTTGAGTCCTTGAAGAAACAAATGAAAATACTATTTATGTAAATGCTTAAAAAAACTAAAGTGAACAAATAGGAATTAGCTCTTTTTGGGTGGGGGGGGGGGGGGGGATATGTAAAGAACTGTTTGAATATAACGATTGATTTTCACCAAATTAGGTGTTCAAAATCATATTAATAACAATGCAGTTTTGACTACTTATACAACACTTATAGAGAAGAAACATTTAAGTATTGAACAATCAAAAAGAGACACATATCTATGCATCAAATACAGATTTACAGTAATTATTGTGAGGTAACCATGGGCGACGCCAGACCTGTTTTACTAGGGTGCATGCCCCAGGATATGTTATCACATTTCAAACAGAATGCTACAAATGTTAAACAGCAATGTTCTTTCATATCTACTGTGAAAGGCTACATTAAAGTCTGATTGATAGGAAGAAAAATTAAAAGGAGCAGGAAAAGAATAAAGAATTGTGTATAGATTTGTTTGTGTTTGTGTATTATGAAGCCAGTTACATCTAAAAATGCACTTAAATCTTACTCTTAAGTCTCAGGATTCTTATATCTTGCATGTGCTTGTTCCAATTTGGAACCCATGCGTTGGCAAAAATATTTCTTTCAACTCACTCTGAGAGAAAGTACAATTAAGAGACAAGATGGAGACGTCCCTGAATAAAACCCAGTGCAGTCAATTAAATTTAACAACTCTGAACCCTGAGTTCACAGATTTTACGCATTGTGGTCTATAAAAGGTGAATTCAGGTATATTTTTTGTGCAGATCTGCACAGCCTTGACAAAGTAATACTGCTTACAGTAAAAAGCTACGCGTCTACAAAATAAATGTCAGAAATCCCATAATGCAGGCATTGTCTGAATTAACCACACGGGGGCGCGCTTTCTCACCTACATAACACTGGAGTTCATGTGACCGAGCACCGCTTAGGGGCGGGGTTATAATGTAATATCTGACGGGCTACAGTAGAGTACAGCCAATAAAGTATCGGCGGTAAGTGAGCGCCTCTGCTAGCGGCTGTGCTCCCGTTTCGCTCCGCTCCGCTGTGGACGGGAAGGAGACCAGCTCCTACGGACGTCAAATGACATTTGTAACGGCGGCGCCACCACGGAGGACGGGGCCGACTCATTTCACATTCATATGCGGTACGTAAACCCGTGTTACATTAGGACTAAAAGCGAGCCGAAATCAGTAAAATCCGTGCGTGAGCGTAAGGTGCTCCAGAAATGTAGGCGCGCGACGCGGCGCGGCGCGGCTGAGGGATGCAACAGGGTCATTGTGTTTGTAAATGTGGGGGCTTGTCCTCCTTCTCTCTCCTCATAGTTTGTGGACTGAGGCGCTGGCCTGTTGCTAGGAGACCTTTTGACAGCTGGAAGCTTTTTGGGAAGTGACAGATAACGCACTAATGGGGTCTGGTTATTTGGAAACCCAAACCTTCGTCCTCTTCCTTCCCCTCCTTTTCCTCCTCCTCAATCCTGTTACCTGTTCATCTGTAAATCCGTCTGTCTCCTCTGCTTGAAAAACATCACACAGGCATTGTGTCTGTTTTTTCTTTTTTAGTCAGGAGATTAGAGCGCTTTGCAGGGAACAATGGCCTACTTGTTGTGATTATTAACTGCGAATACACCCACGTTGAAATATATTTAATCTCCACGGTTTACATCTAGATCTAAAAAAAAAGACAAATCTTATCATATGTAACCAACATTTACATTATCTAACCACGTTGTAAAACACGATGAAAAAAGAAAAACAAAGGATTTCATGTGATTGTCTGAGGTGTGCTCCCTGTCCCCCCTCAGTCAGTGGCTGCCTCTGACCATGTGGCTGAAGGTCATTCATAAACAGGTCGATCAATACATCTCAGGACTACAGAGCAGCCGGCTGTACATTCAGCCCTCAGCTTCATACAGAAAAAAACAGAGATTTCATTTATTTTCTGGCATAGACGCAAAGACGTACTCATACCCTTACAAATTTTTAGCGTTTTGTCATGTTACAACTTCTAACTCCAGTGAATTTTACTAGGTTTTAATGTCAAAGTATCACAAGACCCAGTATGTCTTGAAACCAGCTTTTTACATGTACAGATGGAATTTTTTCCTTTTCTTCTTTTGGAAATAGCTGATGCTCAGTTAAATTGTGTGGAAGACATCTGTAAACATTAATTTCCAAGTCTTGCCACCAAGTTTCAATTGGATTTAGGTCTGGTCTTTGACTGAACCTTTCGATTAGGCGTAAGACGGCCAATTTAAAATAAATACTAAAATAACTGAAACTGACGAAAACAATACGTTGACTACTTTGGTAAAACATGTCAAAAATTAACTTTGACAAACCTTCTTTCAAACGGTTCAGAAAGTCCGATTAGAAATTCTAAATATAAGATTAGACAAGATAAATAATAAATCATAAAGTCACTCAGAAGACAAAACTTAGCCTGAATAGACCTGCCCTTATGGATTGCACACGTTGCCACCGATACTCGATGTAGATTTTTTTTTCCAATGACTGACACAGATATGAATATCCGATCGGTGCATCTCTAGGTCAGAGTGCAGAGTGTACTTTGAAATCTTTTATTCTTAAAAATATGTATAATAGAAATTTTGTGTTGACATACGACATAAAATTCCAACAAATTAAATGAACCAAGTGAGAAAATATGAAAAATACCAATGACGAGGCAGTGCATATTAGAGGAGCTGGTGAGACTAATTGTTGTACAGGAAGCAGGTATGTTTCAGTCCTTGTACCCAGTGCGGCTTGGATTTCAGAGTGCTCCTGTGCTGACCTCCTGGGTTCCCGTTTATTATCCTCGGTGTATCAGATTCAGGCGTGTTGCACATTATGTCAAGGTTGTAGCTACACAAGAAGGTGTAATTTGGACTCCCAGATTGTTTGAGAACTGCTGAGCTTGTTTATTTTATGTTTTGTCTCAACTCTGTGATGGAGGCTGTCACTGCGTCCCTTGTGCTTCAAAAGCAGCTACAAGACTTGTCAAAGTCAACAGCTACGCAGTCGGTAGAAGGGAGAAGTCGGCATTAGGCATGACGCTCGGTAACGTGTGTTCGCACGTCGCACGGGAGGTTGTGACAGTTCGGCTCGGTCAAGTGGATGCGCTGAATAAAGCTGACATGCTGTTCTGTCCTATCAGGCTGATGTCTGCACCCAGAGAGGAGACAACAGTCCTCAGGAGGCACATCACACCTTCCCCTCCTTCATCTCTCGCTTTGTGAAGGGGCATGCCTTCTGAACCCGGCCTCAGGTAGGTAGCGCTGCGAGTCACAACAGATCTTATATCCATGTTGGGGTTTTTTTATTTTTATTTGGCTTTTTCTCCATGTATTGACCAAGAATCACTTTGATCCATGGAGACAAAATCACTGTTGTTTATTAAATCATAGGAAGTCCAATGTAGAAATGAATACAGTATATTGTATTGCTTCAAAAACAGTTAAAATCCTTCCAAATCAGCTTTCTTTATGTAGTTTTACTTGTGTGCCTGTATAGTTATGAGCTATTTTTTCAGTATGATGATGTATGTCAGAGATATACTGACCAATTTACAATATATGGTTTTTGTGGAATTTTGCCTTTTACTATTTCAGATTTTAATTGACTCTACGTTCTCTTAAAGGGCTACATTATGAGAGCATTGGCAATGTTATTTGGTCCCTACCGTTTTTTTTGCAGTTTTGTAAAATTCACACAGAATCAACAGATTTTGAGCATTTCTTTTGTGCTAGTCAGTTTCTTGCAAATTTTTTCACAAAAACGGTGGAAAAAATTGTGTTGAAGTGACTGCTAGCTCCCACCTGGAAGGGGTTTAGCAAAGAAAAAAATGTTGCAAAAATATTTCAAGTGTAGCACAGCAAAATCAGGAATTTTGACTGCAAAAAAAAAAAATAAAAACATTGCAAAATTAATTACGAAATCCAGATTATTGGAGAATATTTCAACGACGTGCGATAAAGTCATGTCTTCCCTTTCACATTGAAGCTTCCAACACTTTCTGTAGCCTTTGGGATTTTGAGCCAGGTGTGGTCATCTACTGCAGTGAGACCCCATATTTAGCATCCAGATTTCTAAATATTACACTGGCATGCAACAGTTGAAGTCGTCACACTTGGAATTTGTTTGTCTACACTAATTTGCATTTAAAGCAGTTCATTATAATATGAATATAGCACACACTGATATTGAGATGGTGATATTATTCCAGCCTTCCTGCCATAAGTAATCAATAATTGCTAGTATTTTAATTGACTTTGGCATCTGATATTTAGCATTTAGTGTAGTTAGCATGGCTAGCATTGATAAAAGCTAAATTCCCTTTAAATAGCTTCTTACACCTCCATGCTTTCTTTAAAATGTTAACCACAAGACTGATTGAAGATAGCTGACTTAAAGTCTGGTGCTGACTGACTGGAAAAAGGGGTCTGGGCCAATCAGTCTAAAAGAATCTTTCTCTCTTCACACATGATGTATATGGGTTTAACCTAAAATATAAACACTGGTCAGTGATACTATAGTATGTCCTTAACTTGGGAGGCAGGCATGACATATTAAACAGGAAGTCAATATTCTGCGCTTGAAGTGGATTTGTTAGATGAAGAAAAAAAGTGAAAAAGTATGAATATGTGTGACTCCATCAAACAGTCACACATCCCCTACTTTTTTCATATTAAAGTGGTCAAGAATCCACAAATAATTTAAAGAAGAAAAGCTTGTTGGTAGCTGAGCACCAAGAAGGTCATCAGAAAATTATGGCATCTGCTCAAAAGTATCCTCCAGTTTGGGAAAAGAACAAAAGTGAGCAAGATACCCGAGGTTTAACTGTGACCTCATAAAAGTACAGGCAGTATTGTAACATTTTTATGTTAGGAGTGACATATTTACTCTGAACATCAACAGATTCCATCCCTCGTCCTCGCTCTTATGTTACCTCTCAGTTCTCTGGTTGTTAAATCGCTTTGCTTCTGAACCATTTTCCTGCTTTTCTGTGCTGCTGGATCTCTTTTTCTGTCAGAGTACCTGACAAGCAGCATGAGTTATTATTCCCCCTACCTCCAGACCAGAGCCCCCCACACACCTATTTCCTATTTCTGTCACCATGAAGGTGACAGAGCAAGCCTCCTGGCAGGCAACAGCATTTAGAGGAGCAACCAAGACTAAAACTGGACACAAGATAGATTTGGGGTGACAGCTCTGCAGGCCGTATGCACTGTGTATTTAACTGTATATATATATATATATATATATATATATATATATATACACTGTATAATTTTAGCACTACTTACTAATACCTATTTCATTCCATTTCAGGAGAGCAATACTGCTGTTACATGGTTACAGATTGAGGCTGACTGAAACTAGTAAATGATTTAATAAGGAACAAACTGACAGAATTGCTAATGAACAGTTTGATGCTGCCTCTATCACCACTTTTTACAGGCTCAGGTCAGCCTTGTTCATGTTGAGGTCAGTTTTTAATGAGGTCTCTCTGACTTTCAAGGCGAGAAACTTACTTTCTGGGTGTTTTAGGTAAATTTTCCTAGTGGGAAATTCTGACCTAGAATGCATCAACATCCCTTTCACCTTCAGTTTTTTTAACCAGTAATGTAGGTTTGCTGGAAGTCATTGTCCTGCATTAACTTATATCCATGACCTTGCATTAAATGACATAAGCATCCTAGACTTATAAAATATATTATATATTTTATTTCTTTATTAGATCAGACATCAAAAGCCAAAAAAATTAAAAATAAAACAAAACAAAAACACACACACACACCATGGTGTGTCTTTCTATCTTTACAAGGAGTTTGGATTCACTACCATTCATTTTTCATTTATTTCTATGGCCTAATTCTTATTCTTACCTTTAACCCTAACCATTACTAGTACATTCCTAACCCGCAATTTAACCTAAACTTAATTCCCTCGCTATTCCACGCAAAAATGGAACTTCTTCTCAATGGTCCTGGATTTTGGGCCCCATAAAGAGCAGTGAGTTCTCACAATGTAGTATTTGTTGCAAAAAAGAGGCTAACAAGGGAATGATAAATGCTAAAACACACACACTTGCAAAGCAAACAACCCAAAGGAAAAACTAAACAAATTTCAAAATATAGTTATTTTACGAAGAAAATTACTCCCCAGTTGGCTCTAGGATTAAAACAATTTAATGATCTGTTTTATTATTCTCGATTCAAAAAGAAATGAAGAAAATGATAGATATGCAAAATACACAAGTCACTCAAATATAGGGGGGATGTACTTTAGTTTTACTGTTAGATGTGGCCTCTTTACGTCTATTTCTTTACATAAATCTTATGTAAAGAAATAAAATCTTTTGTTTTTTTTTACATATTGTCAATTTGACTGAATTCAGACTTCTCATATGTTTGCTATTTGACTAGCTATGATATTTGAGAGGTACAAAATACATTTTTGAGTTAATAGAAAGAGAAAACAAGAGACATGTTTGCACGTAGATATTGCATTCAGTCACACAAAGCTTTTGCAACAACAAACCTAGTTTATGATTTCATGCTCATACTAAAGGATCTGTCTCCTAAAATCTGTGTCCTGAAAACCATCTGATCTCATACTTCTCTACTCTAGCGCATTTGGCTTTTTACGTCTTCTCACACTGTCCTAAAACAATCTGGTTTTGGTTAATAGGTGTCTCCAAACTATTCTTAAGCATGATTTGGAGCGTCCATGTTCTACCAAGCCTTTTCCACTCTGATCCACCCATTCAGAGCAACAACTGGTAGAGAAAATGAATGTAGGAACGGTGATAACATTATTATTCACCAGTTGACACAATGAGTGGACACTATAGATGGATGGATCTAATAAGACTACTGAGACATTTTATTGAAATATACCAAGAACGCTTTAATAAAAGCTTAATGGCTTTTAAAGTCAAATAACTTATTCTTTGAGAATTACAACTGTAAATGGAGATATCTGATAATGAGTAATAAATGAAACCCCCTGATAATGTTTGAGAGGTCATAAAACTGGAATACATATAAAATCCAATAAACGCTAGACATTTATGGATACATATCTTACGCAATAAGATATGACTCCGATTTTAAAGTACTTCTTTAAAAGCAGAATTAATATCTTTTTTGTCAATATATTCAAGATAGTTCTAATTAAAGGGAGAAAAAAAATACACAAAAAGCAAAATTGTGTAAGAGATATGGTATTTTCCAGTACATTTCAATCTAAATGAAAATATAAACTCTTCATTTTTTTCACATTATGCATTTTTCAGTGTCAAAAATACCACTAAAAGTTTATATTTCTCCAAAAATCTCAGAGGTTCATGTGAAAACATTGTGCACATTGTGTTACGTTTTCATACCAATCACTGCTCTCTGCTCATTGAAGGAATGCTGTGTGTGTTTCTGTGGGTCTATCAGTAAGGAGATGCTGACAGGACAGAGGCTCTGCTACTCAAAGTCCCACCAGGACTCGGTTCTCTCTGCCCTCAACCAGCAGAGGAAGGATGGTCAGCTGTGTGACGTCACCCTGGTGGCCGGCGAGCAGAAGTTCCACGCTCACAAGGCTGTCCTGGCAGCCTGCAGTGACTACTTCAGGGTTAGTACACTTCGTGTTGATTGTTACCTGGAGACTTCACACAACAAACTATCTTAAGGAGTACATGATAATTAATTCATTTTTGGCGGTCGCCCAATTTTATCTACCTCTGCAAAGGTCTGGAAGTCAGTTTATTGCTCTACCGTAAAAGTTGTCTGACTGGCAGACCCTCCCACCAGGTCATGTCAGCACATGCCAGGTTAACAATTTACCAACTTTGTCGCTAAGTTTGTCACAATAAGCAATAAATCAATTAAAATACGCTCAATAATTCCCAGGGTTTCCCCCTGAAAGCCTAATAAACCTGATGTTAGGGGCGCTAGGACAGTCCACCCAAGGGCCACTGTGTTTTTGAGTTCAACATTGTTACAACTTATAAAAATTCCGAGGTGCATGAGCAGGCATCATAACGGGTAGGTGCAAGGACGCTCCCCCTCATGCACAGGTCAGTGCGTCAACTGTAGCTTAATTAATCATTACTCTCACTATTACTATTACTATTAAATATGATTGTTTTTTACTGGTGCATAAAAAAAATCCTATTTAAAATAAACCAACAATACTAAGCCTGGTGGCCCGCCAGGCTTACAATGCACTGTGGGAAACCCTGAATTTCCATTTACATGTTTGTTTTTCTTGTATCTCTGTTTCTACCAAAGACTGAATTATAAAAGTTTTCACTCTGGTTCATATTTCTCCACCTTATTGTTTCCTTAGTGCAAAGGAGGAGTGACCTCTTGAGTCGCCTACTTTGCCTGGCGCATGGTCTCTTGTTACAGAGTGTGGCATTAGGAGCAACAAGCCAGAGAAGCGTTAGTAGTGCAGTTTTGTCTGTTTTCCTTGTCTGAAGTCAGTGATTATAGTTGTTTGGGGGTAATTTTGTTTATCTAGACTGGTCATTTTTCTTTATTTATTTAGCATATTTAAAATGTCTTCCCTTTCCAGTGTTAAGTGTTTTATAGAAATTTCAGTTTATCAGTTTTGAGAGTGAGAACTTGCATTGTCATGCTGTTATTATTATATTACTTGAAAATAGTCTTGAAATGACACTATTGTCCTTTATCGCAATAATTTCTTGGACAACACATTGTCAAGCAACATTTGTTAACTTGAACGACTTATTTGTAGGTATACTTAGCAACTTTCCAAAAAAAAAAAAAAAAAAACGGTATTCGTCAAAATTGCATTCGGCAGATCAGGCTTTTTATAGATCAGTGCACCAATAATCCTAATGCTCAGGACTGTGGCGCTACCTATGACAACTTAGGCTCCAATAAACATTTTTTTGTGAGATCACCCTTATGTGATGAGATATTCCACCTTCATTGGCCTCCCAAAAATAATTCGACCTATTTCATTTAGCCAAGAAGTGTTGAAGAGACTGAAATGGTCCCATTTGCAAGAGGCGGCAAACAATGAAATACAAAGTTTTGCTCACTCAGGCCAGGTCCTCCTAGACTGAACCCTAGCATTAGTTGCTCTGGTTAGGCCTCAGAGGAGCATCAGGCAGACACATGCTGTCAGATATCCAAACAGGAGATTTCCCATTGCACATAGAGAACTGCAGCGATGAGATTTAATTTGGGGACTCTGAGAAGATTAGAAGGTAGATACTAATCCCTCTTCCAAATGAGAAGCAGATTAAATATGTCCAAGTTGCCCGGGGATTATGCCTCCCCTGTGTTACTCTGTGTGCCCAGGTTATTTTTACATCTCTCCACAGAGCGCTGATGGCGGGGGGAGTTGCACTCTTCTCCTTTTGTGTATCTTCTTCCTGTCTCTCTTTTTTTACCCCGTCTTTATTCTCCAGAAAGGTGCATAAATGTTTGCCTTTTAAGTTTCGTCTATGCAAAAGCAATGCTGCGTCTCCCATCTTCCAGATTATTAGATCACTGTGCAACAGTAAGCAAGAAAAAGTGACTTCGCAAGCAGAGCTCTCCTGTTTCTCTGAGTTGGCTAACGATGTTATCTTCAATTTGTCATCTGACTCCATCGCGGGGTTTAATTTTGTTCATTTGCTGAAGAGATGAGGGCGGCTCATGCGGTAAATGGCAGCTGTGTCTGCTCTCTCTTCCTGCCTCGTTTTTTTTTCTTCCCCTCACACTCAGAGAAACTTCAGCACTTGTATCGGTGATTATAACACATTATGTGGTCCAGCAGATGAGAGCGACAGTAATGGAATACCTGAACAGGCATGACTCAGCGACTTGTCCTGAATTTGTCGTCTCCGTCTCCATGCCAGTCCCTTTGTGTCAATGTTTGGACAGCTTCGGGAGACTTGGCCAAGTCAGTCACATCCCACATCATTCTCCACCTTTAGCCACCGCACACAACCACAACTTCAATTGCCGGACTCAAGTGAAAATGTAGATTATAAACCTTTACTCAAGTGTTGCTGATTACAAAGACAAAATTGCAAAACCAAAGCCTCCCTCAAGACTAGTGATGTCTCACTATCTAGAAATTTTAAGTAAGCCTGTTGAAATGAATAATTCATCAATTGATAAATTAAAATGAGCTCCATGATTTCCATTCTGAAGGACAGTTTTGTTTACAGGGACTTCATAATGCATTTTATTTTTTGTTTTTGGTTGTTGTATTTTATTTTGGATATTTAAAATGTCTTCCAGATCCAGTGTTGAGTGTTCTGTAAAAAAATGTAAGTTAATTGTCGTTTGAGAGGACAAACTTGCATAATAATGCCACTATCAACATATTACTTGAAAATATTATTAAAACAATATGTGACCCTCGCTGTATTCTTGAGGTATGTTTGTTTTAAAGTGATCGTTTTGATCTGTTATTCAAAGTTCCCAGAAATAACTTCATAACTTTTAATTAATATCCATAACTTTTTTTTACATAGTTTTAATGCTGTTGCTTTACATATAAATATGGCAGGCTGGTGTTTATAGTGAGAGTAGTGGCAATAAAATCCTTCAGCCGGCACAGAAATTAATATCCAGGAGGTTAATGATTTGGTGACAAACATTCTGTGTACACAACTGCAATTGATTCCTAATTGGCTAAGTGCAGATTTGTGTAACCTTTGAGATATTACCACAGTTTTGTTTCATCTGTTTAGTGGAAACTTCTTGCTATATAGCACAAGTTTACTTGAAAAAGGGTTTGCTTAAATTCTTAAGACCAGCTATAAACTACTCAATACGCCACCCAAAAGGCTGTTTTTGCTGGGCTAAGATGTTTAAAAACGTAGTGATGTTTTCTAATATGGATAGTTTTTGGTAAACTGTAATTTTTTTCCCCATTAGTGAAGCAGATTAGCATCAGCAGAGTGAGGTTGGGGTGTGAGCTGACCTTCAGGCTGCTTGGGGTCTTCTGCAGTGGTCGGGGCTCAGGTCAGGTTTATACTTACCAGCTTTATGCTGTATGTAATTTGAAAGTATATCAACAGAATCACTTTTTATTGTTAATTGAATTGGTTTTTGCTACTTTCGTCTAAGAAGGGGCCACATTAAATGTCGGTCTTTTAATACCATGTAGCATAGGGCCAGTTTGACTACAATTTTTTTTTCTATTGTTGGATTTTTATCCAACTGTATGAGATACGATGTGAATTTTACAGCGATTCATATTGTAGCTATTATGAGCTCATTAAATGCTCACAGCACCTTAGTTGATTGTTATCAATCAGTCAATTAATCAACAAATAAATCAATCAAAGCCTGAAATATGTTGGAAGTTGGAATGTTTTATCCCATTTCTGCCTCTCCATATTTAACCTAAATTGAGATCTTGAAAATCAGATATTTCTGCTCGACTTGTCAACTCTTACAAATCTCCAGTCACATTAAAATACGAAAACATCTTTATGTAGATAACTTTTACTATATTTTCTCTAACATTTGCATATTTGGCTGAAAGAGATGTTGTCTTTTATATTCTGTTTCTTTTAAACTAAATTTTAATTGGGGTTAAAATCAACATGAAAGAGAAAAGAAAGGTCTAGAATCAAAAGGCATTAAATGTAACTGTAAAAGATTTTTAATTGTAGAGAATTCTCAAAAAACATATTGCTTCCTTCCACTTCCTAACTATGTTCTACTTTTTGTTGGTCTATCTATGGTGTAAAATCCCAAAGTAGCACAATTACATTTTTAAGCCTGAAACTGAACAGTGTGGTAAAAATTTCAATGCATATGAAAACCTTTGCAAGGCACCCTAGGTGAAATTCATCTTTGCTTTTTTTAGACTGAGTTGTTTATAAAGTGAACTGTATTTAAGGAGAATTATAAGTGTTTTACAGTAAAACACAGCTAAAAATAAAAGACAAACTGTCCTCTGCATTACAGTCAGACAGGCCCAACCGCTGTGTTTTTGGTGTAAAGTAAGACAGCAACACTTTTTGACAAACTTACTCGTAAAAATAGCTCCAGCCCTCAAGAAATGACCCAATATTTCTCCCCTACAGGGAAACAACCTCTCTACTAAAAGCTAACATTTCACTCTAAGTCTTGTTATCACAACATGCAGACACATAAATTTTGCCAGCAGGTCAATCTATCCGCAGAGCTGCAGTTTTGTGTGAAAGGCCCAGAGTGGGCGGAGCTCTGTGGCTCACTGTGTCTCTGAGTCCCCAGATCACAGGAGCCATCCGTCACCATCAGCGGCTACCTGGACGTCTCTGCCAAGGACGGCGGCAGTGACTTTGCGGGTGGCCTGTTCTGCCAATGGTGTCCAAGCAAACTTATACTGGTGTGCTTCTGTCTGGTCTTGTGTGTTTTTCATTCTGACACACACTGATCACAAATCAGCCACCGTAACACCCTGAGTTAAGCCGCCGGCACTCCTTCGCTTAGTGGACCAGGACATTTTTAATTAGCGCAGTTGGGGGTGAATCAAACAGGGAATTCTGCATATGCTTTGGTTAAAGCTGCAGTAAAACAGACTTTTTTTGAGCTTTATATTGTGTTATAATGTTATTTCTTCATCAAAAACATACCTGGTGAGGTATGTTTTGATTCTTTCATGCATGTTTGAGAAATCCTTTAATCTCCCATGGCAACCATTCAGCTATGAGAAACACTTGATTGGATTTAGCACCACCTAAAGGTGCAACTCCTCCTCAGGTATACAATATTCAATCTACTGAGCTTACGCCTCACAGACTAGCTCCTCCAGACTAGCAGCAGTAATTTGTTCATGCCTGGTGGTACTGAGCATCAGCTGAGCTCATTATAGGAGCTACTTCTCAGTGAAACGCTGGTCTAAACATTAAATGATTGATAGAGAAGCCATATTATGATGAGTTTGAAAAAGAGCAGGAGTTTTTAAAGAGACAGAGGCCCAATTTCAAGGTGTTAAATCAGGAAATAAAATATCTGTTAAGTCATATTTTCTATAGATTTAGCACTTTTTTCAACAACAGAAGGTAACATAGTTATGTGATTATTCTATAAAATGGTACCATGTAGCTGGAAGATACAGTTTAAACTTCACAATGTGTCACTTAAATCAATACAGAATGATTTGCATAAAATGGGGATGTATCTTCCTCTGGTTTAAGTTCATATGTGTTATGAATTAGAACAAATTCTAATTTTGTGGCAGTAGTGTGCATGCTAAAACAGCTTTGAAAACATGCAAAGCTGTTTGTAGTTGGGGGATGCAGCCTGGACATTAAAAAGATTAAAAAGATATTTAAAAATCAAGAGTTAGCAAGATTGATATCCTGAAGTAATGAAACTGAAGAAAAAGGAAAAAATGTCAATTGTAGCAAAAAATTCCCCTTTATGGAGAATTAATGTTTGTTTGTTTGTTTTTGCTGCTGCTGGTTTGAAACCCAGACGGAAAACATAAATTACCGATTACTTTTGATAACCTCGTCTGTTTTTTCTGCCCCTCCGTGGTGCCGCTCTCTGCTGGTTGGCACTGATCAATTGACTCTGCCTCCTCATCCTCATCCTCCTCCTTCTCTTCCTCCGTGATGTTACATCAGTCGATATAGCTTTGATTAGCGAGCGGCTAGCTGGACTCACGCTCAGCAGTGGCAGATCCTGTGTTGGCTGCTTTTGATTTCACATGGCGCCCAGCATGCGCTCATGTGACTGTCTGTGTTCATGGATGGGAGGAAGACGGCGAGGCGTAACAGAGAGTATCGATTGTGCTGTTTGTTTCTGCTGGTCTCCAGGCCCGAGGCCGGCAAATCGATGCTTGATAAATCCTGAATGTAATGCCTGTCAGGCTTAAATTGTCTGTTTATTAAAGTCACAAGTCACATAAAACGCAGAGCAAGTGTATTTTATCTGTAAATGCTGCTCTATATAGATCTCTATCTCTGTATACATCCAAAGGAGGAGTAAACTTTGTGAACATAACACATGTTTTAATTACTATGACTGAAGAAATCTGATCCTTCATGTAGTTCTCCTTTGATTTTGTCTCATCAGGCCATGTTCAGCTTGTGTATGGTGGAGAGCGAGGCAGATGAAGTAACCCTGCAAGGCGTCACCAGTGTTGGACTGAAGCATGCTTTAGATTTTGCCTACACTGGACAGGTGAGCTGCTGCAATCGAACTACTCTGCACTAAAATGTACTTAAAGACACTGTAGTGCTCCCTCCTGAGTATGAACCATTAAAAGGCAAAAAAAAAGCTTTTTTAAAAGTTATTTTTATTAAAAAGATGTTTATGCATGATAATGTAAAATGAAATGTTGACCTTTCAAATTTTGCAGCAACTATTACTACTACTTATCTAACCAGAACTGTCTCTCACCAGCTCCCTCGTTAGTTTAGCTCTTATTGATGCCTCAATTATTGCAAAGGGTGAATATCTCTTAATTTAAAGTGCAGTGTAAGAGATTCGGTTTGCAGTCATGGCATCTGAGAAGCTTGAAGTCACTGATTTCACCTTCAATGTTTCAGTATACTAAACTGTTCTAGAGATAAATGGTAAGCTGATGCTACAGAAGTCATGCAACAGAATGAATATGAATATTACAAAAATGTAATAGATTTACAAAAGTGATGACAGAAAACAAATGAATCGTTGTATTATTGGCCCATGATGTCTAGATGTTAAGCTATATGTGTGGAGACTGCTACACTTCTAACAAAAAGTTAGGAATATTTGGGTTTTGGGGTTAAATTTAGGGAAACGTAAATAGTTTAAGATACAATGATATTTTATATTTTAAAAATAGGGACTTTAAGTAGAAGTATTGTAATTTCCTGATATCAAACAATACCAACCACAACAACAGTGGTGGGTACACAGGTAACTGTGTTTCCATCAACGTTGCTTTATGCACATTATGAAGTATTAGATTAGAAAAGGTTGATAGAAACAGCAAAATTTTAATACAACTTCCTCAATTTCACACACAGAAAGAAGTTTTTACGCTCACTGGAGGTGCTTTTTATTAAAAGCATAAGAACTGTGCTATACCTTTTCAGAAAAGAGCTTATAAAGGATAGATGGAAACACATTTGTTAAATAAGTCACAATGTAGCATTTATTTACCTCATAATGTCTGATGGGCTGTTTCCACTGTCAGCATGCATTAGACCTGCATTTCTTTTGCTACCTTTCTGGACTGCTTGTAACATCCCCAGTATTAGTACTAGTGTACAGCTCATAGTACTACAAGGCAAACATCAGTTGACTGGCTTTCTATCATAAAGTGGGACAAAATCCATCCACATCAAAATAAATAACATGGATACTACAAGTTGTTCCTAATAAAGATGGTTTAGACTCAGCTCCTGAGTTTGAGTTTTACATATTGAATAAGCACAGACCTGTCATGTAAATACATACATTTCTGAATGAGTAAAGATTATATCACTGTGAAATAAATTCTGGTACACTAACCTTTGGAACTGAAACAGGTTTCTATTTTATTTTTATTTTTATTTTCCCTTTGAGTAAATGAAGCCTTACAGACTGGAAAGAAATTCAGTCTTACAATTTGTAGTTGTTGACCAGCGTCACACGTCACATAAATAATTCAAAACGCGGGTTTTGCAGATTACAGTTTTAATCTCAGCACCATAAGCTCCCACATCAGGATTTAAAAGCCACGCAAAAGTGTATAAGGTCTGTCCATCCTGGGCAAGCAGCAGCCAAAAATACAGAAAAAACACATTTTGGACACAAAATGTACATTTAAGAAACAACACAGCATTAGATTTTCATTGTGAATCTTCAAGACAGTTTTTTTGAGAGACATTAGCATCAGTCCTTGCTTTCTCACTCTTTCACCGGGAATTGTTAGCAGTGCAATTGTTTGTCCTGACCTTTTCATCACCATGACTAAGCCTCCAGCCACCAGCAGTCAGCGCTGTGGCTTATTTTGCATCCTCAAAAGCTGTGAACTTATTAAATACTCCTAATTTTTCCCACGAAAATGAGCAAAAGAGTGTGCCGGTAAGTAGGTCAACTGCAGGCTCGCAAGCCGCCTCGTTTCGTTTGGCTCTACTCCTCTCTGCCTAAAGGAGATGATAGTGCATGAGACGTTTCCTCACGTTGTAAGTGGAAGCCTACTAAAGGTGAACCTACTTGTTTGTACCCTTAAGAGAGAGGGTACAAACAAGCCGCACATAGGAAGCCGACCTGAAATTCAAAATATTCCACCCTTGTTTTATTGTCTTCTCCAGGTGAAAGTTCACAACAGGCGAGTACAACACACGACAAATTACACAAGAGCTCCCTAGACTCCCACACTAAAGTAGGCACAATGTTACAAAACTGACTTCTGCTGAGTGAGGCTGAAGTTTTCTAACCATATTAGGCGGCTGGAGTGAGGAGCATGCCAAGCAGGACATGAAGAACATTCACTTACAGTCACTTAAGAGTCATTACTGACACAGTGGTGCAGGTGTTAGCACTGTTGCCTTCAGGCGAAAAGGTGCTTGGTTTGAATCCCGGTGGAGTTTTTTCCCCCTCCTGTCAAGTCTTCAGCAGCTGCATTTCTTTGTTTTCTATTTTCCCATACATCCTGTCCCTCTTGAGTTTTTCCCCGCTATGTTTCAGTTTTTCACTTACCAAACACCTTTTTGGCTTCACCTCTACCTGCTTCACTACATTGCAGTCCCCACTACTAACAGCAGGGTGAGTCTCAAAGGCGGCGCTTGGTCCACTCAGGCGTTTTCCACAGCTCAATGGTCGCCAAGGGAGATTAAGTGATTTCTCAAACATGCACGAAAGAATCAAATCAATAGTCCAGGTATATTTTTGATGAGGTAATGACATTACATCATGATGTGAAGCTCAAAAAAGTTGATTTTCCATAATACTTTCCCTTAAGTCAAGAAGGGTAAGTGACAAAAAATATTGTCCGTCGTCTCATTTTTCTAAGTGCGTATTTTTGTAATAACTCTTCCTTCCACATAAACAGCGTCGCCACAGCGACGATGAAGGTGAGCTCAGAAAGTTAGCGGCTGAATATATTGCTATGAATCTGACTCTAAAAGACAAAACAAACTTTTATTTTGCACTTTGCTCAGGTCGTTTGCTTCATAAATAAATGAAAAATGTTTTTAATAGTCAGAAAGACTTAATTTAAAAGGAAATTGATCGTATTCTGTACATCACATTTTTTGTGCTCCTCTTTAATAAAAATACAAAAACTTAAAAAACAATTAAAATATTTTCATCTAGAATTTTTTGCTTCTCTTGAGGATAACTTTTAAAGTCTTGAGAAAAAGAAAGCTTACTCAGACTTAGGAAACCAAGGCGAGTTTGCTTCTGTAGACCAACTCTCATTCTCCTGCTCCTTCATCATGATGCTGCCAGCTCTGTACTTACTGGGTTCAGTGTTTTTGTATTTAGGCTCAAAAGAACAAATGTGGTATCGTCTGACCACAGCTCTTTCTCCAGCTGGCTGGACGTTCTCCAACCATCCAGCCGCCACTCCTGCTTTTTCCTGACAGGAAGCATTTAGTTTCATGTTTCTGTTGAAGAAAAAAAAGACTACCTGAGTCCAGCTCCTCTTCCTAAATCAGGACGTTTCATGAGAATACCGGTTATGACCGGTGATTAGCGCATTTCCGTTCTCTCTCCGAATCGGTGCACAGGCTGCCGTTTAAGCGGAGCGAATAACCTCTTTTTATTGCCCTCTTGTCTGAATACGTTAACTTCTGAAGCTCATAGATGGTGCGTGTGGTTAACTGGCCTGCAGCCCAGCCCTGCCAGGAAGTCATGCTGTGATGAATGGAAATGTGCAGATGCAGCTAATTGCAAGCAGAGGGAAAATGATATGGCTATGAGAAAAGCTTTGTGGGATTATTTTCCCTCTTTGGATGCACGTATATCTATAGAAACACTTTAAACAAGTATTTTAATGAATTTGTGGGGTTTAAGTTAGTCTTAAAGTGGTTTAATAGTGTGTTATGAAGCAAAAACTGACTTTGCACATTTCTTGGCAACATGCAGAGGAAGGGAGACAGAACATTTGTCCTCAGATCAGTTTTTTCCCCCCCTCTACCTCAGGATGAATAAATAATGAACGGGATTCAGGAAAAACATGATAGCCACAAGCGCCACTAAATAACGCTTACCTGTCTACTGTGTCAGCAACATTAAAAAACACGATGCTGAAGTCATTTTTCTCATTTCCACCCTGATGCAGTCACAGTTATGCTGCTATGTAGGGCAGCGCCGCTGAATGGATTATCAAAGATTTCCTCTCGGTTTAGAGAAGCCACCATAGATTAGTCCTCTGTGACAGGTTTATTGGGTTGTTGAAGGAACGTTAAATTTGTCGGACCTTGTTGTCTCCCAACCACACCACCTGGCTCTGCTCTCAGCAGCTTATGAGCATGACTTGGCGGATTTACAGAGTGTTATGCCAGGAAAGAGAGAGTGGCATGACAGAAGCCGAGGCAGACTTTCATCAGATTAGCCTAGCTTAGCTTCTGGTCACTCAGCTCAAACAGGAAGCAAAGTCAGCATTAGTTTGATGGCTAGTTCAACTTGAATCAGGCCTTGACTTTATGAATAAAAAATAAATTAGAGCAAATAGTAGCTACAAGGTTTTACTCTGAGTGTCTGAAAATCTAATGGCTTTTTTTTTTTGGTCCAGATTCTGTTGGAGCCGGCTGTTATCCAGGACGTCCTGTCGGCGGGCAGTCATCTTCAGCTGCTGGAGCTCCTCAGCCTCTGCTCAAACTACCTCATCCAGGTACACACACACACACACACAACACACACACACACACACACACACACACACACAACACACACACACACACGTCACATCTTTCCATCTTAAAGGAGATTTTGCAATGACTTCATTCATGTTTCATTCATTTCTATAGCCTAACCTTTAACCCTAACCCTAACAGTACATTAGGGTAACCATTAACCAGTTAACAGTAACCATTAGCAGTACATGCCTAATCAAACTTTGCAAATTTTTTTTTTACAAACAATGATGACCGTGATTATTTTAGTTGAAATGTGACATAAATGCTTATGTATTTATATTAAATACAGAGCCTGTTAACTGTGACCCTTCCCCCTGCAGCTAAATTCCTCTGGAGCTAGGTCTGTGCCTAACCCTAAACATAACCTTAGCTCAGTTTACACCTCAACTAGATTGTGCATCCCTTAACTAGGGATGCACAATATATTGGCATTGACATTGGTATTAGCTGATATTGTTCATCTAGCATATTGGCAAAGCAATACTAATATAATATCAGATATTGGCATTGGTTCAAATTTTCATATTGGTACATCACTATCCCTGAACCAAAAAGCAGAACTTCAGCTTTGGAACTCCAAAGGACCAGCAGTAGGTCCTTGCAATGTTTTTTTTTTTTAATGAACCTTACAAGGTGGGAAATGCTAAAACACACACACATCTCATTACAGTTTTCCAACGCTGAACCTAACCTTACATATTAATCGCTCATGCATAACCGCACCCTTAACTCTTTAACCTGAGCTCAATTGATTTTTTTTGTGCTAAACCTTTAACGTGGATCCCAGAAATGACACCCTTTCTGATGAGGGCTGGGATTTGGTACCATGAGGACTACTAATCCTGAATAAATCCCTTTGGTAGCCATGACAAGAACCCATACGTCATGGTCACCTCTCCTCTGGCCTTGACTGTTCGCATTATAGTGTGATCAAACTGCTGATTAACTTTCTTCTTACTAGATGGTTTAGCAATTTCTGTACATTTATTAATGTGTTATCTTGTCATATTTAACAAATATTCTATCTATATTATATCTAACAAATATTCCCATTTCATATGGTGTTGTCCTGCTATGTTAGTAATTTTGTGCTTACTGTTTTTTATTTTATTTTATTTTTTGGCATTGCTAGGTTTTAGAATTCTCTAACTTTTTTCAAAATCAGTAGCTTACACCAAGATTACTACACTTTAAACGCTTTTGGAAGGAACCAGATTTAAATGTCATGGTTTTGTAAGCTTCTTATTTGTTAATTCGCAACATTTGAATCAGTCGATGAATGTATTTTAGCTTAACCACACTGGAAAAATCGATTTATCAGGAAGAATATTGTACACCTAAACAGGTCTTGTTCTTTCTTGGGTATAACTTCCAGATGCTTCTAATAATTATGAACATAAACAGTATTGTAATGTCGGGATGGAACCTGGTTCAGTGTCAAATAACCCTATATGTGTGTTTCATGACAAATTCAAAACATCTTGTGAAGATGTTGTTAGGAGACGTTAAAAGCCAGCTCACTGACCTCTGCATTTGCAGCCAACCACTTCTACGGTTAAAAACAAAGGTTCAGGTTATGTCTGATCAAATGGTAGTATAGAGGATTATAAACAGTAATGTAATGCATGTTGCATATTGTAATGCATGTTGTAAAATATGTACTCAGAAATATTATTTCATCTTGACAGTTGTGCTGAAATTCTCAAAAACAATTCAAAAATGTTTAGTGAGTTGGTGTTTTGAATTAATTAGTTTATGTTTATGTTTTGGTTATGACGAGATATCAGTCATAGCTCCAACGTGCCACCTGGTGGTTGTAAACCGTCATTACAGGAAAGCGTTTTTGACTTGTAAGGATTTACAGGAAGCAAAGTCAGCATTAGTTGATGGCTAGTTCAACTTGAATCAGGCTTGACTTTATGAAAAAATAATTAGAGCAATAGTAGCTACAAGTTTTACTCTGAGTGTCTGAAATCTATGGCTTTTTGTTTGCTTTAACTAAATGCTAGGTTCAGTATAAGGAATTGCTAATAAACTTTTAAATTGAAGATATTAAAATATTGCTGAAGAAACTGATTTATTTGAAGAACTTATTCCACATTTACTTATCACATTTACTACAACTGCGTAGATATAATTTTTTGTAAAGTAGTTCAACAATTCTTTGTGTTTTATGGCAATTTTACTAACAATGATTTTCTACAGCCACTCTCAAATGATTTTCAGTAGTTTTTATTAGTATTGGTTTATACTAAAAGTAAATAAATTGGTTAATTAAAATAAAAAAAATCTTGAGATGTGACATCTTTTTGTATCACCTCAGTGTCATGTGACATTCTTCTAATGACCAATTCATCTTTTTTCAAGTCAAACTAAGGTTAAATTGATAGAATAGGCGGTAATTTGCATTTATTATATTAAAATGTCCAGTTGAGCAGGACTTAAACCAGCATTAACACCTAAAAATAAAAATTTCAATGGGTTCAGGAGAACCTTTCTCAGTCTGTGGATGACTGGATGTAATTGAGATTAAGCAACAAATCCTGAATCTGCCTTGGCAAGATGATGATGTTGGCAGATTAATAAATAAAACAGGAAAATGACTAACTGAGGAAAGTAAGTATTTTCAGTCACCTATAATGTGAAGTACATGTTAAGTAAAGGGTCAGGGCAGATGGCCGGTTCTACAATAATTTAACCCTAATTTTAATTACATACAATAGTCTACTCTAATTTGATCTACTTTACTGGTTGGATCAATCCAAAAAGATTTGTTGATTAAGTTGTTTTCCTGGAGGATAATCACTGCTGTTCCAAATCAGAAATAAAGCGTCCCTCTTTACCAGCAGGGGGCTCCCAAGAGCGCTTTGCTTATCAGAATATGCCCAGCTCTCAAAATGTCAAATTTGTTGTTACATTTATTAATAAAAGTGTTACTTTAAGGTTAATAAATAACAAATGTCAATTTTTTTCAAATTTTAAATATTAATTTACTTAGGACTTTAAACAACTGACAAATATAAATATTATGATGTATACAGAAAAAAAAGTTCATGAATTTTAGATGCAAAATTCATGAATATGAATTTTCTGAAGTTTTCTGTAAAATGTACAGTCTTCACTTTGCATGTACTTTCCAACCTTCAGAAAACCACGCCATGGTCAGTTTATATGTGTATTTTGTTTTACTTTCTGGTAAAACAAAGCTTCTACAAATGTTTAAATTATTTTTTTTTAAATAAAAACTTACACAATCTATTATAAAAGCTATCCGCGTCACACTTTGTGTTTGAAAACAGACCTCTATTTGATGTAAATGGATTTTCATGGACACCCAGAAGGTGGCAGTGTTGCCTCATGTTCTCTTATCCACTTTCCCCCCCAGCTGCCTTCATCTGAAATGTTGTCATGCCATTACAGTGAACACAATGCGTACAGTATTTTTAAGCAGTGCATCCTTTAGCCTCTCCTTGATCCTCCTGCAGGAGCTGAGCGGCGTGAACTACCTGGAGCTGTACCGCGTGGCCGACCTCTTCCATCTACCCGCCCTGGAGGAGGCCGTGGTGGGCTTCCTGGTGGAGCATCTGTCTGAGCTGAGGCAGAACCGACAGGACGAAACCCTGCAGCTGCCCTACCGACTTCTCAGGGAGGTGCTGAAAAGTGACCGCCTCACCTCCCTGAGTGAGGAGGAGATATGGAAGGTATTGTCTGAGTAAGGGTAGACAGTCGTTTCACACTCACGTTACTGCCCAAATAGTATATCACAAATACAGCAGTGTCCTGAAGGTTTTTATGGATTCCGAGGGGTATACAACCTTTAAGACCTACAGAGACATTTTGCTCTCAGGACAGCCAAATAAAGCTTGCATAGAGCCACAAATGTCAAGTAATTTTTTTAAAAATAGGATAACTTTGACAAATCTCTTCTTTAGGAAATTTGTTGTCAGTTTTAAATAATGTATTTGTATATTAAGGCTTCAAAATAAGGATATATATGTATAAAAGAGGATAGATAGGTCCACCCAGGCATCTTTTACAGCTGAATGGTTGATGTGGAGATTAAAGGATTTCTCAAACATGCATGAAAGAATCAAATCAACACTCTTGGTATGTTTTTGATTAGGGGACATTAGTGAATACTTAAGGCAGTGTTATGGTTGAAAAAGCCACTTGCGGCTTCACTGCCACAGGTTGCAGACCCCAGGAGTGGACCAACACAAGGTACCAAAATGGTACCAGGTCATGGTCTTCTAACATCTGATGAAGACAATCATCTCCACCGCATGATGCTACCACCACCAGTTTTCACATTCGGAATGTGCGATATTAGCTTTCTGCCAAACACAGCGTTTTTGAATTACACATGTTTACTCCATTTACCAACAAGGTGACCTCTAGTGGTAATTAAGATCTGTTCACACCAGCCCTGTTTAGTACGCTTTAATTGAACTCTAGTTCGCTTGTCTAGAATGTCTGTATCATTTGGGGAGGCGTGAATGAGTAATCAAACTGATGCTAACTCTGGTCCACCTAAAAATCTAGACCTCGATCTGGTTGATGTGAACTCTTGTGCGGTTCAAATGTATATGTGAACCCCAAGCAGACCGGATACTGCTCCAAAAGCAAGAACAGGTTTCTCAAAGAGCTTGGTTCACGTGACTCAGTGCAGTACGAAAGCGAATATGTAACAAATGCTGTGGTTTTGTTTCTTCAATACAACCCAGTCCACCGGACTGTCAGCTGTGAAAACACAACCTTTTATGTAACACCAACAAGGGTTAAATTCTAAAACATGTCACTCTTTTCAGATTTTTAGTTGGAAAACATTTAGCATAAAATACATTGAAGCTTCTGGTTGCAATGTGAGGAAAAATGCAGAAAAGTCACAGAATGGTTTTGCAAGGCAGGAAAGCAGAGGATTAAAAGCAATCAGGGAGACTTGGTTGAACCCTGCCTTTCTCTGCAGAAGCATCGATATTGATGAGGCCACGCCGTAGTGAGCGGCGTGTCTGAATTTGCGTGCACAGGTGCAGGCAGACTGTCAGTCCGCATAAACAGGCGTGTGTGCGTGATGAACTGGATTGTGGAGTAAGATGGCGGTGCAGGATGGGGACTTGCCATTTTGACTGTTCATTTGCACCAATCAGCCCCCACACCACCTCCTCCTGCCCCACCTTCATTCTTTTTCTCCCTCTCTTCTCTGATTAGGCCCACCGCGGCTCCATCAGGGCCCCCAATCCCCCAGCTGTCACTCGGCCGCCCGTCTGATTGAAAACAATCAGGCCTCTGATGGCACAATTACCCTGACCCTTTAGCCAGCCGCCGCTGCCATAATCAGCCTCTGATTAGGCTGCTTTGGGCCTCCTTCACTTCGCTCAGAAGGTTAATTTGGGCATCAGACGGGAGGAGAACGGCAAGCGCCGTCCGAAAGGGTGGGTGCCCGAGACGACGAGGTTGGACAGGGTTTGGGGTGCGGGGGTACGTGCCAGTACCAGACCGATAACACCTCAGCCGTCAATCATCGTCACTCAAGAGTTTTCTCTTACGCCGTGGAAATCGCATTTTCTCCACCTTTTGTATTTTTCCCCCTCTGTCTCTTTTTTTTTGCCTTCCTTTGCTCTATGTTTCCGTAGCATCCCCCTCCTCATCTTTCACACCCTACACACACACACACACACATGTTCTTTCTGTCTCTCTTTTGCACTTTCTCTTTCTGTGCAGAGAGAGGAAGGAGGGAGTTGATTTATTCTGTGCCCTGAGGAAGTTGTGTGATGCAGCGTGACCTTCACAGTCAGCTGCTGCGGCGCGCTCACGCTCGCACACTGTCACTTCACAGAGATGAGGAGGAAAGAGGCGGAGTGTGTGTGTGTGTGTGTGTTGGGGGAAGGGGTGGAGCAACAACCGGGGAAGAGAGGTGCAGGAGAGTGACAGAGATGCCACAAAAAGACAGACAGAGGCCCTTACTTGTCGCATATTCGCACCTTTAAAGTAAATGGAGGTGTTTTTGTTTAATCATCACACATCAGATCTCGTGTCAGAACTCAGGAGGTGTTACTATTGGGTCTTTTCCAGATTTATCCATGGTCATTTTTATTTCCCGTACCCGTTTCCCCCCCCACCCTCCCCCACCCCTGTCACCCCTCCAAAATAAAACATCACTGCCTTTTTTTCCTGCTCTAATAAGTTCCCAGGTTCCGCACGGTGGGCGCTAAGGCCCACTTTGTTTTCCTAATAATGGTATCAGTAATCTCCAGTCGGCTCAGCCCACACTCAGCTAAAGAACCTTCCACCACTCGGCAGGTTCAATTAAAGCCCTTCCTGCCTGCTTCCCAGTTCACCTGCGTTAAACAAAGCAGGGCCGCCCGTGGATATTTACAGTCTGTATATTGAATGCTGCTGATTAATAAATGCTTGTGTGTTGGCAGCTATGGCTGCAGCGACGGCTCGCCGCAGTCCATCAGCTTCTTGGAAAAAAAACAAAACAAAACAAAACAAAAAAAAAGATCTGATTAACAGCCCTTGAGACATTTCTTTTTCCCTTGCTTCTTGCTTGGTTTCCTTTACCTCCTTTTAATAATTCTGTCCTCCTTCAGTAACCTCTTGTCTTTCCTTCTCTTTCCTTTTTAATGAAGAAAACAGGGAAGTCCAGAAAGCTATTCATTTGAAATCTTAAAATAAGCAATGAATAAGTAAGTTTTTCCTTACAACTGGACCAGATTGAACATGTTTTAATTAAAAGTCCATACAAGAAAAGAAGCCTTTTCAAGGTCCTAGCCTTTTTGGCGCCCTTGGTGAACTACCTTACTGGTGACCAGCCCCTTCACAAAGTTGTGGCGGGGGGTTCTGTTGAGTATTCATTAGCCAAATGATGAACGATGTATTCAGCATCACAATCCAATACTTTGGTCAATATTTAGTTGCAGAATTCAAAAAGGTCAAAGTATAAAAAAACTAAAAGTATGATTATGACTTATAAAAACGAAATGGAAACTAGGCAAAATTTAACTAAGAACTAATGAAAACTTTCAAACAGACTTTAAAAGCTAATTAAAGCTAAGTGGATTAGACAAAAAGTCAATGACATAAAACTGTAATGGAAAACCTGAAACTGTTATAACCCTGGTTTGAAACTTTAGTTTAAATGCAGTCCTTTACTTTAATTCTGCGATTTCCATGAGGCTGCCAATGTTTCCAGATCCGGCATCTTCTTGTCATGAATTCTGGTCCAGTTCTCCTTCCTCTCTGTTCCAGTTGCTCGTTCTCTGGCTGGAACATGACTACCGCTACCAGTACGCCGAGGACCTCCTGCAGCACGTCCGCTACGGCCTGATGGACGTCCCCGCCCTGCATCACCTCGCCAACAGCCACCCCTTGGTCCAGTCCTGCCCCACCGCCGCCGCCCTGGTGGACGAAGCCCTGGACTACCACCACGCCACCTTCGCTCAGCCCCTCCGCCAGTCGTCCAGCACCAGGCCTCGTTTCCAGTCGCTCACCCTTTACATAGCGGGGGGCAGGAAGCGGGAGGTGAGCAGAGTCCGGGAGCTGCGCTACTTCAACCCGTCGGCGCAGGAGCACGTGCGGGTGGGAGGGGGGTCCAACTGGAGCGAGCTGGCGCCCATGCCCACCGGGCGCAGCCATCACTGCATCGCCGTGATGGGCGACTTCCTGTTCGTGGTGGGCGGCGAGGTGGAGCACGCCACGGGCAGGACGTGTGCCGTGAGGACCGCGTGTAGGTACGACCCCAGGGGCAACCGGTGGATTGAGATTGCCCCGATGAAGGCGTGCAGGGAACACTTTGTCCTGGGAGCTCTGGGTCAGTACCTGTATGCCGTGGGCGGCAGGAACGAGCTGAGGCAGGTGCTACCCTCGGTGGAACGCTACTGTCCAAAGAGGAACAAGTGGATGTTCGTCCAGCCCTTTGACCGCTCACTGTCCTGTCATGCCGGGTGTGTGGCTGATGATCTGCTCTGGGTCTCAGGTACACAGTGATAGGGAAAGGAAGAAATAAAGTGCTCTCTAATATGAACAACCGTTAAAGGGGCAGTATTATGTAAAATCTTTTTTGAGCTTCACATTATGTCCTAATATTGTCAAGATCATACCTGGGGTGTTGCCTTGAGTCTTTCATTTATGTTTGAGAAATTGTTTAATCTCTAATGATAACAATTGAGCTGTACAAATCAACTAGGGGGGCTTAGCGCCGCCTTCAAGGACACAGGTCCTCCTCACAGCTGAAGTTTCTAAGCTTTCGAGCTTCTGCCTCACAGAGCAACGCTCTCCTCCATGACGCCCCACTCAGCTCCTTCAGAGTAGCCAGGAGCAATTAGCAAACATCTGATGGAACTGCACATCTGTTGTACTGAGTCACTTCTCAGTACAACACTGACAAATATAGAGGAGTGATGTGATGACTTCCTGAAGGTGGAGTTACAGTGAGAATGAGTTTTTAAAGAGACAGAGGCCCAATTTCAAGGTGTTAAGTTACAAAGTCAAATTTCTTTTAAATCATATTTCATATTTATATAACAACTTAAGGTAACATAGTTAAGTGATTTCACTGTAAAATGGCGCTATGTACTTGGAATGTACATAATACTGTCCCTTCAAACCTTTTGACATTTTTCTACCTTACAACCACACCAGTCACTTTACCGTACTGCGATTGTATACGATTATGCAACACAAAAGAAGCTATATTGGAGAGGTTGAAGGATAATATGTGGTTTTCATAAATAATTCACTAAAATTTAAGTCTTGTCGAGTTTATTTTTTGCATAGTACATTTCAGCAACAAGGCATTTCAACCGGAATGAAGATGCTGAGATGAATGACAACATGGTATGCATGAAACGTTGCAACCATTTTGTACCCAAAGTACCCAAACCCACAAAAATTCAAAATCACAAAGGCTTCCATAAAAAATTTGAATTCAAAATATTTGCACTTTTTTGTGTTGCTCTATAATCCAAAAGAAAACACAACTGGGTTGTCTCAAAGAGTACAAATTCTTTTTGCAATGCTCTGTAACTTCACAATCACACATAGACACACGTTGGACTTTCAGACTTCTGCAAGCATATTTCTGCTATTTTTTGTTACGCGTAAAAATAAAGTTCAGCATGTCGCACTTTTGCATTGCAGGCGGAGTTACAAACACGGCACAGTACCAGAATCGGCTCATGGTATACGACCCGGAGCAGGTGAGTATCAGACAGCTGAATCAGGCACTTAGAAATATTTAACAAAAATGATGGAGTCTAGAACATCACTTAATTTTCCTTTTGGATCAATGTTTTTTTTAATAGTTCACATATCTTTGCTTTGCTGTCCAGTAAAAATGATGTGAACTGTCCTGTACCTGCTCCAAGTCAGTGGCAAACTGGAGAAATGGGCTGCGCCTTCATTTCTACTGCATAAACATGTGATTTGTGTTTTGCTAGCAGTTATCAGTCCTGTAGCAGACTTTGCTCTGACTTTAGTTCACTACAGGAAGAAAAAAAATGCAATGTTCAATAATGTATTTACCAGTATACTAAAAGCACAATATACAGTATTAGTTGGTATATGTAGGTGTCCCAAAAAATATCATGGAGTATTTTGATGCCTATTTTGACTTTAGTTCAATAATGCTTCACGGGGTTAACATAGAATACATAAAGCTATAAATTATTGTGTTATGTCTTCTCGATGATACATTTCAAACTATTTTTTTCTTATAATAAAAATACATTATCATGCATTAAATTCTACTTTATACTAGCTGGTAAAATATAAAGACACAAAATCTTAGCAATTAAAAAAAAATCTAATCAATATTTAAAATCAGACCCACAGGACACTCTTTCCCCACTCGGCTCCTCCAGACTAGCAGCAGCAGCAATTAGCAAACACTGAGCATCTGCAGAACTAAGAACAGTGACATGTTGTGATGACGTGCTGAAGGGGGCGTGTCAGTACAGGTAGGAAGTTCTTAAAGAGATAGAGGCCCAATTTCAAGGCGTCAGATACAGACTGTGATGCAAAGTCAGATTCCTTTGAGGTTATTGATAAATACAGCACTCTCATAACTGAAGACAACATAGTTACTTGATTATACTATAAAGAGAGTATCTGGATATGGAAGATTCAAACTGAAATTTCCGACAAGGTCGAAGACTGAGTATAACTCTTAGAACTCGTAGATCTACTGATTCACTTCCATCATCAAACCTGACTGCTTGTCTGATGGGTTAGTATTTATAGACCTAAACAAAAACCCCACAAAATATATCCGACTCCTATTCTCTTGTCCACTTTTCAAAACTAACTCAAACAGCAGCGTTTCTGTTTGTGCAGCTTTGAAGAGGCCTGGACTGTGTGTGTGTGTGTGTGTGTGTGTGTGTGTGTGTGTGTGTGTGTGTATGTGAAGCACAGAGGCATGCGGTGTGTATCTGCGAAAAGGTGCACATCCATATGGGTCTGCGTTTCCGCTTCCAAGCGAGGGAATGAAGAAGTGAGAGGTAGAAAAAGGGAGAGAGTCTCATTTGTATTCACCACGAATCTACATTCACCTGCCAGAGCAACAGCAACCCCCCACCCACTCTACCCTCAACAGATGGCCACCCGTCAGCTCCCAGCAGACACACACACACACACACACTCACTCTCATTCTCTCCCTCAATCAAGTACACACACACACACACACACAGACGCACTGGCACAAAATAAGCTTCCCCACACTTAGTGAGATGAGCAGGGATCCTTGGTGTAAAATGGAGTGGATGAAACATATGATTAGAAATAGGGAGGGAAGTCATTAGTACAAAGCAGAGCTCCAGTGTCACGTTATTTATCTAGCACTGAGCATACATCAATTACCCATGCATGGATATGCTTAAATATTAATCTCCTCATTCGTCCTCGTTCCCTCTCCCACCTTCCTCCCCCTGTTCGCCGCCCGTCAGGATCAGTGGCTGTCCCGCAGCCCCATGCTGCAGCGCCGCGTGTACCACGTCATGGCGGCCGTGAGGAGGCAGCTCTACGTGCTCGGCGGCAACGACCTGGATTACAACAACGACCGCATCCTGGTGCGTCACATCGACTCCTACAGCATGGACCTGGACCAGTGGACCCGCTGCTCCTTCAGCCTCCTCACAGGTGGGCGGGGAGGCCGTGTCCACGTAGCGATAATTACAGAGCGGACAGTAAACAGGCCATCAAACGGCATGAGCGGCGGTTGTTTGTGTGCAAACCGAAACGGTTTGTTGCAATAATCTGTTCCTTCTAGCCTCTCTCTCTCTCCCTCTCAAAAAAAAAAAAATCAGGTCACAGGAAATGGAACCAAATCTCAGTCCGAGTTAAACTTTCCTCTCCTCGTTTTGCTCTGAGGGGGAAAATGTAGCAATCTTGAGAACCTTCATGTCTGTCGTCCTCAGGTCAAAACGAGTCTGGAGTGGCCGTCCATGATGACAGGATTTACGTGGTAGGAGGGTACTCCATTTGGACCAACGAGCCTTTGGCGTGCATCCAGGTGAGAGCTGTGACTGCTGAATGTGATTTCAGCCAGGGTTTACTTTTAGAAACATGTGGCTCATTAAATGCACAAGCTGACTGATTGTCTACATGCTGTATCCAATAACTGCAACACAGAGAGGTTATTTTTTTATCCAAGTCTAAATTTAAGCTGTGCATTTTGGTGAGAAGAGCTGCTCTATTTCATTAAAAAAAAAGCAAAACATCTCATATCTTTTTGTGGAAATATTTACTTGTTTGAAGTTTGAACTGAAAGCCCCACTGAGTGAACAGGACTGACATAAAACCATCCACACTCATTTATAATATTTATCTACAACAGGCCAGAAACATAACTGGATGAAACAACAAACATCTAGGAAGGCTGCTAAGTTAAAAACTTTCACTCAGATCAACAGTTATTATAATAATAAATCTGCAGTCAGCTCTAGTGGACACTTTTTGTTTGTTTCTCTTCACTGAAGCAAACCGGAAACACTTCAAGTACGACGATAGATTGTAGCGTTGATTTTATGATTAATTATTATATTGTTTTCTGAGACCATATTTGTAATGCTATAGTAACCTCAGCTTGCATTCTCAAAGATCAATTAACTTTAATTTTGTTTTGTTTTTTTAAAAAAACACTGTAGACTAGAACTGGAAGATATTTAAAATCTCCAAAACAAAAATGAAAAATAAAACCATAAATAAAATGCTTTGTGACAGCTCTGTAAAGAAAATTTTCCTTGAAAATAATCAGGATGGAAATTATTTAGCTGATTTTAATTGATCATGTAATTAATTGCAACAGGCTTATGAAACCCCAACAAAGCACCTTAAAGTTTGTGTTATGAAAAACTTGAAGGAAATATAAATACTTTCTCAAGCTACAGTAACTCCTCATTACACCAACTGCTGCCATGGCAATAAGCCATATTAAAGGATCCCTGTACTGCTAGGCAGGCATAACAAATTTTTCATTTTCTGATAAATCGTACCTGAAGTTATTGCGATAAATGATATTATAGTTTTGAAACCATTTTCAGGTTATATAAAGTTAATGACATAATGTAGGAACACATTCTTAAAGGCCAATAAACTTTAAATTCTAATGAACATTTAACACTGGAAAACATTTGAAATGTTTTTAAAATAAATAAACTGTCCTTTAAAAAAAGAGATAGTTGAGGCCAAAGGACCAAACCAAAGACTTTTGCCATGCAGCTTTTGATAGAAAAAAAAAGAAAAACAATAAATCATGCAAATGGAAATAACTGAGGTTGTTTTAATTTATCATGCGATTAGCTGATTTATTGCAGTTAATCACCTGAAATGTCCTGTTTCAGGTGTTGGACCTGAGCACGGAGGGGAAGGAGGAGGTTTTCTACGGACCCACACTGCCTTTCGCCTCAAACGGGATTGCAACCTGTTTCCTCCCGGCTCCTTATTTCACCTGCCCCAACCTCCAGACGCTACAAGTACCTCATCACAGGATAGGTGCCGTCTAGCCCACCGACTTGGAAAACGTCTGAGAACCAGACAACGGATCAGTCGGCGCTTGCAAACCAGAATGAGGAAAAACAGCCAGCAAAGAGACCTGGCTGCTGTAGCGTGGGTGTGACAGGGGAAGACGTGTTCTTCCTGCATTAAGACCAGGACATCATTCAGAGTCACTGGAAGGTCTGTTGAGAAGAACGGGGTAAATATAGTTGAGCGGCCCGACCAGCCACAGGAAACGGGAAGTTGCTGAAACCAATAATAGGGCTGCAAGTTTGTTTTCTACCCAGCAAAAAAACAAAACAAAACAAAACAAAAAAAACACTAAAAAACTGTCAACAATGTCCATCGATTCCCGTTGCGAGTTTCCTAGGCGGACCCAGACGAACATGTTGCATAGGAAACCTCTTAATTTTTTTTAACCCCTAAATGATGTGAATTTGACAACAGATTCAACATACAGAATGTTGGAGCTGCGTTTCCATTAAATGTGCGCAAAACTTTGTTGAAAAAAGCCCCAACAAAAATCACATTTTCACAATTATTGCATTAACATTAAATAGGAAATGCGATTAAAATCACACGTGAATACGTTTGTTCACATGATCAGTCATTCAGAAACATTCTCCTTCCACTTCCTGTTGTCTTTTTCTTTGCTTTTTAAACCAATAGTAACAGCTGACCGTTTATCATGTGATGTGAAAAAAAAAGCATTCTGTTGGAGTTTTGTGAAATTAACAAATTTTGATGCTGCTGAAAAATCACTTCATCTTAACATAAAAACTTAACCTAAAAATGTGTGTTTTTTTTAATTGGGTTGTTTTCATTCATATAATTTAATTATTAACATTCAGTCATTCCAATTTGGACAACTATACGGTCAATGGAAACGCAGCTGGTGTGTGTGAGCTAATGAGGCTTTTATTTTACGCTCAGGACCCGAAGACTGTTTGTGTTTTTAAATGAATGTCTGGACATTCAATCATGTAATACTTACTTATTCTGCATTGTCAAACATTTGCTTTTACTTAAAGAGAGAGAGAGAGGAAAAAAAGTGCTTGCACATCCCTCATGTATCCGAAGCAACATGTCTGCAAGAATATACTTCAGAAACCGCAGAATAAAGATGCTACTTAAAGGACACCAAAGCTGGTTGTTGTGATTCTTTATGGAGTTACAGATAATTTTCTGCAGATATTAAAACATTCTCACATTCCATGTGCTTTCCTCTCATACTGCTGCCATCGCAGGACAAAGCTTGCACCACCCACCCCCACCGGGTGAGACGTTCTGCAGTCGAGATGAGGCTGAAAAATGACTAGCAATGACAGAAAATGGGACTTGGGTGATTATGGATGACAAGAGTGAGACTTCACGTGATTAGGTGTGAGCCAAATCCAGATTGCAAGAGATTGCTGCAACTTAGAGAAGGCGAGAACGAGAGGATCGGAACAAACAGTTCCCTCCATTCTCTCCCTTTCCGCTTTTCTTTTCTTTTTTTTTTCGAAGTCCTGAACTATTTGGAGCTCGCCCACGACTGTCATGATATCTGCGAATTAGGGCAGAGACAGATCGCGGCGTCTCACATTCTTTGCTACTCAGAGATCAGAGGTGAGGATCTATCTTTAAATGTAGGAAATGTCAGAATGGAAAGCTAGACCTTTTTTCTTTTTTTACAATATGTGCATTATGTACACTTCTGAAAATGTTCAGGTTCCACCTATTGTGCTTCTTAAGATAATATTTTCTTGTTATTTCAGTGACGTGATGGATGGTCCAGTTAACTACAAACACACTTAAGAAAGTTTGATTTCTCCCAGATGAAAAAGTTTGTTAGAGGAAAAACTCTTAGTCGCCCTCCAGACTGCTGATTTCCTCCTGCCCACTTTGTCCAAGCAGGGACAGCAGCTTCATGTATGCACTCCTGCAACACAGAAAGATGTGTCACATCACAATAACAATAATATTATACATTTAAAAAAATCCCTGACTTCCTGTATAGACAGCTTATAAATAGCTCCTACTTGGCTTCCTCTGTGATTCGTGGTGCTCACCTCAGGGCGATGTTCCTGCCCAGGCCCCGTTTGTGTTCCGTGCTCCTCAGACTGAGAGTCAGGTCAGGGATGAGAGCTCCAACCGCAGCGGGATCCAGGACGGCGACCGTCTCCAGGACGACGTACACCTGCCTGTCGTAGACGCCCACGTTCTCCTCCACGAATGACCTGAGCGCGTTGGGATCGCATTGAGAGGAAGTTCCCAGCTTCAGGGCAAATCGCTCATGTTCACATTCAAGCGATTTGAAATTTCCCAGCGTGTTAATTAACTGCTTAACCGTTAATTGATAATATGTAATAATGCAGGGAAATGATGCAACGCTGATGATGTTCAGTGAAGTTACCGTAAGGCGGCGATCATCGGCTCACATGGCCTCTCTGTAGACGCAGCGCCGCATCGCTCCACCACCAGCTGCAGCACATCCGTACTCATCTTCCTCACTGGGCAAACAATAACACACACACACACTTGTTAATTTTATGGTTCCATATGTGTAAAATGAACTGAAGCCTGACGGTGACATTAATATCAGTTCAGTTTTTTTTACATGTCATCAATTTACAACCACAAGCTTGAATTTTTTTGCTTGCGTTTTTATCTAACAAAAACAAAGTTGTGCACAATGGTGAAACAGAATAAAAATCTGAAAAGTGCGTCATAGCATAGCATCAATGTTAACATCAGATATTGACAACAACCCATATTTCCATATCGGCGCATCCTTATTGCCATGTATTAAAACCATCTCCTCTCTTTGACTTCGGCTGTGTGTCTCACCCGTCGGCTCGTTGACCAGCATCAAACACCGCAGCAGAGCGGGAAGAGGCAGCGTCAGGAGGGCGGCGTCCGTGTCGGCGTTTCGCCTCAGCAGCTCCAACAGGAACATCAGGACGGACGCGAGGCGAGGCGGGGGGGCGGGGCTTTTGAACTGCAGGAAATGCTCACTGCGAAAAGCAACAACAGGTGATTGGTCTGCTGGCGGTTTACGGTCAGAGTTTCCCCAATCCTCGGCTGCAGAGGCCTACCAAAGCACCTCCAGGATGGTCCTCCTCAGCGCCGCTCCCCTGGCGGTCGGCGCTCCCTCACAGGCGCCGAGCAGCACCGGGTGGTTGGCGACAAGGCCCAGAGAGGGCGAGGCGGGGAGGAAGTGGTCCAGGTATCTACGGGTTACAGAGCGAAGCTGCTGCTTGAGGCCGGCACCCTGGGACTGAGACACGCCTGACGCCACCGACAGACCCTGGGAGAGGATTGGTTATCAGAGTCAAATCCTCAGGACAAAGTGGCAAACCATGGTTTGGTCTGGTTTGTGTCCGGCAGATGTCCGTCCAGACCTGCAGATAAAGCGGTAAGCTGTCCCTCAGAGCTCTGTCCTGCTGCGGGAGTTTGGGCGGCAGCAGCAGCCCGTCCACGATCCGGAACAGCAGCTGCTGGGCTTTAGAAGTGGCCAGCAGGGGGCTCCAATGCTTCACTACGCAGCCTGGAGACGCACAGCAACAAATCAGCCCAACTCTGGCAACAATAATAAAAAAGAAAGAGAATATTTCTGTACTCTGCGCTGTTTACATGCTGATTCTCTACGTACCCACAGCCCAGTACGCCAGCTGCATCCCCTCCTGGTTCTTGCTGACTATGTACGGCTTCACGTGTTTCAGGACGTCGCCGATGTAGTCCAGTGCTCTGGTCGCCATGGCCGACCGCTCCGACAGCAGCTGCAGCCCGCTGTAAACACTGCCCACCGCCTGACACCGTGAAACACATAAGGAGAGAAGACGTAAACACAGGCTGCTGCAGACCTGACATGACCAAGTCACAAGCAGAATGCATCTTACAACGTGTCACACAACAACATGGGGGACAAAACTAACAAAAACAAGACATTATGGAGTTAAAAGTCAGCAGTACAGCAAGAATAGTCCCTGCCAAATCATATATTATCATAAATACTGCAAATGCATCTGTCACCAGTGAGAAACGGTTACCAGCCGTGTCCTGATAATAAATTTTGCAGGACCATAAATTGTTATATTCTTGTTTTAAGATCCTTTTCAACTAATATAGTGATAATAATGGCTTAATAATGCAAGTTGACTCTCAAAGCCAAAACATGTTTGTACAAAGCTCTCCACACTGGATCTGGTAGATTTTATATATCCAAAACAAACAATAAATAAAACAGAAATAGAAACCGAACAAACTGAAACCGTGAATAAAATGGATTATGAAGATTTAGTAAACAAAATTGCCCTTCAGACGTCAGTCAAAAATAATCAGCGGACTGGAAATTAGCACTTTAATTGCGATTAACTGATTTATTGATTTACTGCGACAGGCTGAAGTGTTACCTTGACAAACGTCTCCAGGGCTGCGGTCGGCTCAAGCCTGGCAGCCGGGGAAGGAAGTCCGGCTCTTTTCAGAATGTCGTCCACCTCCGGCAGTCGCAGGACGAGCCGGGTCAGTTCGCACAGCTGCTGCCCCACTGCCCGGGCTGGGGCAGAAACAGGAAATATTCAGAATGTGCAATGTTTGATAAAGGAGAAGTTTGGAGAAATATCTAAAAAGCAGGAGTGAGCCCATACACTGACCCTGATTTCCTCCATTTTGGGAGATTGAAAATGATCTTATCTAGAGAATTAAATACAAACTATGAATATGAAGGGTGTGTGGGGGAATCTGCTCTATTACAATCAAACTACATAGAAACAGTGAAACTTCTGAGATCTGTTTGTGGATCTTCCTTATAGCCCAAGCAAGACTCTTTCACCCAGAATGCACCTCTCATCATATGGGTTGCTAACCAAATTGAGCCAGTGCTGAAAATTAATCTCATCCAACCACTTGCCCATGATAGACGCAAACAATCTAGCTAGCAAGGGTAGCATCTGGTTAGCGGTAGCTTCAACTGCCTCGACTTACAGAACACCAACTGAGACGTCTGGGTGTGACTCTGACAGAAATGTCCCAAAGGAAAAATAAACTATATAGTATGTACAACACAAAACAATCCTGTCACCACAAAATTTAAGACCATGTGATTAACATATTTAAGGCTAATTTGCATTTTTTAAATGTAATTAAGACATTTTAAGGCCTTGATTTTAGACGTGAATTTAAGATGTTTGAAGGATGTGCAGAGACTCCGCTGACTGACAGGCATGTGTAGAAATGATCTGCACATGCCTGGTAAACAGTTCTCACCCCACTGTTCCTCAATTAGAAATGTATCCCTACATTTAGCTACTTTTTAGACGACAGCGTTAATATCAGACAAAATCAAAATCAGCAGGTCAGGCTTTTCTGAGATCTGTGATTGGTCAGAAAACTACAATTGATGCACCGCTACTAAAAAGGAAAAACACAGAGATAACATGCTAGAGGTTTGAAATCGTGAGGATTGATGCAACATATGTAAACAAAGAAAAACAAAAAGTAATGTGTGGTTTGATGGAATTCTAGACCCAATTACCCGTTTTGCTTTCCGTCCCATCCGGGTTCTTGTGAAGGTGCTGCTGTAGGACGCATCGGATCCAAGTCCTCACTGAGAGGCCTTGAGCCGAACCCGGCGCCGCGCCGCTTAGCGACGACACCAGCTCACTGAAAGGTAAGTTATATATACAAGGTGTCGCAGGTACGTTTCATGAGAAACAAACACAATATGTTCACAGTCGGAAGCTGAGGCTGACGCTAAAAATACGCAGGGGAATGTATGTGATTTGTAATTTACACTTAACGCGAGCTGCTGCGGCGCTCACACTTCTGATTCTCTGACAGAAGGGCTTCAGCCAGGACTTAGTAGATGAAGAAATATGACAATCCTTTTGTGTCGACAACAAAATGAGTCCAGCTACGCATAAGAGGATTGGATGCTTTTAATATAACAACTATTATAAATAACACCGAAAAAGAGATGAAGACATCAAAATAAATACTTTCGTCTATTCAGGTTTAAGACCTTAGGGAACCTTGATGTGTTGTAGATCCAGATGTTTTTGTGATGCGGATAGATGTGAAAGGTTGAGCCTTGCCTGTTCTGGAGCAGATGGGGAAGGTAGCGCGTCACCAGGAGCGGGTGGACCATGTCGTCCCAGCCGAAGAGCTGCATGATGGCCTGAACCGGGTTGGGCTGCAGGTCCTGAGGGGCAGAACTTGGCAGGTCAAAGGCGAGCAAGGTGAAACCTGAAAACAAAAGCAAACGGGTCTGAGCGATCCTGATCCTCAAACAGGTCCAACGTAATCCAACTCTGCTGTTGGACCATCCTGGAATTTCACTGAGGCCAACTTCCATCTTCTGCATAGAGCTGCAACTCACAATTTAATAATTGATTATTTTTTTACGATTAATCGATTAAACAGACTAAAAAAATGGCACATTCTGAAGAAATTTTAATTTACACTTAGGCCTTTTTTCATAAAAACAGTAACATGATAACAAATAATTAACCTTTTTTTAAACAACAAAAACAAACATTTCATTGCCTAACATGCAGTGATGCAGCAATTTAGTGAACAAAGAATGCAGAGAAAGAAACATCAACAGTGTAGGGCTTTTATATTAACATATTAATAACTGGATGGCAAACGATTCTTTATGGCAGATGATTTTTTTTGTTTGTTTATTTTACAGAATTTGAACCAGGAGAATCAAAAGCTTCTGGGTTGAACATATTTACAGATGTGATTTTCATTGTACAGTTTTGGTTTAATTCCTGCTCCGAGTGTCTTTTTCTTTCACCAAATTGAGTCTGTACACTCCAGGTAATGATTACTGAATTAGTTGACGATAATTTCAATATTCGACTAGTCACAATTAAGCCAATCAATCATTTCAGCCCTGCTTCTGCATTTAAAATTGTGCACATTTTAAAATCTTATTCTACAATAAATATTAAAGCTTAACATAAATGATGCTCTCTCTCTTGTTGTTTTTGTTCTCTCCCTCCATGTTGTCCTCTCAGCGCGTACCTGCAGCAGCATCTGCCAGCTGTGCCGGTGGGGTCTGGGAGAGGCGCAAGTTGCGCAGGAAGGGGAAAAAGTGCACCCACAGGGCGGAAGCCACCGCTAGGTGGCGCTCCCTAATCACACTGGCTGGAGCCGGAGCCCAGGCCGGGATGGGCGCTGACTGGACGCTGCGCTGATGGACCCGTCTGGTGGAACACACACACACACACACACACACACACAGAGATCCTTAAAACACGAGAACAGATAAACAATTCTATAAAATGTAACAATGCTCCCTCTTGTGTTGGGCTCTAAAACCCCTCCCTCTTTTTCTTCCCCTTTGCTCCCTTGTTTCTGTCTTTCACTGCTCCTTCATGTCTTCTCTCTCTTTCTCTCTCTCTGCGTCTCAGGGGGGATTACTGAGTGTGGTGGTGCGCTGCAGTGAGGAGGAGGAGGAGGAGGAGAGGTGGGGGTGTGAGGAAGGAGGATATCACAGGCATACAGTGGAGCCTAATGCTGATCCCCTGTACACAGAGCGTAGTTTGGCTCGTCTGGCTCATCCCTGGCCCTGGCTAGCAGAGCAGCCCCACAGTGGCTGGCATTAGCCCCCGATAAGCAGCTGAAGGAGCTGTAATCTCATTTAGACTGAAGATGATCCTCCTGTCCCTCTCATTCTCCTGGACAGCAGTGTGAAAACGCAGGGGTTAAAGTGTGCAGGAGAAGGTTTGAGGAACTACCAGCAACCCCCTTTCCTTCCTTCCACACACAAATACACACACACGTCTACCGTCTTCCCACATTCCAACCGCAAGGTTGCATCATAATCCAGGAGCTGAGACATCGATAGATCTAATTCATTGGGCTTGTTACTACAGCGGAATGGCCTTTCAACCTCCCTCATTGTCAGGACTCATCAAAAACACTCTTAATCCACCCTTTGGGCTTCAAACACATACACACACCACACACACACACACCACACACACACACACACACACACACACACACACACACACACACACACACACACACACACACACACACACACACAGCATGGCTAAATACCATTAGACTGTCACCCTTTCCCTCTTATCCTGCGTTGAGAGAAAAAGCAGAGCGAATACTTTGCATCCTAAAAACACCAAACAGAATCCTCAGATACATCAAGGACACAGGTTTCAATTCATTTGTGTTTTTTCTAGGTGATGCAAGTTTGCACATTTATTTTAGAGGAAAAACAAAAGTTTCAGTGTTTACTAAGTCGTTTAATGCAAATAAAGAGAACTATGTTCATGACTGGGTATCTGCAGGTTTCAGTAAGTCAAATTCTTTTTTTTTTTTACTAGTCCGCATGAACTAGCTCAAAATATCACATACACCAAGTTAGCCTGTCCCTTGAACGGCTCATCGCACAAGTTCCATAGGAAACGAATGGAGATGGAGCGACGTCGCCTTCAGTGTGTCGAGCCCTTTTACTGCTCTCTTACATAGAATATGCCTAGCGTCGTATGGGTTGACAACAGAAGTGCGCCAGTGGCGAAAACGAATGTTGGCAGCACATATGCTGATAAAATTCTACTTTCTCCTGGCAAAAGAAAAAAAAAAGTTTTGGTGAGCAGAGGCTACAGTCATCTCGCGAGTCGACTAGGACTACGGTACTTTTGCAGCATATCTTTATTCCCACACCCCAACATCCCACCTACGGTCTGAAAATGTAAAAAGGCAACTAGAGCCACCCAGAAAAGATGAACCAGCTAGCAAAGGTATATTATACCAGGACATTCTGTATTTTAAGCCAAATTTAATATGGGACCGGTTTCCAGTATTTGACTGCAGCCTGCAATTCATATTTACGATCACTAGGTGGCACTCCTCTCTTCTCTTACCTAGATAAAATGTCACGTTGAAATAGAACGAGCAGCGCAGCTGTGCTTCGTCTGTTAACGACTCTTTCGGTAAGAAGTCGCAGCTAATTCGAATAATTGACTTTATATAGAGAAAAATACAAATAACAGGAGACGACTATGCAACTGCAGAAATGAATGGGAACAAAAGAATCTCCGGGCTACGCCTATTAGTGACTAAAGCTTTTAGCAGTTTATGCGGTCAGGAGTTTTCTATTGGACATTGAGATGAGAACGATTTATCACAGCTGCATAAAGACAAGTAATGTGTCAAAATGTAAGACTTTTGAAGGACAAACACTCTGTAATAATCATACATTATGTTTTAATCCTATTGTGCGGAAAAGATGTTAAATTGTTTGTGCAGCATAAGTAAAATTAAAGAAAATCAAAAAATCCAACAGGGCCAGCTGGTACTGCTTCATTGTCCGGTCATGGATAGAAATCAAACTGAGGAATTATGGCGTCTTGCCTCAGAGCCGTGATCGTGAAGGGCCACAGTCCGGGCCCTGCGCCGTTTGGCAGAATAATTCTCTTAATGTGTGCAGATTCCACATGGCTCTTAATAGACATAATGATGCACTGGCTAAATTTGCCAGGCTTCATAATTACTCATTAATTGTGTCACAGGGAGAGACATTAATCACAAAGAGATACCAAGAATCGCCAGGCTTTAGGAATTAGGTTTAATTCGGTGGAATGTATTGGAAAGAGGGGTCTTGTTTGGCTAAATGGGTCAGCGTGGTGGGGGTGAAGGTGGAGGGGGGCTGCCTCTGGGAGTTCTTTCCTCTCTCCCTCCTTGGTCCATTAATGTGCAAATGTCTGCCCTGCCCTTCCCTCACATCGGAGTCGGAAAGTTTGGGATTACTGAAGTTAATGAGATGCGATGTTATAGGAACCAGACTGTGTACACCTGGGTCACTGTGCGGCTTTTGGGGTGTGGGCATCTGTGTGGTTTAAGGTTTCAAAGATGGACCACCAGAGCATTAAACCAATCCTCAAACAAGTGAAATGGCAACTGCTGGTTTCACAAAGGTTCAGTTTTCCAGTTTATCATTTTTTAATGTTTCTGACCTTGCAGAAATAACTAGAGGGAGTGAAACATGGTGGCCGGTGGCAGCATTGTGCAGTAGGGCTGCTTGTCTTTAGGGTGAACCCGGTCAGAGTTGGACCTTTATAGTAAAATATAGAAAATTATTAATCCTAGAGCTGGAAAAAATCTTGTAAGAAAACCCCCTATACTAGACAAGATGCTTATTGCTGAGAAACAATAGATGCCATTCTGAAAACATGAGAGGATCCAAAAACCTGAATCTTACTCTGTAACCTTGATCTCTGCTTCCCTCGCCTCCCCGCCCACATCAACAGACACTGTCTCCTCCGTCTCCCTTTGACCTTCAGCTGGGGTCGTTCATGTAACCAACACCCCCGTCCTGCAGATGAACCCGTCCTGATGCTCCACCGGCCGAAGTTTCCAACAAAGCCGCAGCCCTGCAGCCGCTCTCAAAACAATAAGGGGCCCCATAGAGGTGTCCCCTGGCTCTGTAACTCTAATCAGGGCCCTGGCAGCACCTGGGGAGGGCCGTTTTGGGGTCAGCGGACCTCCAGTCTCTCACACACACTGACTTCACAATTGTCCTTTTATCAGCATGAAGAGTGAGGAGAAGAAGAAGAAGGGATGGGGAGAGCGAAACGCTCTCCTCTGCTGGTCCTGTTTCACTGATTTACAAAGTTCAAGACTAGAGGAGCCTTGATGCAGCTGCTGAGCGTTAACGGCAGCGTTCTCACCTGAGCTGTGCCAGGACGATCTGCAGAAAGCCCAGGGCGGAGTTCAGCTCAGACTGACGACACGCCGGCAGCAGCCAATCGAAGCCCTCGCCGAGCAGCTTCTCCTCCGACAGGCCGAGGCCGGCGCTCGTCTCGAACACCTCGGCCACGCCCTCCAGGTAGGAACCCAGGGGCCCCCAGAGGGCGAGCCTGCGGGACGCCTCCGTGGTTTTACTGTAGAACTCCTTGGCCGTCTCGTTGAAAGAGGAAGCCAGGCAGGAGGCCTGAGCGCCGACATCCAGACCTCTCTCCTGCAGAACAACAAATTGGAAATATTTCCAAACTTGTGGACGTGCCGTGGGAGGGGAATTATGGATGTTTTCGGAAAACAAACCTGGAAAAGCAACAGCAGTGACAGCTGCCCTCTCCAGACCAGTGTTCGATGTGCGGGGGGGCAGTTAGCGGGCAAGAAGCCCAGCAGCTCACAGGCTCTGCTGGACACGTCCTCCAGCTCCGCCTGCCTGGCCACCACCAGGAAGAGGAGCAGGAAGTTCATGAGGCCGCCTTCAGACAGCTCCTGCATCTTCTTTTTTGAGAACTTGGAGTAAATCCTGGAAGCAGAAGACCAGAGACAACATGGTCAGAGGCAAGGGTCATTAGAAAATGGCTACAGTGCCCTAGATAAATATTTAGACCCCCATAACAAGCACACATTTCAATGTTTTTGAAGGTTTATAAGATAAACTCAAAGAAATCTGAAAATACTTCAATACTTGGTAGAAAAAAAGCTGCAAGATTTTTCAAAACAAGTCGAGTTAGACTGGATGAAATTTTCCTTTTCCTTCCTCTTCACATTTATAGAACTACTTTGCATTAGTCACATAAAATAAAATCAAAAAGTAGATTGAAGCTTGTGTTTGTAGACAAAATGTGCAAAAATGAATCAGACAATGAACAGTTCTGTTTTCTAAGGGTGCACCAATTGCAGTTTTCTGACCGATCTTTGATTTTTGATCTTTAAAATGTCTGACCTGCCGATTCCAATTTTGTTCTATACAGAATTTAGCAAATGTACCAACAAATGTCTTAAGTTGTTGCCAAAAGTGGGGTAACTATTGTTAACCACCCATGTGACATGACCTGGTGGGCGGGGTCTGTCAGCCAGCTCTCTACCAATCAAAAATGGACAGTGGATGATTTTCAGACCTTTGTGAGAGGCAGATAACAGCTGTTATCTGTTTCACCAACTCAAACTTAAAACCTTTTCAAGATCATTGTGAATGGAATTTAAGACCTACCAACAAACACAAAAAGTTAGCTAGCTAGCTAGAACGGTATGTTAGCAGTGTGTGCGACTCAAACTTTTGCGTATTAGAAAATTCTCAGGAGAAAAAACCAAATACACAGAACATACGAGTATTAAATCATCCTGTCAGGACAAGATCTAAGGCTTGTGATTAAAGGTGCCAACTTAGTTAAAGGACAACTTAGTTTTTTAATGAATTCAAAATATTTTAAGGCCTTTAATTTTAGATACGAGTTTAAAACTTAAGGATAGGATCAGTTGAGACAGGAATCGGCCGATCCCTCAAAATCAAGAAAATCAGGTCGGATTTATCGATGCGCCCCTCGTTTTGTTCATTTTATTTCTATTTAGATTTTTTAACCAAAGCTAAACTGATTAAGAGTGTTTCTTTTTAAGTAGAAGGAATGATTTTAAATGCTGACAAAGTGAACTCTCCACCCCTGCTGTGCATCTCATCAACCTCTTCCATCACCCCCTAATCTCCAGAGAGAGTCTGACCTGTCCAGCTTCTGCGTATGTGTGTGTGTCAGAGTGAAGGAATAAGCAGGAGAGTGAGTAAGAACAGAAAACCACCCAGCACGCCGTTAGATCCTGCGGGCGCTGTGGAGAAATGCCTTTAAAGATCATGTTAAATGTCAGAGACACTCAGACACGCAGCGGTAGGTGCTCGGTCCCTCTCTCCACAGCCAAACCAATTTACTGCAACACCAGCCAAAGATCAATATATCCACACACACACACACGCCCGTCGCCACACACCCAGCCCCTCTGTTTGCTTCCCTGGCAGGAGAACACAGAAAGCTAAAGCCCCCTGCATTTCCCTCCCCCCCGCCCCTTCAGCCCCATCTCCCAAACACAGCTGCAGCCCACACAGGTGAGCCGAGCTGCTGTTTGGGTCAAAACACAAACGGCGCGCTTCCCGAGACAAACCGAAGTGTAAAGAGGCTGATGCAAAAGGATCGCTTCAAACCGACGGGGGAAGGAGAGAGGAGAGAGACCAGGTTAACACCAAATCCGGCTTACTGACACCCACAGGAGGCTGAGAGAAGAGAGAGTGGCCAAGCATGCGGTCAGAGCTGGAGGGGAAGGAGATTTAAATACATGAGTGGATAATATGTAACAGGGATAGAAGCGGCACACTGGGGGTTGTTCCGTCTTCTCCCAACTTGTTTGTTTGTTTATGTCACAGTTTTTTTTAACAGATTTTTCCAACTTCTGGCAACACAATCGATTGTGATCCTGATCATCGGCGGTGTCCTGCCGATAATGTAGATGTTAAGTACAACATCTAACAGGGATACAAGGGGCTCACTGGGGCTTTTTCCATCTTCTCCCAACTTGTTTATCTCAGACAGATTTCTTTCTCTTCTTTTGTTTGTTTTTTTCTTGTTCTTAAGCTGGAGCAAACAGCTGTTCCCAACCTCTGGCACCGCAATCGATTCCGATCCTGATTGCCGTCGGTGTCCCGCGCCGATAATCTGGATAATGGGATACAAGCAGCACACTGGGGATTTTTCCGTCTTCTCCCAAATTGTTTGTTTGTTTATCACATATGGATTTCTTCTTTTTTTTTTCAAACAGATATTCCCAACTTCTGGCACCACGATCGATTCCGATCCCAATCATCGTAGAAGAGCGCGTCGCCGAGACGTTGCAGCGATACGCTCGGCCTCTGCCTTGTTGGGGCGGAGGCAGGGGGAGCGGGGGGGGGTCGCTCCAGTGGAGGGCTGATGGATCCATCCCAAGCAGAGCCCGGCTGCTGCCAGGCCTCCCCCCCCGGCAGAACCCCGAGCTCCACGCTCGATCCGTGTTGGAAACCAGCGCGGCTTCGTTAAGGCGAATTAACCGCCACGCTCGTTAGCTAATTAGCCCCCATGTCTGCGGTGCTACTGAGCACATTCCAGACAGAGGGAAGTCATTAGCCGGATTTATCCGCGGCTGATGCTCTCTGGCACGGAGCCGCCTTGGGATGCGGCGCGGTCCGGCGATGAGAACATCAGCTTGTGAGATGTTTAGCTTTCGGTTCCCCTCTCCCTTCAGCAGTCGGCGTTCCCGGGAGCAGGTGCGCCGTTGTGTGTTTGCAGCGGTAGGTGGTCTCCTCGGGTCTGGCCTGCGCTCAGGAGCAGGTGGTTGACTCCTGAGACACCTGCTCCGCCGGTGGGTCTGAGTAAATATCAAAGAGACCGCCGGTGCACCTGGCACGCACACAAACACGACTCGACTACTCCAGAGTTGGCAAACGTGCGAGCGTTACCGCAGGTACGCGCCTCCACACACACGTACACAGATCCCAAACAGCTGTTTAAACAACTCGCACGTTTGAAGATGAAGGAAGGAGGGGGGCAAGCTAATCTTGTAAATCCTTGTCCACAATGGTCCAAAGAAACATCCCCCCAAAATCCCTGCTTTACAATAGATGTGGTGTTAAGGTAGCTGCCTGTGTGTAATTCCTGCTATTTCAAGGTGGAAGCAGAAGTCTCCCCTCCGTTCTTACCTCCCCTTGATCTGCCTCTGCGGGGCGCCGCTGGCCTTGTCCTGGCCGAGGCACAGGGCCAGCACTCGGAGGAATATGTGGAAGGAGTTGGTGGATCTGTAGAGTTGGGCGTGGCCCGGAGAGCGCAGGGCACAGGGGCAGCAGCAGCTGCGGGCCTGCTCCAGCAAGGCCAGAGGGGTCTTGCAGACGGTGCCCAGGCCCGACACCCCCAACCACGGCACGGCGAACGAGGAGTTCTGCAGAGGAGCGACCCGATCAGGGTGTTAGTTTTACACAACTCGCCAAGAACTCATCGGGACTGAGTGCTGTGGATTTCAGAGCTGAATATCAAAGAAGAGGTAAGATGGTGTACATAAAACAAAGAAGACAAAGTTCTAAACTTGTTACAAAGGGTTATAATTGAAGCACTCCACACTGACTATGGGGTTTTACTAATCATCTTTCTAATATGTCATTTTTTTGCCTAAAACATCTTTTGGAAAGAAAGAAGTGGTGATTTTTTTTTATCAACATCACTTTTAGCAAAAAATGACATAAAGTCATTATTTTGGGAAGGTGAAAATATGGAACCTCCAGAAACCATGAATAGATAGATAGATGGATGAATGAATATTCTGAATGTGGGGATAGATGGACAGATGGATGGATGGAAATTCAGATAAATGAATGGATGGATGAACAAGCTGGACAAAGGAAGGGATGGACAGAAATATAAATACATGGAATCCATACTAAAGGAACTCATGTTCTACAAACATGATTCTCTTTTTTTCCCATCCTCATCCAAACCTGGAACAAACATGAATAAAATTCCAGATTCTCCAGATCGTGGTTCAAACAAAGCAGCTCAAAGCGAAACATTTCGTGATACTAGTTGCAAAATAAACTCCTGTCAGTATTTGACTCCCAGGTTCCCTCTGACTAAAGCCCTCACCAGGTTCCTGCTGTAGAACTCCCAGAGGGTGGAGACAGCAGCTGTGCTCGGCTCCCACAGCAGACACAGACTGAGGCAGCAGTGCACATGCATCCTGATCTGCTCTTCTCCAAGCCCACCCTAGCATTAAATGACAAATAGATTGAATTCATTTCAGCTAACTATTGCATAAATCTACATAAGTAAGCATTTTAAAAACGGTATAAACCTTGGGGTCACAGGTCTTCTTGAGCAACCACTCCACAAATGTCCAGTTATCGTCCAAGTACTTCTGAAATCACAAGGGGGAAAAAAGAAAGAGAATTTTAACGTTTAACACAATCTTTCTCAGACCACCATGTCAGGACCGTATGACTCTCTATGACACCTCCATACCATGTGATCAGCACCGAGCCCAACGGTCTCTCACCTCATTCTGCATTGTGCCACTGTGGCTGTACTGGCCCAACGTGGCCAAGTGGGTGAGGAGCCACCATGTGAATCCCAGAGGGTCTTTACAATGTGTCAGAGGACCACCGAGGTGTTCTGGTGCAGGCTGCCCATCCACCAGAGGCTTCAGCAAGGGGTTCACATAGCTCCAAAACGACTGGAGGAAACGTGTTACACTTAGCTCAGCACTGACACGGCTTATTGCACGACGGTTAACGTTAGTGTCGCTTGTTATTACCTGTGTGCGCAGAGCTTTATTTCTGTACTGCAGGAGGAACATGAGCAACACCCAGAGCTCCTTGGTGCAGAGGCAGAGGAAGGGACTTCTGCTCAGCGTCTCCGTAGGTCTCACCTGGAGAGGAAATGCTTCTAGTTAACGTTTACATCTGAAGTTTTATTAGGCAAAAGTTTTTTTTTTTTTTCACTTTTAATAAAGCTTCCAAAAAGTTAAAGTTTCAGATACACAAGTCGATCTAGGACGTTGCAATGATTGCAACTATTGGCACAAATTCACACATTGGTCAGGGTTTCCCCCAGAAAACTTGCTAAGCCCGGTGGTCGGGGCGCCGAGGCCGTCCACCGGTGGTCCACCGTGTTTTTGTATTAAAAGATGTTAAGTAGACAGGAAAAGTAAAAATATCGTCAGTGAACTGCTATATAAACCCACAACTAGTCTTAAAAACAACTAATCAAAAAATACAATTACAATAAATATCAATTATTTCCACTTCTGTTAAATCCAAATTAAGTCAGCGGTTCCATCAGACCCCCCAGAGCTTCAGGGGCCATAAATGCTAATATTTTAACACATTATCATTGCTGCTAAATTTGACATAATGGTTTCAGTATCTATAAATTAAAAGGTTTTAAATAATTTAACATTTATAGATTTTAAGGAGCTACCATGTTTACTCTGTAAAGGTTCAAAGAACAATATTCACAGATTGGTTTGTTACCACAGCAACAATCTGATGCTGTGAGTTTAATCTTTGTGTTTGAACTCTGTTTGTTCACAAATACAAATGAGTAAACTTCGATTATAACTTATTGGTTTTTAGGCTGGCCAGTTAAACTCCTCCCCCTGCCCTAGGGGGAGGAGTTTAACTGGCCAGCTAAATCTTGTTAGATTTAGCTGTTAGATGATTGCTAAAAACATCAATCATCTAACAGCTAAATCTATCAAGATTTAGCTGTTAGATGATTGATGTTTTTAGCAACAAAAGGGGCCCCTAAATCATATTCTGCTCCAGGCCTCATACACCCTTGGACCGGCCCTGTATTATGAGTTAACCCCGCTGCACAGCACAGAAATGATCAACAAACAGGAGATTTAATTTAATGCTCCTAATGTGGCTTTAGTAGCTCTTTCATTTCGTGTCTTTTGAGTTTTTAATAAGAATACAGAAACTATTTTGGTTGGTCGAGTTTCTGGATGAGTTTCTCAGATCTCCGGTGGCCGCGCACATTAACTCTAAGTGGACAAAGTATTTGATACGGTTTGATGCTCTGTGTAACCGGAAACAAAATACAAGTAATAATAATAAAAGAATATAAAATCAGCGTGATGCGTTGTGAGGACAGTGCAAAAGCTCTTCATCGGGTTGAACCTGCACGATGGGTCGTCAACCACTAATGCACCGGCCAACCGGGAACACAGACCTAAACTTAACAGGAAAGACACGACCAAACGCTGGACAGCGTGTTGAGACGTAAACGCTGCATAATATTTTGTTCACAATATACATCATTCTCACCCCTCACTCAAAGCGCGACTGTAAGTTATTCCTGCGGTTCACGTAGAGCTGCGGTACCAGAGCTAACGCGGTGAGTTTAAACTCTTACCTTAATCAATAACTCCTCATAACTGATCATAATTCCTCACAGGGGGTTGATGTAAATATCCATAGCGGTCAGCCTGTGTCCAGGTCGAGTGAAAGGAGGAGCGGGATCCGCGCTGAGGTTAACATGATCCGGCTATGGCAGCGCGAGGCAAGGGTCCGGCTTTAAAAACTATGAACATATCTTTTAGGATTAAATCTGCTCCGATAGTTAAACGCTCAGAATAATCCAGACGCTTGCAATCAAATTTAAAAAAAGAAAAAGATTTTTTTTTTCATTTTCCTAAAAAAAAAAACAAAAAAAAACAAGAAAGGCTTAGCCTGACGGTGGCGCTAGTAAAGCATGGCGGCCGCCAGGCCTATAACATACTGGGGGAAATCCTGTAGGTAATTTTTCCACAAATCTGACCAATCACCTTAATATTTTCTGTATTTCATTCTACTCTGACCAATCACTACACTCGACTGAATTGTGACCAATCCTCTGAACCCCCTAGTAACTCTCTTAACTTCCTGTTTAACAGTAATATTTGCCTTTTTAGTGTGTTCCAAAAAGCTTTTTGAGATATTCTATTGAATTTGCTTCCACTTTGTATAAAGTTCGTATTAGCTTCAATGACAATATATGGATTTTTATCTATTTATTTATTTTTTGCATTTTGGCAATTCCTCAGGAAAAGATTTAATTTACATTAAGACTGCTATTTCAAAAAGAATACTTTAAAATAGTATTTGAACTTTAGATGTTTACTATATTAAAATCCTTTTGTTTTTGGGAAGGTTACCTGGAGCAATTTCAACTTTTTTTTTTAACATTTCCATTAATATTAAGGGCTGCACAGTGGCGCAGTTGGTAGAGCTGTTGCCTTGCAGCAAGAAGGCTCTGGGTTCGATTCCCGGCCCCGGCCCGGAATGGAGTTTACATGTTCTCCCTGTGTATGCGTGGGTTTTCTCCGGGTACTCCGGTTTCCTCCCACAGTCCAAAAACATGACTGTTAGGTTAATTGGTCTCTCCAAATTGTCCCTAGGTGTGCATGGTTGTTTGTCCTGTGTGTCTCTGTGTTGCCCTGCGACAGACTGGCGATCCTGTCCAGAGTGAACCCCGCCTCTCACCCGGAACGTTAGCTGGAGATCGGCACCAGCAACCCTCCCAACCCCACTAAGGGACAAAGGGTGTCAAGAAAATGGATGGATGGATGGATTAATATTAAGGAATTATTTACTTAAAACAAGCTTCTATATCTTGCTGAAAAATTATTTGTAAGTAAGTTTTGTCTCATTTCAAGTTTGTTAAGACATTTGCACTCAAAACTAGACAAAAAAATAGTAAGATTTTTTGTTTTTGCAGTTTGTGTAGCAATGACATGAAATCAGCATCACACTCTTAACTAGTTAAACAAGCGGATGACTTCCCCACCTTGCTGTATTTGCCCGAGGCCAGAGCCGTCAGGTCGCACAGCAGGGAGGCCAGGTGCTCCTCGAACAGACTCGTATCGGTCAGGTTCTCCCCCGTCAGGTTCACGAACCGTGGGCGTAAACCACCTGGCCTGCGGACAGTTCCCACCACAATGACTCGATGCGACACACGAACCTGCTCATTCGGTCCGTGTTCCAGATCCTTACCTTGCATCTTGTGAGCCAGCATATGCAGGATTTCCAGGACCAACCAGTGAATGTCAAGATGAAGGTGCAACAAATGCCAGGAGGGAGGAAAAATCTGTGGGTAGGATTGGAGAATTTCAAGCTCCGGGTCAATAAAAGAGAAATAAACTGAGCTGTGGGAGGTTAAGCAAAAAAAAAAAAGTTAGTTGCTATCACTTTATATTGTTTCCTTTGACTCATCCCATACAGTGATTTTTACGCATCATAAATTCCACCCAGTATTTGTACCTTCCCGTGGTTTTGCATACTGTAGGCTGCCTGTATGCCTGCGGGCAGGTCTTTGAGTCGTCCCGTCAGGAGAGTGACGGCGAACAGTTCCTCCAGCAGAGCGGAGGGGAACTGCTGCTCCAGCTGCTCGTAGGGATGAGACTGAGCTGCGTCCAGACACGGCTCCAAGTACCTGCAGGATGACGGGCAAAGCAAAAGAATCCAACATTAAACATCACAGGCAAGTACACTGAACTATGTTGATTAAAATATATATATATACATATTTACCTGTGCAAAAAGACTTTAACATACTGAAGAAACGAAACACACTGCTGCCGAAGGTCCTCTGATTCATAATGCAGATTCCCTGCTTGTCCTAAAAAATTTAGTAAAATGTGTAAGCAGGTATATTTAATGCAACATTATATCTATAGGAAAATGTCATACATATCTAAATCCCAGCATTGAATGATAAATATTTATGATGCCTTCCAATCACCATTTGTCATAATAAAGCCAATAAATTCAGTGCATGTTTCTTACAATTTAAAGTGATAAACATTTACCGATGTCGCACATGCTGAAACTGAAATTTTTTTTCTAGGATTCATGTCTGGACTTTAACTAGGCCTTTTAAACACAGGAATACACTTTGATCTACAACAGTACAATGTATATCTGACTGGATGTTCAAGGTTGGTATCTTGTTAGAAGGGGAACATCTGTTCTCTGTTGGAAAAAACAGAAAACAAAAAAGGATATCATCACCTTGTTCCACTCTTACGACGGAGTTTTCTGGATGATTTGCAGTTAGTTTTCCCTTGGTTTCAACCAGGCCTTTTTTGAAGGACGGCTTTGTAAACAATTCCGTTTACACAGACTTCATAATTCATTTGTCGTTTCTGTTGTTTTGTTTATTTACTTTGGATATTTAAAATGTTTTCCAGTTCCAGTGTTAAATGTCTATTAGAATTTATAGTTTATTGATATTTAAGAATGCGTTCTCACATTATTATGCCGTTACTATTATATTACTTGAAAATTGTCTCAAAACAACAATATTATCGTTTATCACAATAACTTCTGGGACAATTTATCGTCCAGCAAAATTTCTCATCGTGACAGGCCCACTTCTTATTGCTTATTCAAGTTAATCTTGGTGATCTTGCGGTTATTCTGCAATCAAAAAGACAGTTCATGAGGGATTTTCAGTTGTATTTCTAAACCGACTTACCAAAGTCATGTGAACTTGACTGAACCAAAGTCTCCAACTTGTAAAATGTTTGTCTGAAATACAACAAACCAGAGGATGAAGGAACAAACGGGCTTTCCTAGTAAAATAATGTAATCATTAAACCTCTGGTCTATTAGAAAGACAGCATGCAAAAAACGAGTCGGATCAACTCAGGGTGATTTCAATTCCGTACCGAAACAGGCCAAACAGCAATTTGGTCGAGTCCACCAGCGCCGTCTCAGTCACCCACGGGAAGCCGAACATCTCCACCGTGTCCGTCTCAAACTCAGCAGGAGCCGGATCAAGACGCAGCAGCAGCCTTCAGAGGGGAGGCGACACCAACAAACTTTAGTTACAAGTTTCCTTCGGTCAGATTAGCAAAATCTCAAGCTAAACTGGCCACACTTCTCTGTAAGAACGCCAGTGTTTCTAGCAGGGCTCAACGGATAATATGCTTTGTGATCAAGCTAGAGCACCGGATGTTGACCGTACCGTTTCAGGGACCCCCGTCCCAGGTATCCCTCAGGGGACAGAGCTGCAGCCTGCTCATCTTTAGCCTCGAAGCAGTTGAAGCAGGGCGGTCGAGTGGCCGCCAGGTCACTTTGGCTGTCTGCTGCAAAGGGGGACACAGGTGGAGTCAGGGACTCACTCAACTCTTCCGCCATGCTGCTGGACAAAGTACAGCACAACTTGAAATATGTAAGACACGACAGTAATGGTAAAATAACAGCAAAGTCAAAGCGTCTTAAATTAAATATTTATAACCAGCAGCTTTAAAAGTTTGACTAAACTCTCAAAATGCATTTTAAAAGCGGCCATTTTAGCAACAAAACGATTTTACATGCGTACGGTTTGTCTAGAGCAAAAACAAAAGTTTCAGATACCGTTTTAATGAAATGCTATCTTACCTTTGACTTCAAGCTCTCCTTTATTTTTATGTTTTGTGGAAATACCAATTTAAATCAGGCAATAATGAATAGAAACTGTCCAGTCGTCATTACTGTTGTTTTGGTTTTCGGGATCTCCCGCGCCTTGATCATACGCATGCGTGAACTCTTCTCGCGTCTCCTGATTGGTCAGAAGTTTCAATAGGGGTGTGACTTGCCCTTTCTCGGAAACTTGACAAGAGGTTTCCCTGCTGAGAACTTCCTTTATCGCCATTTCGTTCAACGAGATAACGTTTGTTTAGGCTATTATTAGTATTAAATATATTAAATATCATTAAATATACTAGATAGCTTTCCGTTTGAGCCACTCCGGTCCAGGACATGACAATTGTAGGTCCTTAAATATAGACCGACTGAATTTATTTTCCAATTTCCTTGAAACAGGAGAAAAACTAAGAAGTCAAATTATTTTCCATTTAATGACTAGGTAAAGCTCTACGTTTTTATTTTCCTTAAAGTCTGCATTATTTAAATGAAATACAAATATACTTCTGATGTAGTACATACACAACAAAAAGCGTTCTTTCATAAAACGGTGTGTAATAAACAGCACCTGCTTGTCTTCCTATCGCAAAAACAATGGGCTTATTTGACATATAGGCCACAGTACTTCGAAATATCAGAATTTCATACATTTTCAACCCATTTGTCACGACACAAGTGCACCTGTTTAGGACACTTATGTAGGTTCATAAGTCAGTCTTCCTTGTCTGAGTGCGAGGCTTCCTCCCAGCCTAATTCAACATAATGCAGCAGTTATAGCAGAATTTTAACCACGCAGACCCTAATTTCCATATGCAGATCTGTCTCTCCCAGCCGTACCTCTCGCCATCACACCATTTCTTGCATTCTAATGCATTCTCACATCTTTACAAAATCCCCCCCTCTCTCTTCCACCACACGCCGAGGATGTGCTCCCTTTTTCAGTCCAGTTAAAACCCTGTCATTTCTTCCCGTGTAAGCCTAATTGTCCCAGCCACGAGAGGCACAATAAAGCAGGCAGTTTTGCATGGTTTTACTTTGCATCTTTTTATCAGTACGAGTCAGTGGAGATCGTAAAGAGAGGGGAAAAAAATGGACGCGACGGGAATCTTTTCTTTTCTTTTCCGTGTGGAAGCGTCGACCTTCCGCTTTGCTTTCAACAGGAGACTGAAGTCCGTCTGTGAGAAAGGCTCTATCGCCTGGATGAGAAAGGTAAATGGCTTTTTTTCCCCTGTTCAGACTCTTGCGAACCCGTTCAATCCTGTGATGTAAAGTGGGAGTGAGAATTGAGCCTCTTTCATCCCTCTCCCCCTCCCCTCGCCATCACTGTACTCTCGTTTCCGAGTGTTTTTTTTCCCTCACAACATTTTCTGTGTTTCCCTTATTTTTTGCCTGGAAATTCCCCCACCCCAACTTTAAAATAAGGGACTAGCTAACAACATTACCGATGTAAACTTAATTCTCCGGGGTTTTTTTTTTAGGAGGGAGGTGGGGGATTAATTTATAGTCCATATCAACGTCGTATAGCAGCAGCAAAGTATAAGAGGATTGGTGCCTATGCTATGCTGGATGGTTTTAATATGTTCAGGTGATAACCTAATGCTGTAATTACTAGCACCCTTTCAAAGGGATTTAATGAGCTGAGTGTTAAGAAGAGAGCACTTCAGCTGTTGGAAAATTTCCTCTCTGTAAGATTCAGTATTGCTCGTCATAATCAGTGATGTTACTTAACCTCAGATTAGATCCCATCCATGATGCATTGCTTATATTGCTTTATGTCATTGACCAATATTTGATCATCTGATCGTTGTAATTGTTAACTGCTGTTGCATAATTCTTAGCATTGTTGATTTGAAGCAAGAAAGTCCTGGGTTTGAATCCTGGTCTGGGGTCTTTCATGGAGTTTGCATGCTCTCCTTGTGTGTCCGTGGGTTCTTTCAGGGTACTCCAGTTTCCTCCCTTGGTTCAGAAACATGATTGTTAGGTTAATTGGTCTCTCAGAATTGCCCTTAGACGTGAGTGTGTGTGTAGGGATGGATGTCTGTCCTGTGTGTTTCACTGTGACGGACCCGCAACCCGTCCCCACCCTCTCACCCACTGACTACTGAAGATGGGCACCAGCTTCCTTGCTGCTAGTTTGAAATAGTAGTAATTGCATTGACAATATAAATGACAATTTGTACTGTAAAGACATTTAAGGCCAAGTTAAAGGTACTTATGGTCCCTCTGTTATCCCAGTGTAGTGGCAGTTTCTGACATTCACACAGCAGCCCATGTGACACCAACAACTACATGCTACTTTCAAAGCAAATGAAATTGCCCTTTGTCCTCCATTAGTATCAGATCACTTTTACTGAAAGCTGTAAAACAGAGATATCCAAATATTATGCAAAGAAGACACAGGTACTTGAAGAACGTTACAATCTTAACTACAAACAGAAAATACGAGAAAGACAGGTGGTGCTGAAAGTCCTTTGGGAATATCTTTGTAAAATACTGACAACCACAGTAGTTCTGTGTTTTGTGTACAGTGCTAAAGTGATTAACTTCACAATTGAGAATACTCAATTGAATACTCACTGTCCGGTACCAAAACGTTTGCTCATGCCACCTTAAGGGTGTTTCAAGAAAAAGCTAAAGAGGACTTGCGACATCTGTATTTATCCACTAAGCTTCACCCCGTATGGTCTAGGGGTCGTTCCCTGTGTAGGTCAGTGTCTATGTGTGACCAGAACCAGTCTTAGCTGATTGTTGGGTTGGGTTGTGGGGTACCTCAGGGTATCATCTTTGGTCCCATCCTGTTTTATTTGTACATGCTCAATAGAATCAAATTGAATTCCTTGTGTTAACTATCAATCAATATAACTAGATACTTTTAATAATTCAAGAGTAAAGAACAAGAGAGCCAGTCACTGTCCGGTACCAAAATGTTTGTTCATGCCACCTTAAGGGTGTTTCAAGAAAAAGCTAAAGAGGACTTGCGACATCTGTATTTATCCACTAAGCTTCACCCCCTGCAGGGGCTAGGGGTCTTTCCCTGTGGAGGTCAGTGTCTATGTGTGACCAGAACCAGTCTTAGCTGATTGTTGGGTTGGGTTGCGGGGTACCTCAGGGTCTCATCTTTGGTCCCATCCTGTTTTATTTGTACATGCTCAATAGAATCAAATTGAATTTCTTGTGTTAACTATCAATCAATCTAACTAGATACTTTTTTCAAATGTTTCTTCCAACTAGTCATAATGATAATTCCAATGGTAGTATTATCACTCGTCTTGAGGACATTAAGAACTTTATGGTACAGAATGTACAATGTGGATTAAATAAAAATTCTTTATGTTGGTCTTTGTTATGTCAGAAAATGTAAAGATCAGCATGGCAACTTGTACTCAAGGTCTGTGTCAGAAATCTTGCTGTGTCCTTTGATCACAGTTTGGTTAAAGTCGTTAGTTTAGCAATCACTAACAGTATTTATTCAGCCATGCATTAGGTCAAAATTTAAGCCTAATATTTATCTTGGAACTGCCACTGATAGTTTTCAACATCCTGCTCAGATAATTCAAATTGACTTTGTACTAGTCTGAGTCAGTCCTCGGTTTTATCTCCAGCGAATTTGGCGAGTTTGAAACTGGCTAATAGCATCCATTGGAAATTTGAGTCTGCTTGAAACAGATTTTTATTTACTGACACTTACCTTCATTCTATGTTTCTTTTTTCTGAATATATAGTTCACTTAACATTATATATTAGTACAGCACTTCTGTCAACATGATTTTTTTTGTATCTTGCTTACATAAGTTGTAATTGGGCTTTCTGGGATGAAAAGGTACAAAACAGTGATGGAATAATTGCGGTTTTTCATAACCAAAAACATGTTAATGATGCTTCTGTGTGTGCGTCGACAACAATGAAAGCGGTGACAACGGCTGTCTCAAAGCGTTTCATCTGTTCCGGCTTTGAAGGTATATAGTAAAACTCAGAGCGTCTTTAAAAACAAAACACACACACACACATCAGCACACAACACCATATTTTTTTAAGTGCCTTTAACTCCTTGGTTTGTCCTCGTAGATCGTCAGAAGCTGTGATGGATGAATGAGTTTCTTGTTTTATAGTACATACCTGTCGCCATCAGACCCTGGAAGTAGACTCGACTTTTAAAACATGACCTTAAAACTTAAAAAAACAAAAAATGCCAGGCATAATAATGTGAACGTTGTGAAATTGTGTTATCGTACGACCACTTTTATGACCTTTTGGACACCCTTCACAATACAGTTTCACCATTAACTCCTCCTCTTTAAGAACTACAGTCGGAGGCCGGTAATGACTTTGCATAATGAGTTACATCTCTTTTTTTGTGATGGCTCTGCTCTCTGAAAGATCTCTGTATTGTACAGAGGAGACTGCTAGTCTCTTTTATCTTAAAAAAAACCCTCGTGGCTTCAGTTTGATCAATTAAACTCCTGAAAGGACCTTCCTCCTCTCCCCCCTCTTCCTCCCCGTTCCTTTCCATTCCTCTGCCTGAGAGGAATATAAAGTTATCTGTCTTCCCAAGCGATATGAGGGCGGAAATAAGTAGTTTGTCTATAAAAATGTCCAGGTACTTTATCAGAGTCCCAGTAGGCCCTGAGGGCCTGACACTGTTCAATGTGGCTCCGCTGTACTTCTGTTCCCTCCCTCTCTCCCTGTCTACTTTGTCTCTGCCAGAGGCCAGCTACTGGCTGGGTGGGGTGTAAGCTGGAGGAACCCCCCACCTCTATCCTCCCTCAACACACACACACAGACGCATGTTGGATTGACTGGGGCTTGAGCCCCCAAGTGAGGCTATCGATTTCAATCAGCGGCTTGGGAGATAGGAGCTGAGTGATGCTGTAGACTTTAAACAGTGGTCAGCTGTGCCGTTTGTTGTTTGGTGAAGAAATGCCGCAGGAGGAGAGGCTCTTTGCCTCTGATGAGAAGTCGGATAAAGACACAAACAGAATTACTTCTTCTGAGAGATGTCTTCATCTCCTGACTCTGGAGGGGGTTTTTTTCTCCACGGAAGCGTATTCTGGAGGCACGGTTGCTGAAATCAAGTACAAAACGTCGAGTGTCGTCATTGTGTGTATATGGTGGAATTGTGGGACGATATAAAACGGTGATCTACAGAGGATATATAACATCGATGAGGAGTTTCTGACCTGCTTGTGGAGGGACGCAATCCACTGTATTCTGAACATCCGCAAGAAATGAAAATGTTCAAAGCGTGTCATGCATTCATATTCCCTTTTACTCTTCTACTGGCCAATCAAAATCCAGTGCAACCATAAATAAAGTTCATATGTGGGTTTGTATTAATCTCAGTTAAGTGAAGACTTTAGCTTCGTTTGAGAACATCAGTGAACGCAGCGTGAATGGAGTTATGGAGAAGTTGAAAACATGGCTAGGCTATAAAACCGGTGGAGTTTCTCATTTAAAATGTTTAATCCAGTTAATTGCAGGGTCTGTAATTAATCACAATTAATAGCATTTTTGTCAAAAACCATATATCAACAAAAGAAGAAACATTTTTAATTCAAAAATCATTTTTACTGCTAAATTATTGACTAAGTAGACAAATGAACTGATGGGACATGGAAAACGTGTGAGAAGGGTCTCTGGTCAGAGGAAACTAAAAGGTACTTTTAGAATTGGGTATAAATACAAATGTCCTTTATTGTCCCACAGAAGAAACAAATCAGGGTTAACAGAAGCATCAGGGCATGTAGGTTCACACAAAGATAAAAAGTAAAAACATCAAAACAGACAAAATTAAGAATAACAGTATACATTAAGGACAAGATTACAACTTAAACGCACTATGCAGTAGTCAGAAATAGTTCACTGCAAACCAAGGAATGTGCAACTGAGTAGAATCCAAAATCTACATAATGTGCAACAATATATGAAAACTGAAAACAACAGAGATCTAGAAATAACAGCAGAAATGTTATGTATGGTGAGTAAATAAATTTGGCCTACATGAAAAACGCACTAGGTGGGACAAAATTGTAACAGTGTATTACGGAGGTGGAAGCATCATAATTAGCTTCTAGGAGTCAATTAGAATAAACAAAGAATAGACATAACTTTTGTAACTTTTGTACCTTTGTGGGGAAATTCAGCTGCTGCAGGAATGTGAAACATGTAGATTTATATACAATAAAAATCTAGAAACATAAGTGATATCATCCTAAACAGTAAGGCCAAATATACCATAAAGGAATATTTCTCCAAAAAAAGTTGAAAAAAAGTGCAACTGAGTAGGGATATTTAATAAAAAATGACAAAATGTACATGCATGTTTGTGCATAAACAGACTATTTACATAAAGTGAAAAAAAAAACTGTAAACAACAGCAGGAATAGGAGGCAGTAGACTGTCACTCCAGTTCAACAACAGATTTGGCCTAGTCCAAGTACAGATATTGGTAAATCCCAATAATATGAGAGAAACAATGAAAAAGTTCAAAGGGTATGAATACTTCTGCAATGCAGATGAAAAATGCAGCTGAGTTTGCAGACATATTTTCTTAACTACTGCTACTATTATGCATTATGTTGTGAAGTGAGTGGAAGTCGAAGCATTTCGTTTGCTTCAACTCTACGTTTGACCGTCGGGTTGGTTAGTTTTATGTGACAAGTGTGAGGCAAACACTTTTTTTTGTTCCATCATCGTTCAGAAGAAAACACAAGTGCAAAGATAGACTGATGAAGTTCCTGTTTTGCTTAAACAGGGAAGTTAGTTCGCTCAGTGCTGCAGTTTTTTTTTTTTTCTTTTTCATTTTATTTTTCCTCCTCTCAGAAGTATTTGCATCAAGGCCAGGAGATTAAACGTGTGGGTTGGGAACTGGAGAGAGCGCGTTGTCTCGCTCGGGGCCCCCCGGTGCCAGAGTTCTCGCTTTCATCGCGCGGGGTGAGAGATTTCTCCTGGACGTTTTTCGGGGCTGTCTGGCTACAGGTGGGTGGCTCACATCTTGTAGGTGGCAGCCACAGCGGATTTTATGTAAAAGTACAGAGGAGGTGGCTGTGGGCAAACTGTTTCACAACTGCCAATGTTCATTAGTCTGCTGCCTGGATCCCACTCTGAAAACTCACTTTGTGTGCTTAGAGATGGCGCTTAAATTCTGCTGATAATTGTCGAAGTTTGCTATGAAAATTCATGAAGCAGCCTTTTGTCTATGTGCGTTCAGAAACAAAGAAGGGAAAGAGATACATTTGTCTGATTACTAGTGAAAATATATCTGATGTTCATTAATATATAGTACACTGATCACGTAAATCCCTTTAATTATACCATTTTGCTATGAATTACTATAGCCTACATTAATAGTGAGAATACTGAAGATTTTCCCCCCTCTGTATTTAAAGGTTTTATGCCACCTCATTCAAAAAAGCTCCAAAAATAACTTGGTGATGCAATTACGTTGAGCTTTGGTGTTTTGCCGTTTAAATGGCATGCGTAAGTGCTCATTAAAATGGGATTTATTTGACTGTTTTTTCTCCCGCTGAAGGCTTCATGTTCAGTGGATCTTTGCTGGTATTCTGCATCCTGCTGCAGAGGAACCTTGCGACCACAGAGGGGCATCATGGGACCAACCGCCACATCTTCTACGCCGTCCAGATGAGAGGAGGCGCCAAAGCCGCCCGAGCTCTGACCGAGCAGCACGGGCTGGAGCTCATACAGCCGGTCAGTGCATGTTGAAAACCCCTCTTAGGTCCTCCACCTATGAGGCTGCAAAGTAGCAAAAATCCTGCAAGCGTGGGCTTTTTTTTCCGTCTCCTTCTTCTTTTTAAGAGCTGCCAAAGTGCTGACTTCTATTTCCTACTTGAGGGATATCTGACTTTCATCAAATTACAGCAGCATTTCAGAATATTTCATATCTGATCAAAGATGCTCAGAGAAGCGCCTTCACAGACTAAAACACGCCGTACACAAACGCGTGCCCTACACATATAAGAAGACACATGGCGTCATGCGCAAATACACAAAATTTATCAGCAGGCAGCTCGTCTCTGCTGTGAGAAATTCCTATATGCGTCGCAGGATTCAGCTGGATGCCACTGGAGATGTTTGGGTCTTTAACTGTTTGCCAGAGTTGTAATCTGTCTTGCTGAAATCATTCCATATTTTAATACTCTAAAGGTTACTTTGGTTGTTGAATCTGAAACTGTGTCAGCTTCATTTAAAAATGGTCTTGATTTGACGAACAGGAAAAAGAGCAAGAGTCAGGTTTTGGTGAGGTGTGTTAGGTTTTTGTTTCCTGAGAGAGAATAGTTAAAGAATAGGTTAACGGTTTTGAGAGATATAGATGTAAATGTGACTTCTCAGTCTTTTATGACCGTTGACCGTTTCACATTTTTTAAAAAAAAACAAAACTTAGTAGTTACATCTGGAGTATTGAGGTTTGCTAAAGCTTTTAAAGGCACTGAGTAATTCACTGCTGCCTCTACCACATCTGTGGCTGCACATGGCTCATAGTTAGCTTAAAGAAGGCTACTGTCCCTCGCTTAAGAGCGACAACTTAACTATTCAGAAGTATTTCCAGTTGTTTAAAACAAAGACATTCATAATCTGGAAGCTAAATGAGCGCTATCTACCGCTTTTATTACTTTAACATTGTTTTAAACGCACACTTGTCAAACTTTATTAAGCTAACTGGATACCCAAGCAGATAGCTGCCTACCCAGCTTATTACACATTAGCTACTGAGCCAAATTGAGGTTATTATCAGTCTCAAGGTATTGGTAGTTATTGGTTATTGGGAGAACACTGGGGTTTTAAGAAGCCATGTCTTCAAACTTTTAAGCTAACATCAAACTTTTCAAATGGTTTCAAGTCATTTTACTGAGATGCCAGTTATAGTGGCTGTAGTTTCTTTTGGCTAAGCCGCTGAGCCTCCCCGCCTCCCCGCCTCCCTCACTTGTTGAAACTACAGCTTTCCCTCATTTGTAAAAAGAGAAAATTTGGCTGTTTGATAAAATATCTGGCCAGTCACTGCACGAAGGCTTAAAGTACCTCACTTTTTTGCCAAATGTAGTTGGCAAGCTACAAACTGTTAAGCCGTTGAATGCAGGCTAGCTGTCTGGACAGAAATTCTGATTATTTACGAGCTGATCTCAGCTTGTTACACTTGTGTTGCTCTTTAAACTGGTATTCCACACAATAAGCACTTGAAAATTGTTACCATGTACAGGCCCATTGAATAAATCAAAATATTATTGAAAAGCCCATTTATTGAGGAACGTCATCACTAAATAAATAAAAGACATTATATAGATTAATTCCACATAGATGGATGTTTGAAAGCCTTTATTTCTGTTAATTATGATGTTTTCCACTTACAAGTAATATAAAACATGACATTTAAAATTTCAGTATTACAGCAATCAAACAATAAAAAACATTTCGTACAAAAATGCAGGCTTAATGAAAAGTATGTTCAATGCTTAAAGGTTGGCATTTCCAAAAGGTGAATAATTTTTCTAATATTTTATATTTTGCATATGAAAAAGACCAAACCCAGTGACATCTGGATGAAAGATCTTAAACATTACTGTAAGACACAGCGTTAATAACATCTAAACTTCACCTCTAAAGTTACTTACTTAGATATCATCCATTTAAAAGCACATTTTCTAACCGTCCGTTCATTCTCAGACGTGACGTATTGATACGTGCGAGTGCATTCTGACAGTATTGATTGGGAGTGATTGGGAGTGTCAGCCTGGTGTGAGGCTGTGTGCTGCTCTCCCTCTGGGGACTGGGGACGGCGGCTCTTTGTAACCTTGGCCCTGCTGCTCTGTTGCTGCTGCCGCCGCCTGAATCATGAATAAAACATGGCTTTGACCTTTATCAGGAGTATTGGACAGTCCACTCCTGTGTCTTCCTCTCTGCCTGTCTCTGTCGTCCTCGTTGTCCCTCGTGTACCCGCACAGACACTCCTGCTTTATTCTAGTGTTTTTGGTTCATTTTCTTACCCTTTAGTGCCTTGATTTAATTGCAACTTGCATCATAACTAGAATAAAGATGATTTCTATCAGTTTTGCCACTTTTATTCTGATTTTGAGTAAGGAGGATTTACACCTTGTGGTGTCCAACTCAGCACCAATACACCCACTGCTGAGCCTCCCTTTTCATGATTCGCCCTCGCTCCCACCAACCACCAGGTCCAATCTGCTGACTGGATTCCTTTACGTGCCCATCGCCAGAGGCTGATCCTAAATGTCAATGACACTAAATCGCCTTTGTTAAGTCAAACCTAGCTTAATTGTGTCACCTGCGATTTGCTCCTCGCGTCTCAGCAGATACCGACGTATCGAGAAGTGTCAGGACTTCACAGTGCGCTCTGATACGCGACATAGTTCTGAAAACGTCGAAGCGGAGTGGAAAAAGTCTGACAAGCCCAGTGCCAGCTTGAGAGGATCGTGATGTCTGTTGGCATTCCTGCGCTAATGCCGCAGGAGCGGAATGGGAATCAAATGTCTCCGAGCTGGCACTCAACGCATTGCTTGGTCTCTTTGATTTTTAGTGTACAGCATCCAGGAAAATGTCATCGCACGCCGCTATTGTGCAGACTTGACGGATTCCTTTTGTAACTATAAAATGCAAAAAAAAAGAAAAGAAAAAGAAATACAAAAGGAGGAAGACCTGAGATGATGTCTCTATTCCTGCGTGGACAGATTTACTGTGATGCATTGCTGTTCCGGGTTTGTCTGTTCTGTTGATGACAGGATGGAGCTCTTTCTATTTGTGTGTTTTGTTTATCTTCACTTATAGTGCATGTTGTAGTTTGTCAGCAATCCTTTATATTAAACGTGGAATAATCTTACTCCCAACAGGATAGGGGAGCAGTAAATTGTAGCAATGCGATGCATCACTGTGTGTTAAAAGTCTCATCTTCAGTCGTGGCTGCTGTGATGTTGTGCTATCATCACATATCAGTTAAAAAAAAAGGAAAAAGAAAAAAAAACTCTGTCTGCTCCGGTAATGGCAGCTATCACAGATCCAAAACGAACCTGATCACAATCTAAAATGGATGATTTTCTGGTCGCCGCTGTATCAGCAACAAAACAACAGCCCTGCGACTCGATGCTACACGTCGATAAAGCTCGCAGGCTTACTTACTCACATTACAGCCGACCCAGTTTGAAGTAGTGCCGGCGCTGCCTGATACGTGCATTGTTTACACGTATTGTTTCTTGCTTAGTTAAGAGTCTGCAAATCCGATTAAAGGGAGATTAGGTGTGCAGTTGTCATTGCTTTTATTTGAGACGAAATCACCCCTTTATAAGAATCACACTCCGTGTGTGTGTGTGTGTGTGTGTGTGTGTGTGTGTGTGTGTGTGTGTGTGTGTGTGCGCGCGCGTGTGTGTGTGTGTGTGTGTCAAACTCTGACTTCAGGAAGTCCCTGGTTTCCATCCAGTGGTGAAAGGCCTCCCCTGCCCTCCGCTGAGGTGGAATACTGCTGGCAGATTAGCATGTCATTACCATACTATTAGCATAGCATTACTGTGGCACAGCTAGGCTATCAGCTCATCAAGAGATTCAGACCTCAATCCGCTCCCTGCTTCCACCCCTTTCCTGCACGGCAGAGGTGTGCATTTCGTTGAGTAAAGACGTAATTGAGGTAAAGCTAAATGAAATCACACAAACACTCCGCCATCATTCGGAGGAGGGGAGGTGGGAAGGGGCTCTCTCTTTGATCGCTTGCAGCGTTGCACCTGATTTGGAATTTCTAACGTAGCCTCAATCAGATGCTAAGCTATGTCAAGCCTTCTTCTGGCTGGATTACTTCAGGCTGTTACGTTACAACCAGGTGTGTGTGTGTGTGTTGAGGGGAAGGGAAAAAAAAGACTAACCTGCCACTATCTTCTCCCTCACCCTGGCCTCACTTATTTCCGTACAGTAGGGGCACTCAGGGGTGCCAAAAAGGGACACCAATCCTCTAATGGTTGGGAGTGAGGGCCCATTCCATTAGTCAGGGGGCCCAGAGTTCATCACTGCTCCTCGGTGTGAGGAGGGCGGAGGAAGCGAAATGGAAGCAGGTGTTGGCCGGGGGGCAAAACGGAGGGCAGCGCTGCACCAGCTGCATGCTGGGAAATGCAGCACTTTCATTTTCCCTCCTCATCTGTTTCTTCTCTCTCTCTTTCTTTCTGTTTCTGCTTCCACTTGCAAGCGCGAAGACTCACGCCTTGCGCACAGCACACGCACAAGCCTATACGTATAAACACACACGCACACACTCTGCCTCCCAATCACCTGCTTTTGTCCCCCGTTTCATTGAATTGAGTGAGATTTTTCTCCATTCTCCTTATCTCTTCCTTTCTCTCGCTCTCTCTCAACCTCACACTCATCCACTCCCTCATTCACTCGCTCCTATCTCAATCTCTTTCATTTTCCCTTTGCTTACCGCCCCGGCCGGCCCCCGCCCCACTCCATCTTTGCACATGCCTCACTTTCATTTTTAAATTCAGAGAAGGACCAGACCGTGGAATATGTGCGGAAGACCAGGATTCCCCTCCCTTTTGGGAATCTCTGGCGAAATCCAAAGGTAAGTGTGGAGGAAGAAGAGGAAGAAGGAAAAAAAGGAGGAAGTAGAAGGTGGCGAGCGGGCGGAGGAGAGCAGAAATGATGCTCCGACTTCCCGCTCGCTCTCTGTGGGCTTGGATGATGTATGGCTGCAAAGGCCACATGTTGGCCGTGTGATGGATTAAAGCACTTTGTAGGAAAATTACTGAGAGCGCCTCAGCACATCCGAGTCTAGCCCCTTAATAAAACTCTCTTCAATATTGAAATGGAGAGAGAGGGAAACACAGATAGATAAAGAAGATAAAAGATAATGGTGGACAAGAGAAGGAAGGAATGCGTGAATCGCACAAACACACACGCACACACACAATGCATTTGGATATGAAAGAGAAATGTGGGAAATGTTGCTTCTTAGGTGCAGCACAAATGTTGACATACAAAATGTTTCTATGTTTTGTATGTTCATACCTGCCATTATGGCAGGTTCACCTTCCAGCATATACTCCCATACTGGAAGCCAGTATGGCAAGCACCCCCATAACACACACCCACAGCTATGACTGAATACTTGGTTCTACAAAGTATGGACTAAGGGGAGCTAAATACAAATGAACACTGGCCCGTCTTAGATTTTTTTTCTTTTCTGTTTGGTGGAACCATGTTTCATTGTCCTTCCACATTTTGCTGTGGTTTACCACAGTAAAATAGATTCAATTTATGACTTGTGAAAAATTCAATGTGTACGACTACTTTTTCAGGTCAGGGAATTGATGGAGGAAGCACAACTCATAAGGTATAGAACCCCGTGGTTCTATACTACCACTATAGAACCAGATAACTGTTCTATACTGGAAATACAAAAGAATGCCTCTTTTCTTATAAAATTATACGGCATTATACCTCTAGTGCAATTCATTCCCAAACTACAAGAGATAGATGGTTTTATAGCTAATGTAAGAGTTCCTATAACTTTATTCTTTTTCACTTTAAGATGGACTGTTGAACTCGGAGCCCAGCCCTTCTCCGTGGCTACATCCCCTGCCAATACTGTAACTAACAAAGCTTAACGGCTCACCTCGTTTAACCCCTGGCATAGCCCTCCATCATCCAGTCCCCTTCCCTCCACTGTTTCCTGCTTTTCCATAGCAAAGCCTGTGGAGCCCTCGATCCCTGTGGGGCTGTTAGCAGACACACACACTGCTGTTTTCTCCATAGGGTGGACCATCTCAAACAGCTTTCACACACTGCTTCAATGACTCTGGATGTCTGTGTTTGTTTTTGGTTACACGTTATGCTTACTCCATCAATTCCCTGTTTGTGTTGCTGTGTTTTTGTTGTGTTTTCTTTTCAACAGCATGCTACTCAGCTCTTGCGGACGCTAAATGAGAAAGACTGGTGTGAATATTGATTGTTACAAGGAGCTTCAGGAATCTGCAACCCACAAAAGCTTTTAAATGTAGATTTAATACAATTTTGTTGTTGAATTTCCACAACATAATGATACTAAAATTACCAGGAATATATTTTTAGATCTATTTTTCTTAACCGTTAGGCTGGAAACTATGAACTTTCTTTTTAGTTTTTACATCTTTCCACCAACATCAACAGTCCAGACAAAATCTTTATCCATGCCTGCTTTTGCAACAATGTTACGTTTTAGTTCAGTTAAAAAAACAGAAATTGTTGTTCAAAAAGTACAATAAATTTTCAACAGTAGATATTTATCAAAAATCAAAGCAGTCTCTTTTCAACAGGTCGTAATATAACAGGATGTCAATGAGTTTTATGTAGCTGGGTTAGATAACAAAGTGCTCTTTAGATTACAGATCCTAATTTGGGAAAAAATATAAATATAAATTTGTTATGCAATTTGTGAATATTTAAATACATATGAAAAAAAAAAACAACAACAAACATCAGAAAACATCAGAAAAAGTAGTGACCAAACTTCAGGAAGTCATCACAACATGGCTCCTCTATTAACCCTTTGGCACAGAGAAGTGGCTGGTATAATGAACTCAGCAGATGTGCAGTTCCTCCAGGTGTTTGCTAATTGCTGCTGGCTAGTCTGAAGGAGCTGAGAGGACCGCTCTGTGAGGCGAAAGCTGAAAAGCTTGGAAACTGCAGCTCCTTCGGCTTGAAGGAGTTGCTAGGTCCATCCAGGTGTTTTGACCAGCTGAATTGTGGCCACTGGAGATTAAAGGATTTCTCAAACGCGCATAAAAGAATCAAGGCAACACTCCAGGTATGTTTCTGACGAGGAAAGCTCAATAGTTAAATAGTCAATTTTACATAATACTGCCTCTTTATTGGTTAAATCCTTTTTACAGTTCAGAGTATTAGTTTGAAAACACTTGACAACTATTTATATCCAAATAAATAACTGGGAGTCACTTCACTAATTTTTGTAGCCTGTAATATTTAACATGAATGAAAACATTTTCCATATATCGTATATATTCTATATACGTTGATATCCAAATGTAAAAATGTGGTCTCGCCAAGAAGAATAGTGAAAGTAGGCCAAGATTACCTAGTCCATTGTGGAACAGTTGAAGCATTCAACATGCATGTGTGTGTTTGAACACTTTCATGATTAGTGTTCCCATGATTAGTGGCTGGCAGATCGGGTGGATTTGTCCAACAGAACTGTGTGTCAGGCAAGCTCAGCGTCCGCGCTGGAGAACATGAGTGAAAGAGTGGATAATTGATAGTGACAAGGCGCTCACCAGTCTTAATTGCGGCTGGTGAATTAGATTACCTTTTCAAAGTGCCTTCATTAGCAAAAGGAGAACCACACCAATGGTCTCCTGATTGGCCTCATATTGTTTTGTTGCCAATCTGCTCTGATGGGGTGCAAAATATATAGATTTACTAAATGTGTGCGCATGTGCATGCATGTATTTCTTTTTGTTGTGTTTGAAATAGTTCTCTAATCTTTATAACTGAATTTTCTGAAAATATGTAAGTGCATTAATTTTTTTTGTTTGTTTTACTTGTGCAGTGGCTGCCTTTCCATTGCTGTAGCTACAATGTATAAAAGCACAAATATTTTTTGTTGTCAAAACTGAAAACCTGCTAAACAAATGACAGATTCAATTTTAAAAAACGAGACAACATTGTTGGCTAGCTGCTAGTTCCAGTACGTACTGGAACTAGCAGCTAGCCAACAATGTTGTCTCGTCCAGTACCAGTACGTACTGGAACTAGCAGTAAACGAACTAAGCAATCACAGTCAAACTAACAAAATTCCAACGGGACTTTTCTGTCAAGCAAAAATGTGAGTCAGATATCTTGATTTTGTTCTGTGACCCGAGCTGATTGAGGTGATCGCTAGCTAGCTGCAGATATGCCCTGGCTAGCTGTAGCTAGCTGTCTCTATCACAAGTATAAATTGATCGCCACTTGGATGGATGATGTTTGGTTTCCCCCCTGGCTTTTTTCTGTTGCCAACCCATATGGTTCAAGGCGCATTCTGTGCAAAGAGTTTTGTATACAGTGTGAGAAACACTAGGTCCCTGCCAAGAGCCACAAACAGACCCCAGAAATTTTGCTAGTTTGTTATGCTTGACTGTCATACAGTAGGACTTCTCAACTGTCTCCTGTATTTATGTTTTTTTTTCATTCTTAAAATACACTCGAGGTGGCATTAAAACGATCTTAAAAAGTCTTAAATTCATGTATCACAAACGAAGGCCTTAAAATGTCTTAAATTAGTTTTAAAAAAAACGAAGATTGGCCTTAAATATGTTAATCACATGTCTTAAAGTTTGTCATGGAAGGACTGTTTAATCTCACATATGTCAGTGTGTTTTTTTTCCTTCTGGGACTTTTCTATTGAAGTTTTTGCTGGACCGGAGTGTCTACTTATGGAATGAGTTTCGTCTTATACCTAAAACTCCCAAATCCTTCATCCCCCGGCAGCTGCAGTATCAGCTATAACCATCCTTCCAGATCCTGTTTCCATATCTGTCTTCAGACACTGCTCCAGCATATGCCCCCCACACCCCCACAACCACAGGAGAAAAAAAAACACACACTCACACCCACATGCACACACACACACACACACACACACACACACACACACACACACACACACACACACATGTAGGCATCCCCATATCTGTCTCATGCTTCATTCCCACCCCAGCCAGCCTGCAGCCCCCCTGCCGAGTTAAATGGAGTGTGCTGGCATCATGGGAGTCGTGTGTGCTCAGTTCAGCTCTACTCAGCTGGGCTGCCAGTGTTATAAACTTGCTGTGTGATTATTGTCAGAGCCAGACTCCTCCACCCAGGACGTCTGTGCTGATGGGTACTGTGTCACCGGGTACAGCCATCCATAGAGAGAGGAATGAGAAGGCAAAGGAGGGATTGAAACTGAGGTGAGAGAAAAAATGCGTAGAGAAATTATTGTTGGGAGAAAGGTAGCAGGGTTTGAAGGAGAGAGGACAGGGGGGGGGAAAAAAAGAAAAAGAAAAGATGGAGTAAGGAGACTGGGCATCAAAGGGGAAGAAAAAGCCAAGCTGAGCGAAAAGACGGATGTACATCTGTGGCAGCAGACAAAGACAAGAGAAGACACAGAGGGAGTGATATAAAGACTGAGAGACAGAAGAATAATGTGCTGCAAGAAGACAGAAAGGCAGCAGGGAAATCAGTACTGCAGAGAAGAAGGAGAGCCAGGGAGGGTGAATAGAAAGAAAGCCAAGGAAAGAAATTAGATAGAAATTTTTCAAGCGAGTGATGTGTGCTGTGATTGTTTTCCCTTGCTCTCTCTCTCTCTCTCTCTCTCTCTCTCTCTCTCTCTCTCTCTCTCTCTCTCTCTCTCTCTCTCTCTCTCTTTCGCTCTTTCCTCTTTTTTCTCTGGCTCGTTCTAAACGGTCGGGATGTGGCCTGTATCTGCCGGCAAGAGGGAACTCAATTTGGGACAATTTACTCGGCAGTCTCAGCCCTGACGCACCTCGGGGACAGAGAATAGAGAGAATGAAAGCGAAGGAAGATAGAATCAGCGAGCCACGCGCGCGCGCACAAACACATTCGCCGCGGAGACACAACATGCGCTCCGGCACACAATTGCTGCCGAGTAGATTTCACTTAGTTAGTTCTAACTCTCCCAGGCGGTCAATACGATTGAGTTTATAAGGCTTGGAAATGAAAAGCCTGGGATAAGGTTAGATAAACTCTGCGCTATTTGATTTCGGCCCACCACTCTCTCGGATACCTCCCCCCCCCCCACACCGGACAGGTGGCCAAGGGTGGGGGGGGAGGTACAGCGCAGTCAGGTAGAGCGAAGGGTCACGAGGGTGATTAAGGCTGAATACGATGTGTCGGTATCGACGAGTACGAAGTTGTGACTTTACAAAAAAAAAAGCAACCCCAAAACATCTTACATCTTTTCCACAAACAGATATTATTATAAATGTAATTTCCAGCAAATTCTGACGTAAGAAGTAGGGAACACAGCAAATGTTGCTCCAAGCTGTGTCTCATGCAGTAGTTTAGCCAGGAGTTTAGCTTAACAGCGTGTTTTTGATTTCTTCCTGGCAGATTGGCAGCCTGGAGGGCCTGTACACCCTGAGGGACAGCAGGGGGCGCTCTGATAGAGGCACCTTTGAGCGGATACTTCGGTCTGCAGCAGGGGTAAGTGTTTGTGTCTGGGGTAGATACTTACTGTATAGTGTGTAGCGATGTAATCCCTTCAAAATGAAGAATTAAACAGATGTGTAGAGATAAGCAGTGGTTCTTGTTTTTGTCACCCTGGGTGAGAACCTCCTCCTATGTTCTGAATACGTGAGAAAACAGACAGGTTTTATCCAAAGTGTGTTTTAGTAAATATGTAAGCTACGTAAAAATTTATTCCAGTTTTGGTTCAATTTAATTTTGCCTTAATATAAAAAAGCACCAGAAGTTCATGTTTGTCCATGAGTCTATAGTTGCTTGTCCATGCATGGTCACAGGGGGCCTGGTGCCTGACTCCAGTGGTCATTGGGTGAGTGGTGCCCCAGGTCATCAGTCCATTACAGGGCAACACAGAAGACAAACAACCATGCATGCAAATATCACACCCAGGGGGCGATTTAGAGTAACCAGTTAACCCAACAGTCAACAACAGTGTTTTTGGAGTGTCAGGAAGCCGGAGTACCTGGAGAAAACCAATGCACTCACATGGAAAACATGCAAACTCCATGCAGAAAGTTTAGGTCTGCACCGATCCACTTTTTTCTTTTCTGATATCAGTACAGATATCTGAAGTTCATTATCGGCTGGTACCAATCCAATACTGAAAAACAGTGCTGAATTGACTTGAAATGTTTTCTTTTTTAAAACACAGACATAAATGAACCAAATTAGAAATTATTTGGTAACTCTGCAGCAGTGGACGCTATTGTGAATAGCTTCACAGCAGTAGGGGGTAGATATTTACTGTATACTGTATAGCTTCACAGTAGTATAGAATAAAGAAACCAAAACTGACAAAAACCATAGGTTGACACCTTGGTCAAACAAGTAAAAAATAAAATGCAACCAATTTTTGAAATGGTTCAGAATGTGCAATTAGGAATTCTAAATATAATGTAAAATAAATATAAAACATGACTTCACTCAGAGCAAAAAGCATAGAATTACATTAAATAGATATGCCAGGGCACATAGTCATCTGATACCTGATCTAGAATTTTCTTCAATAGCGGACCGATACAGATATTAATATCAAATCAATCCCCATATTGAAAGAAAGATCCCAGGCTAGTATCTGTACACTGAAAACAGAAAATGCAGTTCCAACTTAAAAACTGGTACAAATTGGTCACAGGTTAGTGAATTAAGTTTGTCTAACTTACTTTATTTTTAACCTGACAACTTAATAAGGTTAATGTGATTACTTGTGATCAAATTATATTTTAAGTTGGATCACCTGTTCTCTGTTTCCAGTGTACCCAGGATCTTCTTGCTGTAAACGGCAACAGTGCTTCCAAAAACAACCCAGCTTCATTTACTTATTTATATATGCAACGAGAACATATTCATGATTTCAGAAATATTAATTTAACAAGAGCAGCTCAGTTGTAATCCAGATTACTTCAGGAAGAGTGAAACCACACCTTCATTTTGAACCGAACTGGAATCTCAAATCATTTACCAGCAACAATGCAGGATTATATTTTCTTAGACCAAACACAATAGGGAGGTCAATCCCTATTGACTTTCTAAAAATAATTAATAATAATAAAAACAACGGCTCCCAATTCCTCCTGCCACCCATTGACACAAAGGCGCCCTGGGTGGTAAACACAATCGTCTCCATCAAAAGCAGCCGCTAGCAGACTGCTAGTAGCCTGTCCTGGCTGTGTCAAACAGATTCACACACTGGCATCAGTTCTGATTTCACCCAGCATGTGTATGCAAATGAAACTTCATTTGGCTGTCACAAGTCGTCTAATCTAGTGTTGATTAGAAGGAGAACGATAAACATTATATGGCGAGAGGTGCACAAAAGCATGTTCATGTTCTTTTTTTTTTTTTTTCCCCTATTCCTGTCCCCCTTTGCACCACCCGCTATCACTTAGCATACCCCACCTTCAGCAGAGCGTTCTGCATCACCGGCTGAACGCACAATGCAGCCGCCTGACCGGGCTGTAGTTGCCAGGGAAACCGTCACCCTCGGAGATATCCCGTGACAGTGCGGGGCGAAGGAGGCAGGATGAGAGGAAGGGTCTGAGATGTGGCTCTGGCCACACACGTTCTCCAGGGCGCACCAGACCTTTGGACTCTTCCCCAGCGCGTTCCCCTTCAGTCACACAACACACAAAGCACAAATCAGCTTTACACACACACATATACACACATGTGGGCATACTTACACACACCCGGACAGGCATGCAAATACAAGAAGCAAAAAGAGCAGAAAATAAAGAGAGGAATGTTCCTAACTCTGATTTAGAGTTATCATCTGGATCAGTGTGCATGTGATTAATTGAAGTAATTTATGCATAATCTCCAGTGACTCTATGTATGGTTCATGATTTCATTAAACTGTTACTTTAATTACTTTTCTACTTTCATAACTTAGGTTAAAATGAAAATGTTCCACATTTTCTAATGAGTTGTAAATTAATAGATTGCACAAATACGGCTGTGGATGCAAATACGTTGAGCTATTCCTACCCACTGTTCTTAAGCTTTTATGTCTTTCTAATAGGAATTTCACTGTTATTCAGATCAAATAGTTTTATATTTGGAGCTACTAGGCATTATTTTTTTGTGATTTTATTTAAAATCCTTAAGTCTGAGTAGGTGTGAATATGTGCGTTATAAATGTAGATTTCATTATTCTGTTTAGTTTTTAAGGCTTTAAAACAAAGCTAAATTTTACAATGAGGTGGGAAAAAATGCACTATTTGGACTGGGATGAGTTTTACTTAGCATTTTTTGGGAGAAAGATTCCATCTAAGTAAAGAGTAGATTGTCAGCAGAGAGGTGCACAAAATTTACCTAATAAAACAATTTAGTCAAAAATTTCCTTGTACCAATAGTTTATTTGTCTGTGCACCTGCATATGAAACAGAGACACTAACGTTAGCCTCTGTTTGCTTGTTCAAGTAAACGTTTTTGCTTATTTAAATTTTTGGTTGAGCTTTTGAATAACCTCGGCATTCTGCAACCTCAGATTAAAAACTAACTTGACATAGTTGACAGTGTTATTTGAGTATTTACACAACAGTGTCACACATTATCTAATTTTTTTTAATTTATAACACAAAACGCAGTAAAACATTTTGATTATCACAAATATCTCATCTATGCCAATCAAAAGCTTTTTATTTTGCTATATACATAAACCAAATCAACAACATAGATTAAACACCTAATGTATTTAGTGACAAATTGCCTTAGAAAATCATACATTTTTGCTGTTTAGCTGTGTATACAGTACATTACAAACTCATATTAGCTGCAACTCTCATTTCATCTACTTTATCTTTTATATAATGCTACTTTAAGTTACATTTTGTAACAGATCTTTTGTTTAATAAGTAAAACATTGTTTTTGTTGATTAACTGCATCAAATAAATCTCTACTTGAGATATTTATAACATAGCAGAAGTAATATAACCCAATTTTAAATTTTCTGTCCTAATTATGTCACACAACTATATCATGTACCATATCTTCCTTTCTCTTTCTCTGTCTTACTGACTTGGATAGTTGCCTCCATTCAGTGACTCTGATCTGATCTGTCCATATCATACCTCATGCAGTTTCAGTCTAAAAATGCACAAGCATGTCTCTGACTGAACTCTACACCGACCTTTTCCAAAATGTCTCCGGCGGAAACCCCCCACCAGCCTCTAACATACGCAAACTGGCCCCTGCTGGTGTATTACACATTTAATACGCACATACAGTAAATCTTTTGCTGCAACATGCATCAGCCTTGAGATTGGATTTTTTTTCCATTCAAGTTTCTTATTTAGCCAACAGCAACAAGAATGCCAACACAGACAATGGTTAAGTTAGAACTACTTGGATGTTCTTCCTCTTTCTAAAGCTTATTTACATGCAGAATTTGGATTACCCTTAAAATTACTAATGTTTTTATTTATCCTTTTGCCTCCATAACACAAAACAAACAGACAAAAAACACCTGTAAAGCCACAACTACTGCATGTTTTAAATGAGCTAAACTTATTTAATATATTCAGTTGGAGCATCCACCTGCCTTTTCTTTACCATACACTAATTAACAGATGTGTGATAAAAATATGTTTACATAGCTGGCACCTTCCTGGTTTCTTGGGGTTTTCACACTTGTAGTTCATTTACTTTGGTCCAAATCAGTTGATGATTTTGCTAACATGCTTTTCAGGTAGTTTGGTTTTCTTTCACTCAATAAAAATTGTAAGCAAATCACAAGGAGCAGGCTGTTTATTACCGCATAGGTCTAGGCTAAATGCTAATATAGAAAGCAGATGCTATGTTCTAAGCTAGGTGAAAAGCTAATTTAAAATGTAGCTTTTTATTCTCTCGAAACATAGAAGATTTAAACGTAACAATGTGTTCCAGGTAAAACCTTAGACTTTTAAAAATAGATGCACAACATGTGTATCTTAGTGTCTTTGCAATGTCCCACAATGCAATGCATACCTGCCCCTTTGGTGCAAGCTAGAGCCAAACACCTAGCAGCTGGTGGCTCAAAGTCAAATCACCCTCACACCATAAACAAGCCTCTCTAGAGTTTGTTTGAAATCGTACCGAGACCACATTCTCCAAGCGGTCTTGGTATGGCTGTTTTGGCCCGTATCTTAGTGACATTGCTGTGTTCACATCTACACAAATGAATGACTCCAATGCAGAAAACGAACCAGCTTTTTATAAACTGACTAAACGTCTCAGGCGTGAAAATGTTCTTAAAGTAGGAGAGAAGTTAAATAAGGGTGTGAACATCAGCCACTGTGTCAGCCTGTATAGTCCAAAGGACACGGTGGAGTGTTTGCTTGATGGGTATTCAGATCTGAATCTGGACATTAGAGTCATTGTCACAGATGCTCTAAAGACTTGCTGTACTTTGTGATAATAATTATCTGACTCACTAAGACACTGAAAGAAACATTTAAAAAGAGTGACGTTCACATGATGGAATTTGACAAAATTGAATGGTTATTGCTTATTTAATCAATTCATAAATTATGTTTTTATCATGTAAAGCACTTTGGACTGCCTTATTGCTGAAATGGGCTACACATATAAACTTGACTTGACTGGACGTCAAAGCTCTGTGAACGCACACCCCTGGTCCCAACATGCCTGTGCTCTTCAAAACAGGAGGGCATCAGAAGAGCTGGCAGGATACAATGTTCCACACGGCATATATGACCAGATGGTTCTGTAATGTCCTCTAATTTATATCCACATGAATTACAATCTGAAGCAGTTGCTAAGTAGATCTGTTTTACTATAGCTTACTGTGTGAATTATCCTTCAGCAGAATCTTACTATGATATTAACTTTGTTGGGGTTATTGGAGATGTTATGGGGGTATTACAGTTCTAGGTGCCTCGAAGACTGTGTTAACCTTTAGGTGAAAACATGCGAGCCGTACTATTGATCCAAAGTGTGAGGGTTTAATTATCAGACCAAGACGTGTTACATTTGGCTGGTCTTTTTGATCGTTCTGTAGGAAATAAGGGCTTTTTTCACCTTTTAAAAAAATATTGAAAAATCACAAATTGCATGTAGAAATGTAGTCTGCTTTAAAGTGTTTTTAATTATTTCAAAAGGAGAGTTGAAATCTAACATTGACAATTTTCTGATTATCTTGATTTTCTGATTTCTTCTTCTTAAAGGCAGAACAATTTCATTTTTCCTAACTTTTCGAAATAAATTCAATAATTTACCGTTGCTTAGCATCTCGGCTTTGTGGACGGGATTCGTTTCTTGCAGGCAGTGAGGTAGAAAACATTGTTCAGCTAGTTTTTTTTGCTTGGTTTTCTTTCTCCCCTCCACCTACTTATCCATTTACACAGAATAAAAACATTTGAGTTTTCCCTCAGTGCCTCCTTGCTATTGAGTCGTGTGTCTCTGTACGTGTGTGTGTGTGTGTGTGTGTGTGTGTGTGTGTTTCCCTCTCTTACTTTTTTTGTATTTTTTATTTTTAGACTCCAGTCACATCCTCAATCCCGCGGCCCTATAAGGAGCTTTCACGCCTTTTGGTTTGCTTTAGATGTTTAATACCCCCTCTCTTTTGTGTCAGAGAGCCGGAGAGGCGTTAAGAAGCGCTGATAAACCCCACTTAGATCCCTTCCTGGCCCGTCACCCTGGCCTGCCGGGCCGCTTTAGCTGGGAACTGATCTGTGACGGCCTGCCACTCAAACTGAGCACTTCTGAAGGCTGACACAATGGAGTGAGCAACAACACCAGAGGGCCCAAGAGGGGTGTGAGGAGAGAGAAGAAGGGGAAGGAGGGAGAGAGGGACAAGGGGTGCCCTGAAAGAAGCCTCAAGGAGGGGCCAGAGTGTATCTGTCTGTTATCTGTTTCCTCTCTTTCACTCTTTTCAGCTCCACACCCTCCTCACTTCCCTCTGTAGAGCTCACGCTCTTTTATTTTTTACTGTCAGTAACACACACAAACTATGTCCTCTGTAGTTTTTTTTCCTCTCTGCGGTCAAGGTTTTCAGCCTTGACGGAGAGATGAGAGATTAAATAAAGAGGCTGATGGGAGAGGCGGATAACAATCGTTGCACCGGCAACGGTGGGTCATTTGCAGCGTTCGCCGCTGTCCGAGTCGGCCGGCAGGCTCTCAGTTCAGGCCGGGTCTCGCGGGAAGCGCGGCGCGGAGATTGACGGGCTCAGGGGCGGGGTGGGGCTTGGCGAGCGAGGGTAGGAGACGCGTCCACCATCACCACCACAGATGCAATTGCCACGGCGTTCCCGTGGGGCCGTGAAGCGGGTGGCGGAGCCCAAAATGTCAGCGCTGATGTCTGGGCAGCTCAGCTCGGCTATCAGGCTGCTGCAGCTGCCTGCCACGCACCACCTCCACTCATTCATAGTGAGACAACAGAAAAACACACGCACACATTTTCACACTTTCCTTTCTCTGGTAGCACAGAATATGACGTCAACTATAAAGACATATTTGTGCTCATAAACACTCATACTCAATATTATGGTCTCGTTTCTTCCTCTTCCTGAACGTCGATCTGTGTTGCTGTCAGAAACTGATATTTCATAAACAATTGGGAATGAGTCGCTGTTTCTCCTGTTTCCATATTCAACTTAGCAAAACTTGTATTTTAAAATTTGCAACAATCTTAACCCTTGTATGTTGAAATGGGGTCCAACCGACCCCACACACATAAAACGTGTATCATTTTCCATAGACCTCTACATTTGCCTCAGTGCTCGTACGCACAAGGGTTAAATTCACTTGTGTATGATTAGTTGTATTTCCCTATATAAAGTGCTTCAGCTTTGCCTTCCTAAGTATCCGAGGCTGTAGGGTACGCAGTTAGATTTCCTGCTAAACCAAAATGTCACAGATTTTTTTTATTTTTATTTTTATTTTACATAACTTACAATGATTGAGAGTCACAACTTTGAAACCTTACAGTTTTATACTGCTGCTGGATTAATGAGTGGTAAAAAAATGTATGGCAGTAAGTTGTAATAATGCTTAATACAGCTCTGTGCTATGTTATTCTATGGAGACGTTCTGTTTACAGTAAAATCTCACCTTTATTGATGCAACTGTATATTTGATAGCATTATGTTCCAGATAACCAGCTGATCAATGATTTTGAGAAAAGAATCAGAGACCATAACATCAGGGCAAATGTACTGACGCAGTTGAACTCTGTGAGAATAACCCATGTGGCTTCCAGGCTGGCAGGTTTAAAAGTGAACAAATAGCTTTTTGTAGAGCAAATATCTGGGAACATCAGCGTTTGACTTCAAATGGGACAATCATAGCTGCCCTTTTGTCTTAACATCAGGACATGTCTGTAAGTGTGTAACTATGAAAACAAACAAAAAGGAACAAACCAGTTACTTTAAAAACACACACACTCATTGCTACATGTGATTAGCCATTAGAAGCAAACTGTCTCAGTGGAGTCCTCTTTCTTACTTCAGAGCATCTGATTTTCATCATTTGATTATTAAGTATGGATAAAAATAAATTGAGAGTGTGATATAATAAATAAGGTAAATTCCACACACCTCATCCCTCTACAGATGCAATGTTCAACACAAAAGTGAATAGAAATTGCTGCTTGTCATTCAGACCCACGTAAAACATGGTTATACACCAAACTGCACCTTCAAGTTGCAATCAGTTCATTTAACAGCATAAATATAAAGGCCCTATTTGCTATTTTCATTGATGTGTCTTTTGTTTATTTTTCCCCATTGCATCATATAAACTCTGTGCTGGATTTATTCGGTGTGTATTTGTATCTCAGCACTGTGTGCGTGCGTGTGTGTGTGTGTGTGTGTGTGTGTGTGTGTGTGTGTGTGTGTGTGTGTCTGTGCGTGTGTGTGACAGTTGGATGATGAATGTCCTGATGGCACTGGGGTCAGTGTCACAGACAGTGTTGTCAATTGCACCTTCTCCCCCGAGTCTAACCTTGAGCAAAAGTCCCCGAAGAGAGCTCAATGTGCTGTTAAGGTCAATTCATGCTCACACACACAATCACGCATCCATTCCTTGCTGAGCATGTGCCATTAGTATCTGGTAGGGCCTGGTTTGACAGAGAGCGATTAGCTCCCTATCATGTGTATTGATCAGCTTGTCCTGGCTGGTTCTCAAGAGGAGGGGCTGGGGGGCTTTAACAAGGCATTTGGGACAGACACTGATGCATGCAAACACACATACACACCCTCTGACATTATTGTTTATCTATCATTATGTAAATCTGTGTGGAGGTTTAATGTATTTTTTATGATCAAAGCTACCTGCCAGAATTTTCGGTCAAATAAACAAACTAGATATTCCTTCTCTGCCGTAGAACAAGCAATATTTGTTTTTCTATTTTGTGTTGAATTATTGAATCAATATATAAGATAGGGAGCTTCTATTCCTTGGTGACATCATAAGGTACGAGGCAACTGATCAGATTTGTTTGGAGGATCTTCTTTTCTCATGTCGTCCATTTTGTGAAATCCACCACTCGTTTGCAGCAAACCACACCCAAAACCCCCTCGTACTTCACAGTTCAGATGGTGACCTTAAGCTAACAAGCTTCCCCTTTTTTACTTTTAAAAGTGACATTGAAGCTGCAGTATGTAACTTTTATACAGAATATGTGTTTAGATATTTTTTTTAAAGTTCACCATGTCGTGACGACACATTATGAGAGATAATCTGTGAAAACATCTAACTCCTCCTCTTTGAGCTGCTACTGCTGTCTGAAGAAATACATCGCTCCCAACCAAAAAAAACAAACAAAGCAACAATCAGAGCCAGGAGGAGGGTCTTAGTGCTGTCAGTCAACCTCATATTCTTGCTGGAAAATGTGCTAATGGTGGAGAAACAACTTACTGTTACAGGAAAACTGTTTATTCACTGCCATTGGTGGCTATGCTAACTAGTCTTAGCATTCGCATCATGACCTGTAGCATAGAGCAGAAGAGGGATGAGTTCACCATGGGACGGGGATTAGCAGCGCTGGACAAGATTGTGATTGACAGGCATAAAGACCCGCCTCCTGGCTCTGCTCTGATTGGTTGTTTCTAGCACTTGGAGAAGGAAGAAGAGCTAAGTTGTTTTCACAGATTATCTTTTTATTACCATACTGTCATGACATAGTGACAATTTCAGCAAATATGTAAAAAATATATAGTTTTTATAAAAGTTACATACTGCGGCTTTAAGGCCAAAAATATACATTGAGAAAAAAAAATTAAAACTCGCCTTATGTTTTGCGAAGCTATAACAATGTGCAAAATGTGACTACTTAGGTAAACTGCAAGCATCATCAGCCTAAAGATTAAATATCACAGTTTCTGTGTATTATGGTGCAAAGTTATGCATTTACATTTCCTTTCTTATTGTATGGGATATGAAATGTGAGCCTTGTGTTTTAAAAATGTATGAAAAAATTTGTTCCTTTTTGCTGCTTATAGGATTTACCTACTTATGCTACTGATTTTAGAGCCTAAATGAACATAGCTCATTATATGTTAACATAAAAAAAAAAAGAAAAAGTAGTGGTTTCAGTCCCTCTGCCGATCTGTATGCATGGCTCATCCTCCCTCTGTCCTGAGTGTTTAATGTCACGTATGTAGCGTCCTTATAACAGCTGTCCTTCGTGGGTAGTTAAGACCAGCTCCTAGCTTTTGTTAATTGAGTCTAATTGAAGAACATGAAGGGAGAATAAAGGCAGGAGGCTTTTAGGACATAAAAGACTGCAGCCGCCTCTCAGTAGTATTTATTTTCAACCTCTTCCACTCTGATTTAAGTGTGAGCGGACAATGGCGGCCTGACAGTGATACATATGCACGCGTGTGCCCGTGCGCGCAGGTTTGTGTGTGATCTGCCGTTTGATTTACTGCACCCACCTTCACAAGGACCGGCCTCTTATCAGATCAAAGCCACAGGCAGGCGGACTATGAAAGAACGGCGTGCGTGTGCGCATGCGTGTGCCCTGCAGAGGACAGAGGTGTGGAGGAGATGGGGAGTGTTTTTGTTGCTTTTAACCCTGGACAATGGCACCACAAAAGGAGAGAAGCAAGTAGGCACTCTTTGAACAAATGAAGAGTACCTTTTACACTTCTTCACAAAGTTGCCCAACTCTTCATGCACTATGGATTTTTTCCCCTCTCCTTTCTTGTCAAACTGAAATAAAATAAAAAAAGAACCAATTGCAGTTTTCTGTTTTAAATTCGGATTATTTACAACAAAAAAAGAAAAAAAAAGATCAGGATGATCAGAGTGTAGTTTGCTTGGTGGTGCGGGGAAGGATGTGATCGTTTATTTTTGTCGTGATAAAAAACACAAAAAGTTAAAAGAAATTAAATTAATTATTTGTTTCTGTGATTTTTAGGTTCTCTGGGTAGAGAGGCAGCGATGTCATTACAGAGACAAGCGGGTTCACCTGACGGGACGAGGCTACGATTGGACGAAAGGCAAGTTTGGACTAGTTTTTTTTTGTTTGTTTGTTTTTAGATACAAGTGAAACATTTCAAGCCTTTATTTCTTGCAGCTTTGATGATTATGCCAACAGCTAATGAGAACCCAAAATTCAATGTCTGAAAAAATTAGAAAGACATAGAGGATGTTAAGTGGAAACAGAAAGTGTGGTAGGAAAATGTGAACCGGCAACAGCCTTCAGAGGGTTGTCAAGCAAAATCCAGTAAATATGTTTCTGCAGCTTTACAGTTACTGAACTGAGACTGGAGTCCACATATCAAGAGCCACTGCGTCCAGATGAATGTGACATTTCTTGTGTCAAGGTACGTCTGAACCAGAGGCAAGGTCACAAGCATCTTGACTGGGCTATGGAGACAAACATCTGGACTCCTGCTCAGTGGTTCAGTGTCCTTATTTTGATGAAAGTAAAGTTTGTATTTCATTTAGAAATCAAGGTCCCAGAATCTGGAGGAAGAGAGGAGACAAAATCCATGCTGACTTAAGTCCAGTGTGAAGTTTTTACAGTCAGTGGGAATTTTAGATGTCATTGGCCCACTAGGTTTTCTGGGGTTCACAGTCAGTACAGCAGACTGCCAGGACAATTTAGAGCTTCATGCTTCCTTCCACTGACACACTGCTGTATGGAGGCGCTTTGATTTCAATTTCAAGTAGGACTTCATACAGGCACACACTGCCAAAGGTACCTAAAGATGGCTCAGTGACCATGGTGTTTCATCCTGTGTCTGATTGGTCAGCAAACTTACCAGGCCTGTTCAGGTAAGTATGTAAACTATCGAGAATCGTAAAGAGGAAGATAAGAGACATCAGAACCAACAATGTAGATGCCCTGGACTTCCTTTACACCTCATCTGAACCACAGGCCAATCACCTCCATGCCATGAAACATTGATGTGTTTTTATTATGTTGTATTTGATGTGTGTTAATAGTTTTGAGGATGGCACATCAAAATTGTTACTGGTTTTCTCTGTTTTTTTTGTTTATAGTTTTTTATTTTTATGACAAAAGCACTTTGAACTGCCTTGTTGCTGAAATGTGCCATTTGAATAAACTTGATTGATTGATGCAGTAATTCATGCAAAAGGACCTCCAACAAAGTCCTGAGTGCAAAGAGATGAACACACTTTTCAGAAGTCTTAACATTTCTGCTTAACATCTATCTTATGTTATAGAAAAAATATAAGACACTGATTTTGTTTTTTTATTATACCGAAGCCATAGTCGTCAAACTTAGGAGAAATAAAAGCATGAAATGCTCTAATGTATGTGTGAGGAATCTATATAATTTAAGTTTCACTTTCTGAAACGAGTGACCAAAGATAACAAACCTTTTTTTTTATAGTATTCCAATATTCTTGATTTGCATTTAGTTCAGCTGCATTTGACTCTGAGCAATTCTTACATATTTTATTTTAATTGTTCAGAAAGAACCCAAAAAATTTAATTAACACGGTTGTTCAGTTTTTATCAAGCACAAATAAGGAGCAAACCGTTTTCGTCAAGTTTTTATGTTTAATACCGATCTGCTGATAATGTTTAGCTTCATCATTAAATCTGCGCGGATCGTCAAGTGACAGGGTGTGTGAAGTTGATCATTTTCTGCTGTCTTGGTGTTATGATGATGGAGAGTGTGCACAAGAATAATTAATAACTTACAGTACAGCATGGAGAATTAGAATACACACTCAGCCAAGTAAAGATTAAATCTAACAATCAAAAGTCACCCCAGTTTGCATAAAGTGTGCAAAGAGGAAAAGGTGCAAATGAACTGCAAAAGTCAGAGAAAAAAAATGGCATAGGAGTTATTATAGCTTTGTATAATTCAATGTGTGTTCAAAAGAGCACAGTGTGTTGATCGCAGGCATGTGACCAAGATAAAGTAAACTGAGACACAGCACTCAATAAACTTCATAAGCTGAAGCACTGAGATTGATGCAAGGAAAAAAAGACAGATAATCAAATAATTCTCCTAATAGAGCAGATGGATGGTTCATTTCACACGGCTCCCACTTTAAAATCCAAATCATTCCTTCTTGATTGAAAACGACAAACAGTAAAGGCAAACTCCCACACAGCTTCCCAAAGTTTCACATGCAACAAGACTGTAACTACTGAATATGCTTTTGAACTTTGAGTTTCTGACCAATCACATGCAAGGTGCACAAAAAATGTAGATATCCATGAAAAAGAAATCAAAGTGACATCATCAAGGACCAAGCACTTCCAATGCACTGGTACAGACATACAGTGGGGGGTATAAATATTTGCTACATCACAAATTTTTAAAGATTTTCCAATTTAAAAGTGGTTTCTGATCCGTCACCTCTGTCATGATCACTGATACTCCAAGAGGAGAGATCTTATATGGATCCGCAGTTTGAGGGAAACTGAAAGTCCTCTTGAGTTTCTCCCATCTTCTAACAATTGTGCCAACAGTTGTTAGAAGACAACTGTTAGCACAATTGTTGTCTTCTAACAAAAATTAGAAGACAACAATTGTTGTCTTCTAATTGTGCCAATTAGAAGACAATTGGCACAATTACGTTTCTATATTTTTATTCAGTTCAAGACCCACTAATGAAGTGTCATACAGCAGCAGACTAATTTGGATTAAATGATACCTCAATTCCTTAAATTCCCGTGTGTGCCTAACCTCACAGTGAGGCTATAGGCTCACTGTGCAAATATCTTCGGGCAAATATCCGTACTGTAAGTTCCTGTATTAAAGCCAGTATCACCCATTTCACTCAGACAATGGAAAGTGCAGTGTACGTACACGCACTGCAAAAAGACAAAATCAGTTTTGGTCTAGTTCCTAGTGCAAATATTTTAGCACACTTTAAGTAAGACAAAGCTAACTTCAGGACAGATTTATAGGCGCACCCCTAAAACGTAGAGGATATGAGTGAATTGAACTAGACTGTACATAATGAAATTTAAGTTGACACAGCTGAGTAGAACTGAATTTCTGTTCTTAAATCACTCCACGTCTACATAAGGAGTCGGATGGATCATGTGCGGTTGTAAATGGGAGCTGTCTGGTGCAGAAGAATAAACCGACTCGTGTCCTTCTGCAGCACTTCTCTCTGTCTGCCTCTTTGTGTAAAACTTTCCTCACCATGTCGTGCAGCCTCTGCTCTGCCAGATGATAGGAAAGCACCAGAGGGAGGCAGAAAGATGAAACAGTCAGGAGATCATGGATGAAGGCTGCAGCTGTGTGTTGACTCTCATAAAAGAAGGAGGGAAAATAAGAAATGCACTTCTACACTTTGACCAGATTGAACTTTTCACCGCTCAAGTTTCGTGCAAGTATTTTAGGATTTAAACTGCCGTTGTGAAAGCAAGTGCGTCGCATCGAATGGGCATTTTCAGACAATAATTATTGAATCCCAAACTGTATGAAACAGCATATTTTCTAGACATTATGATGTTTATCTGTATCATCAGGCTCTTTTCATTGTTTTTACTTTTAATTAGTTAATGTCAGCTGCTCTGTAATGGTTCACAACTTCTGGAAATACATTGGGTCTAATAGCAGGTATTAATATTGATGAAAAATTCTATATTTTTTACATATTGACATTAAAATACAACTGAAATTGGGTTATGGCAGAGGTCTGCAACCCGTGTCTCCAGAGCCACAGTGGCTCTTATAACTTTAGCTAACAATTAAAAGAAACCAGTTAATATTTTTAAAATATAGATATAATAACAAATGCAGATTTTAAACTGTTTTTAATTTTTTCTATAGTATTTGCATTGAATTTCCACAAATGTATCACTAAACGTGCCAATAATATGTGTTTAGATCTTTTTTTCTTTCTCATTAAGTTGACTGTTTATAAAAAATATCTCCTTTATGGTTATTTTTATTTTTAATTCTGAAAATGGAAATAAAATTCTGGCTCTTAAAAAAATGACAATAAATCTTCTAAAGTCTGAAAAATTGTCTATTTTCAAAAGGTTGTGTGACATTTACAACTCTAATGTATTTTTGGCTTTGCTGAGAGCAAAATGGCTCTTTAGGGTGCAGAGTCCTGTGTTATAGGTTTGAGCTAACGTACTAGGATAGGTTTTCAAACCAAAAAATATCTTAAAGTGACTTTGTATCCTTTATTGCCTCCACAAACCAAATAAAAAAAAAACATCAGAGGAAATTTCTGCAAAACCCACATTGTTTGCTTTTGGAAGAGAATATGAACCACTTCCTAGATAAGCGTCCTAAAACAAGCTCAAACTGACATCAGCTGAAGCTTTTTTAATTTCAGTGAAGTGCTATACATCAAACCACAAGATTTACTTAAAACAAGTTCCTATATTTTACCTAAAAAATGACTTGTAAGTTAGTTTTGACGTATGCTAAGCTATATGCACTAGAAACTAAGCAGAAATACTTGGTAAGATTTTGTGTTTTTGCAGTGAAGAATGTGGAGCCCTTAGTGAGCAGAGGCGCTTGCACAGACTGTGAACTGAGCCGCACTGCAGTAACAAGATGGTAATTAGATGCTAATGATATGCTAATCTCCCCACAGTATTCCACCTCAGTGGTGAGAAGGGAATCTGTGTAGCTTTTCACCATTGGTTGGAGATCCAGGGATGTCCGGAAGTTAAAGTTCAAGATATTGGAAAAGGGGAAAACTCCCCACCCCCTGCACACACACGTACGCACACACACATGCATTTCACATAGATCTTTGTGTTTGCAGGTTCCCAGAGGAAACGGCCTCCAGCTGACAGCCCGTCTGAGGAGAGGATGGACGACCAGTCGCTCACCTTCAACGACCCGCTCTGGCCCATGCAGTGGGAACTGGTGGGTGTCATTATCTGCTTGGGTGTGTGTTTGTGTGTGTCGTCATTTCCCTTATCTGGAAGTCTCCCCCTGTCTCTCCTTCTCTTCTCGTCTTTGCGTTGAAGGATGTTCATTTGACAGGCATAAGTCAGACAGGCTTTCACGTGTGACTGGAGAAGGAGACAGAAGACAGAGAGATAAGGGGATGGTAGGGAAGGCAGGAGAAGGGGTGAGTGGGTTGTCCATGTTGAACTGAGACAGATGTCTGGGATTGATGAGGCTTGGAGGAACACTGGCGCACAACTGGGCTGAGACAACAAGACATGCTTATGCCTTCAGCTGTCCTGTTCACACTGTTTTGGTCAAACTGTTTCTGAGGCCCAGCAGGAACACAGCAACAGGATGGAGAATTATGTTTGAAGTCTGTTTGAAAAGCGTCATAAAACAAAAATGTCATGAGGGAGCTTTTGTTCTTGGAATAAGATTATGTTCAATGCAAGTTGAACTTGACCAGTTCTTATTTGGAGTCTGACAAATATCATTTTGATGTACCTTTCCTGATGAAATAATAACCACAGCAAAGGCTTTTCAAATGCAGTTTTCATGCACGTGTGTATTCATCTCCTTAGATGTTTTACCCTTTTTTTGCTTTAACAAATCAACCATGATCTACAAAAATAAACAAAAAATAACTTAAATATCAGACTGAAAACTTATTTCTACAAAAACAATGACAATTTATTTGTGTTCCTTAGTTGTACAGAAATACCATTTAGATTTTCATTGTTTCATTGTACAGTACAATTTTTTACATTACACTGCAAAAATTACAAAATAGTAAATTATGGACGACTTTTTTTATTAGTATACCAGTAATATACTTTGCATTATTTATATACTACCACTCAATAGACTGTATTAATTCATGTAAACTACATATTTCAGAGTATAGGTTGATATACTGATTAAAACCTCTGTGACCTCTTAATTTATGTTTGAAAAGAAAATATATGTTTTGGTAAAGTAGAGGTCAAGTTTTTTGTATGTCACATTTCAGCTGTAAGGCAGTTCCAAGTGCTTCACATAAATTATAAAACGAGCAGTAACATTACATTTTTGTCAAATGCCATCATGAAAATTATCAATGCAAATCAAAAGCAACTCTAAGCTGGTGGGTGTTTTAACTTTGATTTTAAAAAAGTCAGCGTTTCAGCTGTTTTGCTATTTTCTGGACATTTGTCCCAGATTTACAGTTCATAGAAGCTGAATTCTGCTTCTCCATGTTTGGCTTAAAACATGATTCCCAATAATAATAATAAAAAACACACATTTTTTTATTGTTGAACAACCCATTTTGAAAAAATAATAACTATTACGTTTGTGCACTGAATACTTCCTGCTGGGTCTGTTGCGCAACGACAGCTTCTGTTTCTGCTCATATCGATGGAATTCAGCGATAAATTATATCACTGATTACTCTATCAATAATAAATCCCTGGCATGTTCTTGCTATAAATACCCTGGGCAAAGCGTTCCCTTAGCCAATCGACTCCCGCAGACGGTCTTGAGTGACGCGCGAGGGCGTAATCTGGCAGAGCGAGGGGGAGGAGAGGCGGGCTCACGGATTCACCCCGGCAACCGGCAGCAGATTGACTGACATCTCAGCTCTCGGGGCAAGTTGGAGGGATGAGAGTCAGGGATGGGGGCGGAGGGTGGTGGAGACAGTATCGAGGCGAGATGATGAAGAGAAATGTGAGGCGGAGAGCTCGGAGCTCCAATACAAGCACCATTTGTAGCAACCGCTCGGCTCTGAATTTAGAAATTTTATCGACAAGATTCTTATTTTTTTTTTCCGAAGCCCGCCGTGATGCATGCGGTGTTACGTGAAGTATGACACATAAGTGATTATGTGGTTTTTAACTTATATGGGTTGATTACATAAACAGGAATATAGGGCACAATTATCAATCACTGAGTAATCAGGAAAAATGCAAAGCCTTTCTAAAACTGGGGACCGTTTGCTCTCTCTCTCTCTATCGGCTTCTCGCCTCCCTCTCTTGATTTCACTCTGTTGTTTTTAATCAGCCTCTGGTGGATGGAGATATTGATTGAGGGTCAGTAATCTGCTCAGGTTGAGACATGTGTGTGCGGCGCGCGTGTTTTCCGTAGAGTAATATTTTCATTACCTACTTTAGGCGAGTTTGGCCTAACACACCTTGATGACAAGTTCAGCTCCTGTAAGAAGGTTCTTGCTGAGCTGACTGCAGCAAATCAATCAGTGCTGTCGTTTGACAATCTGTTCGTGTTCATATGTTTCCCTGAAGCCCAGCTGAGATGAAAGAAGGAGAAAAGGCAATTGTTTGCTTTTTCCTGCTGTATGACTGCTTGCGTACAGTGGACCTCTGTGAAAATTTGCAGAGTCATCTTTTTGCCAATTTTTCTGTGAAACGTAACTCCAAGATGAATAAAAATCAGCCTATTTGTGGGTTTGTTCATAGAGTATATCTAAAATATTTAATAGAAATAGCATCTTGGGTTGCCAGGTGTTGGCCTTTGCTCAACCACCAGATCAGGAGAGCCATTCATTTCCCTCGTAAGAACAGAGATAAGGAAGACTGGAGATGTTAGCTTCTGCTGTAATGCCAAGACTGTTTCCACTGTTTGTAATATTGAATATTATTATTTGGTGTTTGAACAATTACAATAGGTGGTCCTAAGTGTTGTTCATAGGAAGTCTCAAGAATTCTTGGGCTTTCGTGTGATTACTAATCTCCAATGTTGTATTATCCACTGTGTCAATGGCAGCATTCAAATACTACAAATTGATAAATTTGAAAATTTGAAATGACTTCTATTTTTGTTTCTTCAAGCGTACTAAGATATTTACACAAGAAAGTAGACCAAAATTACTTGGTAAGGTTTTGTATGTGTAGTGTACAGTGTACTTGGAAAAAAAAAGATTACAAACATTCAATAAAAACAAAAAACTGAGCAAGAGGGGAGCTAGAATATATCATTATTGAAGTTCATTTATTTCTACTGGTAAACTCATGTCTCTATAAATGTATAGATGCTAAAGAGAGCACCGGAACTGGTGAATTGTTGTACTTTAAGTGTTATTGTGACTTTGTGTTGTGTATGAGGAGCTTTTTACTGCCATCACAACATCACTTCATATAACCGCATGTATATGAAGTGAATCAGCATTCAAGATGCCTCTCCACAGGCCTATATGTAATTTTACAAAGGTGTGTGCCTTTTATGTGTGCTTAAAGTGTGTGTGTGTGCGTGTGTGTGCGTGTGTATGCATTCGAGTGTGTCCTCCCCTCGAGCCAGTCCCAGTGTTCCGGTGGACGTTAGTCTGCTAGCAGCTTCCATTCATCTGCCTTATTCGCTCACACTACAAAGCATTGCAGCTCCCCAGATGCTACCCGCCAAACACACAAACAAACGCGCACACACACGCAAACGCACGCACACAATCACACACACACACACACAAATGCACACAACCCCCCTAACAGAGAAATTTTTTCCATTGTGCCTTTTCTTCCTTTCTTTCTCTCTTAATCATAGCAACAGTTAAAGGACTCACTTTGAATATCAAATTGGCCGTGTGTGTCTGTTGTGTCTGTGTGCTTTTTTCTGTGTGGGAGAGCGAGTTTTGGGAATCCGTTGACATTTCTAGTTAGTCTGTGTGTGTGTGTGTGTGTGTGTGTGTGTGTGTGTGTGTGTGTGTGTGTGTGTGTGTGTGTGTGTGTGTGTGTGTGTGTGTGTGTGTGTGTGTGCGGCCTTTACACACTGCCTTTAAGTGTTGTGTGTGTTTTTTTTGTCTGTGGGTGCCTGTTAGCGTACTGCATGTATGCGTTGGGATGCAACATTAAAGCTGTATTAAGTGATCAAGTGAATGTATGTAGTTTGTGGGGATAGTGAGGCCCTGGGGAGCTGCTGTGATGGGTATTTTGCCTCACCACGGCGGCGTTGTTTCTCTGCTGTAATGTCTCTCTGTTTCCGTGTAGGTGGATTTGTGGTTTGAGGTGAAGAGGTCTGGGTGACTTGTCCGTGAACTTCCTGGGTTCCTTATGGCGCTTTGAAACCATGTGTAGTTAAAGATGCATACACCATCCCTTAATATATATATATATTATATATATATATATATATATATATATATATATATATTATATATATATACTGTATATATATATATGTTTCTACTGAGCTGGATCAAAACCACCTACTGAATGCTGTGAGGTGGCCCTCCAACAACCTGACAGGGCATTGACTCTGGGATTGTGTAGGTGTCATGTGACGTTTGAAAAAAAGAAAAAAAAGTCAGCGGCAGATTTTGCTGCCGCTGAGGTGGGATGTATTGTCTGTTGTTTGTTTGAAGCTCTTCTTAGGCTGCTGCTCCGTTAAAAATGTGCGTAAATCTTTAGTTGCGTTTCCATTAGCCTTATAGTTTGACATATTGTACATACATTCTCTTAATTGAAACACGTGCATTTAAAAAAAATCGTTTTTCAATCAAAAGTTTTTTCACTATGATAAGGTAGTTTTTTTTGTTGTTTTTTTTTAAGTCACATGATCAAACAAATGGATGTTGCCACTGTTGCCAAACACAAAGAAGATGACAGGAAGTAGTTGGAGGATGATGGTGCGGCTTGTTTCTTTTGCTCTCGTGAGCAAACTTGTTCACATGACTGTAATTGCGTTTCTTATTTAACTGAAACACCACAATTGAGAAATAGTTTTTCAGCATTAGCGAAATATTGACAATGTTTTGCGCTCATTTATAATGTGCACAAAACTTTGCATTCTGCTAATGTAAAAAAAAAAATCTAAACAATTAAAGGTAACACTTTATTTGAAGGGGGTGAATAAGACTGACATGACACCGTCATAAACACCTGTCATGAACATGAAGAAGCCCTCATGAATATTTATGACCAATAAATCATTACTGGTATAAATTTATTATCAAAGTATTACTTATTGCACTTTAAAAATTAGGTAACTTTGTTATTAAAGGTAAAGTTTAAACAGTAATGATTTATTGGTTAATGTCAAGTTGTCATAACAAAGACATTTTGAATAATGTCAACTTTGTATGAAAAGTATCATAATTTACCGAATGACGCTTTATGACAACAGTCATAAATATTACATAAATACATTATTACATATTACATAAATATTGCTACAGTGATTCCATGGATTTCGAGTTTGGGTTTTGAGTAAGAGTAGTTGCTGTTTGTCTCTGCAGTGTGTCCTGCTTCGAAAGCTTTACGTGTCCTTGTGTACGTAACACATGCTTTACAACAAACGTCTCTAATCTGAGTCAGGGTTCTCTGTCCTTGAAGCTTTCTTGTGCTCTTTTCATAGCTCTGTCTTAATTAATCACTTTCCTTCCCTTCCTCGTAGTCCCGTTCACCACACAGCATCAGTACATTTGGTTAATTGGATTTACCTGGTTTCCATGCCACTAATCACCTTCCCAGGATATAAGCCTCCAATTTTCAGTTATTCTGCCCATTACCAACTGTTCTCCCTTAGCAAACCTGTTCCTCATATGTGTTCCCTGCTGTTTGCCCCCAGTTGGTTTTCCCTTAAGGTTTCCTCCTGTACATGCAAATTTTTCTTTTTCTTCAATAAGTGACCTCAATATGAGACTTGTGTCCTATTTCTGAGTTCAAACGTTTTGATTTTAGCAGATTCCGATTTCTCTTCAAAAATCATAGCTGACATTTTTGTTGAAATCCTGCCTTAAATGGGTATTATTTTTTTTATTAAGAGCAGAGGGAACTTTCCAGCGTGTTTGTTAATGATTTAGTGGCTGTAAAACACAGGCAAAATGATTCAGAGTTGACATTTTAGACTGTCTTTAGCTTTTCAGGTTTTAATTTCAAGAGAGACAAAACTTTCCCGTAATAAGTTTAACCTTCTTGGTTTCACCTGAGCTTGACTGCAGGTCACTTCTCTTGTTTGCAAATTCAATGAAACTGCTCCAACTCTGCTGCAAATTGACATCTTATGGTTTCTTTTCTGAAGACAAAAGTCAAAAAGTGACCTTTAAACAAAAAAAAATAAAAATAAAAAATTGGATAAAAAGTTACTAAAAGTACAAAATGACAAATGAGCAAAGGATACGCCAAAATCTAGCTTCCTGTGTTTGTGACTGTAATGACCAAGTAACATCTGTCTTAGAAAATATAGTTTACTTTTAAACATCTTCTAACAATTTATGCTTTCTATGAGTTCATTTAAAACAAAAACTGGAAACTTTGTGTTTTGTTTTAGGAGTCCCTGAACTATTTTTGTGTTTTTTTGTCCAAAAAAACCATGTGTGTTAGTGATTTAGTGGTGAAAAATCTGGCCCTCACGTATCCATGTTGACAACAAAAATCCCTCTTTTGTGAAAATGCTAATGTATTAGCCCAACGTTTAACCTGACCTCTTACCCCAAATGCTTATTACACATAAGAAATAACAACCATGGTGGATTTGTGGTTGTGCTGCAGCTGCAGAACCTTTATCATGGTTCTACAATGAAAAGTTTAGCAAAATACTCCACCTTTGCTTTGTTGTTTGCCTTTCCTGTTGTGTTTACCACTAACTTTGTGTGGAAGCTCCACACATACACTATGTCTAGTGCCACTTACAGGTCTGGGGGTGTAAAAACATCTTTTTCCTTTGGGTTTATGTTTGGATGAAAACATTTCTAAAAGCGGTCCTGTGCTTTTGAAACTGAATTAACATTCCCATGTGGAAAGAATCAGAATCTTCTTTCTGTAATAATTACTTCCACACTGAAGAGTGTTGTCATTGACATAACAATGTTTTGTTATGGTGCCTTCACTTTTCAAATTGATGGGATTTTTTTCTGTCTGACCAGCTAGACGGCTGAAAATTGGTCGTCAGTACTAATTTTCATATCTTGAAACAAAATCCCCAAAAATATTGTGTTTAAAAAGTAGTTTTTATTGTATTTCCTCCCTCTTTTAACTTGAGTGTAATTGCCAAACTGCACCCCATGTATGATAAAGCACATCTTGCCAGCATTGGGTATTTAAGACTAATGCAGATAAATGGTGAATTAATAAACCGGTCAGACTCCTCTTAGAAACGTTGATCCATAACCACATGTGTGTGTGTGTTCAGTTCGCACAGGGTGAATACAACTCCAGTGGGTTTGACCTTAATGTGATGCCAGTTTGGAGGAACAACATAACTGGCAGAGGAGTGGTGGTCAGCATCATCGATGACGGTGAGTCTAACATCGTTGTAGCACACGTGCTAATAGGAAACATACAGACCTTGAGCTAGTATCTGCATTTCCATTAACCATGAAATTGCGCAAATTAAAATTATGAAAGTAAATTTGCTTAACATTACAAATTTACAAATACTTACTTACTTATTTATACTTAAGTAACCCAGAACAGGGATTAGGACCTAGAACCCAGAAAAAACTACGTTAGACTCCTATTCTTCCAACCCAGAAAAGGAATTAGACCAGAGGATACTTACTTATTCTTATCTGGCAACCTTGAATAGGAGTATTTATTTTATATACTTTGTATCAACATTATTAGATTATTTTTTTTCTTTCTTCTTCTGCTCTTTCCTTTGGTTTGTTGTTTTGCCTGTGTTTCCTTTTAATTCATGTAAAGCGCTTTGAGTGGCCTTGTTGCTGAAAATGTGCTATATAAATAAAATTACCTTACTTTACCTTAATGGAAACATGCAAATTTTGAAAAAACTCAGGTTTTTTGATAAAAACTTTTTGTGTTAGGATGAGATGGTTTTTTTAGCCACCTGCTGGCGGAGATGACAAAAAAGACGACAGGAAGCTTATTCAGCAGTGATTTTAATTTCATTTCTTATTTAATTGAAACACTGTGATTTTTTTTTTCGACATTAGCAGAACATAGACGAAGACTGCGCACATTCATAAAAGAAGTGCAGCTGCGAGGTTCTTGAAGGTTCTGTGGAGGTTCTTGAAGCTTCTGGTCCGTTTGGGAACATTTGAAAAGACGAAATGTTAATAATATTTATACAATTGGAGACTGCACAATGGAATAATAAAAAAAAAAAATCAGGTTTGCTGTCACCTTTGACCTAGAGTGAAGAGTGCGAATGATTTATCTAAGCTCCCTGAGCTGCGCCCACAGCCTTACCTCCATCATCTTCGTTTCAGTCACGCCACAGTGACAATTCATTTCTCTCTGATTGCTGGGATATCTGGCAACAAGGGAAATGAGAGAGCGGCATCTTATGGGCTCATTCATCAAGAACTAATTGAACCCTCACTTGTCTCGAGTGCTGATAGAGCGGAGTAGTTGTTGGAGTGTGAAGGTGTGTTTGAGCCACTGTCTTTTTTTTTGCAGCTAAGAACCTCTGATTCTGTTTTCTGGGGTGCACAAATCACAGAGTTATTGGTGTCAAATATACTTTCTCCTCTCGTTTACGTGCATTTGTGTTTTTTTTCATGCATGTGTGTACATCTACGGTTAATGACTGTTTTAAAAAATAATTTGATTCTGTCGAATCAGGCGAGTAATTGAATAAAAAAGTGGCATTTTCTGCAGATTTCAGGTTATTTTATACAATATATAAAACATGAACATATTTTCAGTTTCTTTTTCTAAAAATAAAATAAAAATTTTTATTGCCTAAAATACAAAATCAAGCTTGCAGTACATTGATCATTTGTAGCAAAGGATGCATCTGTAGCTAAAAATAAAAATACAAAGATAAATAGTTAAATAAGCCATTTCACCTTCATTTAACATCAATACATCTGATCTGTTGACTATTTATTCAATTAACCAATTAATGACTGAATGGCAAAAGGTGCTTAAATGGAGATTTTTTGTACAGAATTTGAACAACTTGATGCTAAAACTATGCATCTGGATAAAACAGGCAAAGATGTATTAACTTTGTTTACAGTTTTGGCTTAATTGGCTTTGACTGTGTTGTTCTTACAGCAAACAGCCTTTTTAAGAGTCTATATACTCCAGTTAATGATTAACAGATTATCAAATTAGTTGACGATTATTTCAATAATTGATAACATCACGATTAATCATTTTAACTGTATTTGTGTGAGCTTTTTTCTGTGTAAGGCTAATGTGCTGAGTTGTGATGGGGGAAAAAAGTGCTTTTCTTTGCCTCTCATCCCTCTGCACACTGTACCATTATGCATGTGTGTGTTTGCGTGTGTGTGTGTGCGTGCGTGTGTGTGTGTGTGTGTTTGTGCACAGTTAGAGGTGAAGGGTGGATACAGAATGAGCAAGGCAGTGACAGACTGAGAGAGAGAAATTATATAGAGGAAAGATCCAGAGAGAAATGTCAGGAGATGGCGAAAGCAGAGAGGATTGTGAGTGGCTGTACACGTTAATGTATGTGTGGCAGAGAAAGAATTAGACCTGCACCAGTGAATCTCCCCTCCTCTGAGGCTATTGTACTCCGCTCCACCTCTCCGTATTGATTCCGCCTGGGCAGGAGCTCCCTCGCTCTTTCTCTCCTGCCCCTCAGTCTTCCCTTTCTTCTGTTTCCCTTCGTCATTTTTTTTTCTCCCCCCACCTGCTTTTTGATAACCGGACAGAGACGTCTTCCTCTTTCCTCGCGCTTCGTCTTTCCATTTCGCCCGTTCTCCCTCCATTTTTTTCCTCCGTCTTCCAGAGAGCCCTGCCTCTCTCCAGCCAAAAGATCATGTTCCCCTCTCACCTTTAGCCAACCTTTCAATCGATGCCCATTGATTTTGATATCACAATGAAATAAATTATTTCTCTTTGAGTGAAAGCGTCCATGACTCAACCCCGCCGCCGTGTCTTTCTCCATCTCTGTCCTTCAGCTCTCTCCCTTTGTTTTAGAGGTAATGTAATTGGTATCTGAGGCTGATCCTCTTAAAACATTGAATCACATTTAGTATGCCACTTTCAATTTATGCACCCATGTCTGGGTTTGCTCTGAGTTTCTTTTTACAAATGCGCTCTCTCAAAGGTACGCTCTAGATACACCTGCATTATTTTTTGTTTCATTGCTGTGCGTCATAAATTCTCGTCATTATATTTCGTCATTATATTTACATATCTGATGAATATTACCTTTAGTACCTTACGAACACAACTTAAAATCTTTTTCATGACTTGTTGCAAACATAAACCTCAGTTTATTTCATATGGATTTTATGTGTGACCCTGAGTCAGTATGTGATTTTCAATTCTTTTTAACAAATAAAAGCTCGAGAAGTGTACCAAGCATTACACCAATCGCCCAAAATAAGATGCAGTGCAGCTGATTTAATCAATTTATCCTCATTATCAGAGTTCAGCTAAATGAAATTTATTTTCAGTATAAATCGAGTTGCCTTGTGAAAAATGACTTTAGATCTTACTGCTGAACATTTGGGTTCAATGGCAATAAACACTTTGTTTCACAGTGAGAGTTGGGAACGTACACATAGAAAAAAAGCCAAAAAACCAAACTCTGACATCTTAAAAATAACATTTACAACCTGAAATATCAGCTACAATCTAAAATCAACTTTAGCTTTAGCATACGATGCAACAAATGCTGTCATAGCGACACAAAATCTGAAATATTATGTTCTTATTTACATTATAGCATACCTTGTGCCTCTGCCATGCCATATGCTAATATCAGTATAACGCAATTAAAGATGCTGAAACTAGATGTTGTCCCTTCAAAATAAAAGCATAAAAACAAAAATTGGAAGTTACTCGTAGATGAGTCTAAGTAAAGGCAATAAGAGCCAAAAAGAGATACAAACAAATAAAATAATACATTTAGGGTTATTTACAAAGAGATTTGTCCAGTGATAAGAGGAAGACTGGGTTCAGTTATAAAATAATATTCTGATAGATGAGGAAAAGGATGAGGAAGAGGATGAGGGCCACTGGGGAAAAAAAAGATTTCTGATTTTAGTCTCAGAATTGTTTTTTTGTTTTTTTCTCCAGAATTGTGACTTTTTTTTATTTTTCAAAAATGAAAACCTGAAAAGAAAAATAATGCAATTTGGCACCAGAAAAGGTTTGGATAAAACACCAGTCAGTTAGTTGTTCATCAATAATTGAACACATTGTTTGAAAACGTCTTCTGTTGAGTGTTCATTAGCCAATTAATCTATATATTTAATCTCAATAAAACACTTTGAACTTTTTAAATTCTGCACCTAAAAATGAACCAAATGATGAAAAAACTAAGAAAGACTAAACTAAAACTAAGCAACAATAGCTAATAAAAAAAAGTAATTAAACCTTACTGAATTGGATAAAATGTCACAAACTAAACTGTAATGAAAACCTCAACTTCAAACGTACTTTATTGATCCCAAAAGAAAATTAAATAATAATAAATAATATTTAGAAAATCTGAAAGGCACTGCTCTTTTACTCGGGTTTGTTTTCTCTTGCCGCTGTCGCCCATAATTCCGGCATGATTGTCATAAAGTTGAAAGAAGGACAAGAAATAAAAAGCATTCAATAAACATGACGTTTACATGCCTGATAAATACCACCTACCTTGTTTGTGACGACAGTTCTTTAAAAATACTTATTAAAATCGATGTACGTTTTGATAAATGAGGCTTCTGAACACATTTACAGCTGAAATAAAAGACAGCTGTCACGTCAACACAAGCTGTGTTCATTAGAGGGTCGTGACCTCTGGGTTGGGTTATGGATTCATCTGAGGAATTTGTGTCGTGCAGAGCCCCGCGTCGCCCAGCAATCATGAGTTATTGATTGATCAGCGCTGATATCGTTACGATATCGGTACAGAGAATGACTGGACGGACTGATTGGTGGATTCGGAAACAAAGACTCTCTTATCAAGCTTAACCATGTAAAACATCCAGTGTGTAGGGGGGAATGACAGCTATAGAATAAACTGGATTACCTACTAGAGCTCCTCTGTCTCTCCATCATTACTTATTGTGCAAATGAGATACCTTCAGTTGCTGTAAAGAACCTGAAACGCCCACTCCAGCTCCAGCTCCAGCGTTTGCTTTGTAGTTTTTGTCATTTCTCTAGAATTACACAGATGCCATCGAGTTAAAGACGGGATTTTACAGTCGACGCTCCACTGAGGGAATAATGCAAAGCCCAACATAAACACAAAGCTGCATATATGTTCATAATTAAAATTGTGTGCATCAGCTGAGGAAGGAGCAGTGATAAAATATTTTATGGCTGATTATGAAGAGACTAATCAGAGGCTGTGATGTGATTGGCTCACAGTACAGGAAATATTTACTGCAAAATCCTCCACCCAAAAAACAAAACAGCATCTTTGTCAATTTGGTTTTGGATATTGTTCTTGCTTTATAATCAACACACAAACAGCGTGAATCCATATCAGTTGCTTGTATAGCACAGAGATTGTCACTGCGCATGATTACATTTGTGAATAAAGTCTTTGAGGACCTTATAAAATTGAAAACATTTAAATTAAGATCAAACATATCGAAGCTGAAATCAGCGTAATGTTGAGTTCAAGCACAATAGATCCCTGACTGATGATTATTTTTGTTTCTGATTTATTTGCATTGAGGACTGGATTTCTTCTCTACCATTCCGGGAGGGAAAAGCTGAAAATCAATCAGTGAAAACGGACTTCATTCAACACAATGAAGTGTTGACGATGTTCCTGCCTCAATTAGATTATCATCAAAATGTAATGTCATCAACTCAGATAGTTTTGGACACCGTTCTGAGGAGTCTACTAGGGCTGAAACAATTTTCCCATAAAGTCTGACCAGTTTCTCTGTTCTTGCTTAAGAAAAAATACTCCCACAGTATGATGCTTCCAACTCCATGTTTCACAGTGGAAGTGGTGTGTTCAGAGTGATGTATGGATGTGCAGTGTTGGTTTTCCTCCCACACTTTGCATTTAGCTTGTAGATCAGAAAGTTTTTTTTCTTTTAATCTCACATAATTTCAAACCAGTAACAAGACTTTTAAATTACTTATAGCTTTCGTTCAAAGACTGTTTTTTTCTTCTCTCTTCTCTCTTCCATAAAGTCTAGATTTGTGGCGCACACAGCAAACAGCTGCCCACTTGACCTGTGAATCTCTGCAGCTCACAAAGAGCCTCTTGGCTGCTTCTCTGATTAAAGAGCTTCTCTGCGTTCAGACCTGGTTGACGACTTTCAACTAATGAAAAAAAAAACGTTTTCAGTTCAGTTAGTTTTTACTTACAAGGTGGCGATGATGTGCTGGTTTATGCAACCCTACTCAGAAGAGTAGAGGAAGAAAGTCAAAAGAAAAAACAAAAACAAACAAAAGAAGGGAGAAAGAGATTCTTCACCTGAATATTAATGGAGTTTTTGTATCCTTGTTGTCCCTGATAGATGAATGAACCACATTTTTGTAGTTTTTCTTCTGACTTTTGTTTTCTTCAGCTGCTATGTGTAGGATGCCAGCCTCTATAGTTATTATGGAATCTGCCAGCAAAAACAGGCTGGTGAAAACCATGTTTCATTTCCCTTCTACTTCGCATTTCTATGCAGCTTCGTGTTGGTCTGTTGCAGTAAGATACATTGGTGTTTCGTATGGAAAAAAAACTGACTTTAATCTCAGAATTTAGATTTTCTTTTTTAGAATTTTGACTTTTGATCTCAGATTGGTCAAAATTCTGATTTTAAAGTTGGAATTCCAAGTGTAGAGTCAAAATTTTAATAAAGAAAAATCTAAATTCTGAGATTAAAATGAGTATTCTGACAAAAAGAGTGTCCCTAAAAGTGTTTGTAATGCAACAAAATGCAAATTATTTCAAGGGGCTTCAGAAACATCTTTTTGTTTTCACTTTGTATCAATGAGCTGCAGTTCTTCAGTGACACCGATATTCATTTAAATGCAGCTGAGGAAACCTGAATCTGCCTGTTTCAGTGTAAATAAAATTTGAAATCTTTGCTTAGTTTTACTTTTTAACTTCAGGACCCTTATCTATTTTCAATGCGGACTGCCAAGGTTTGCTCCTGAGTCATTTGATACATGTCATCTTTATATTGCACGTCTTAATATCTCTACATCAGTGACTTTGAACGCTCGCATTAAGGTAAACTCCTGGCTCGGGGCCCAAAAAAAAAAAAAAAAAAAATGAGCAGAGGCTTGTTTGTGTCTGTTTGGACGGTCGGCTGTTCGGCTGAAGTGACACTGTCCGGCCGTGTAAAAGTGTCTCTGGCAGAAGGAGCGACAGAGTCAGCGCTTTTTCTTCCCCCCTCCCCCTCTCACCTACACCCCCCGCTGTTCAATCCATCCAGCTGCTGTCACCACAGGGGAGAAGACAATCTATCAAGGCATCGGGATGCATTCTCCTCACCTGTGCCGCGCCTTTAATGAACAGCCAACATGATCCCGGCTGACAAGCAGGAAATGGATGTAATAAAGATTGTTTCTGCATGCTCTTTGCATCCCTGATAAATCACCTCGCTGTGCAACAGATACGGGAGCCACATGGAAATTTGATTTCACACAGCGAGGGGGAGAAAGAAGAGAGCAGTAAGGAGAGAAGAGAGCTGCTAGTGGTGAGGTCACTCTGTTTTATTTCTCTTTTGCTCCAGTGGAGCAGTGGAGCAAGATGTGTGGGAGGGAAATACAAAAGCTGTTTCTTTTTTTTGTTTTGTTTTATTATGTATGTATTTATTGGGTTTTTTCCTCCTTCCTCATGCTCTTGCGTATCCAAGCTGGAAGACACTGTAACTCTGAGCCTCTACCTAATTAATCAACAATAGACCTGTGGTGTTTACTTACAGTGCCTGGCAAAAGTATTCACAACTCTGAAATTCACATTGCGTCAACTTCAATGTATTTCAATGAGATTTTCTACATTTGTGGAGTGAGGCGCTCGGACTTTAATTTCAAATATGCCAAAAAAAACTAGCGTCGCTCATCCCTACTGGGAAGCGTGATGGTGGCAGCATTATGCTGTTGGGATATTGGCCTTACTTTACCCCCAAATTGTGTTTTTTATTTAGAGAAAAAATGGACTGTAAGGTTCACTCAAGACAGTCCCTATAGCAGGTCAAAAGACAAAAATCAGATATCAGCAGAGTACATTTATTCTGAAAAATTAGATTATTTCACATATTTGCATACCTTGATACTGTAAAGTCAGACATTTACTGAGACTTACAAAGTCAGACACAAGTCCTATAAAGACGTCTGCTTGGTACAGACTGGAAAATGTCTGCATCGAGTGTGTCCGGAAGATTTTTGATCAATTTCAGATGTTTTTTTCTTACAAATTTACGACTTTACAACTTCATAAAATATGATTTTTTTTCTTTTACTTGTAAATATTCAGGTATAGAATAAATTCCCTAAAAAATAATTTATTTATTTATAAAGAGATTTAAAAAGCAGATTTTCTTTTAAAAGAGCTCATCTATTCATCCAGGTTCATGCATGTAATTTGTAGAATGTGACACGTGACTAGTCTTCTGTGTTAGTCAGGTGTCACTAATGTTAAAATTGTCATATTTTGAATGAATATTTTTGTATTTCAGCAGTTGGACCCCATTAAGATTAGTAACCACTGAAAACTAATGGGAATCCTAATAAATAAATAAGGAAATCGTGAATTTTCTTTAGGGGTGTTTTGGTGGAGATTTATTCCCATATCGTCTGATTCCCCAAAGAAATAAAAAATACAATAATTTATGTATTTTTATAGGCCGTAACTTGAGCTGTACATGAATGTTTTCAGAGCTGCAGTTCAAGTTTATATCAAGTAAAAGCAAATACTTAAAAAAATAGTATTTGTTGTGAAAATCCATTCTATGTACTCAAAGCGGTGGATTATTTGTCTTTGAATGTCCAGTGCAGTTCATTTCTACTCTGTTCAAGATGAAAAACAGTTCAGGTTCTAACAAAACCACACGGCGTGAGTTCATGGTTTTATAAACTCACAATAAAACAAAGTATGTTATTCTTTTAGCAAGTGACCCTTTTTTATTTTATGGACACCACTTAATTATTAATCAATTACTAAATTTGTTGACTATTATTTCAAAAATTGATTAATCTGATTAATCGTTTCAGCCCTAGTTCACACAAATACACTATGTTCATCAGATTCAAAAAACCCTGAAAGCACATATTACATTCTAATTACTAGTTATCCACTGTTGTGTGTTGGTCCCTTATGGGAAACCCAGTAACAGCTGTTGGTAATATCATTGCACTTTGTGTGCAATTCAGTAAGATCCCCAAACATTGATGGGGCGTGGAAACTTTTGCAAGGTGATGCATTTCCAGGTTTGCCCGGGATGTGAAGACTTCCTTCCTGCGCCTTCCAAATGATGCGTCGAAAATATATGAGAACAATGAACAGATAACATTTGCAGATACACACACACTCCATACACTACTCCTACACACTGTTCCAGTTCAAACACTAAATATTGGCAGACTTGTCCCACATGTCCTATTGTGGATATAGTAACCACATAGTCATCCAGGCAAAGAAAAAAAATCATTCATAATTTAGAATTAAAGCAGAGTTAGAGGAGGGACGGGACGAAGTAAAGGAAAGGAAAGAAGAATAATAGAAAGGGAGCTAGAAAAATGCATAGGGAATGGTATATAGGAATATAAAGGGAGAGTGAGGTTGAGATAGGGAAAGGATGGTGGGGGAGAATAAGATAGGAGGTGAGAGTGGGGATGCAGATATGGGGGTGGGTGGGTAATTTATGATTTAATCTAATGCATTCTGGACCTGCTGTAAGTCACACAGACCTCAGCTGGGAAGGCGAGGGAGGGAGGGAAAGGTGGAGAAATTGAGAGAGAGAGACATTAACCTTTTCTTGAAGCGAGCGCGGAGCTGTTTTATCTGACCACCATCCTCCCCAGTCGGGGGGAAAAAAATCCTCCTCACTCCCCTCCTCCTTTCCTCCTTTAATGCTAGAAACTCCTCTTCAAGTGGTTTTGTTTACTCAGGGAATCATGTGGCGACTGATTCCTGAGAGGGGAATATTGCTTTTAATCACCTGTTGATGAGAAATGTTGCTAATTATTTTACATGTTGAAATGGCAGGACGTTTAGGTAGGAACAGATGAATTTTGGAAAAACTCTACAAGAAAACCAGCTATTTTATTTATTTTTTTAAAATTTACTATTTTTGATTTGTGTCTTTTTTAAAATGGTGTTGAATGCAAATTTAATTTTTGTTTCAACAGATGACAACTTTTTTCCTCCCTTCTCTCCTGTCCTTTCTTCTTTTTCTTTCTTTTTTGTTTTTCCTTCCTTTTCTTTCCTGTTTCTTTTTTTTCTTGCTTTGGTTCTTTATTTCTTTCATTCTCTCCTTCCCCCTTTCTGATTTTTTTCCTTTGTTTTTTTACTTATTTTTTTTCTTTTATCTTTGTTGTTTCTTCTCTTCTTCATTTTTTCCTGTTTCTTCCCTTCCTTCCTTCATTCCTTGTTTTCCCTTCTTTCTTTACTATCATTCCTTTTCTTGCTTCTTTCTTTCCTTTTCTACAAAAGTATTGAAAATCAGACAAAATGAACTTCATTACCATTTAAAATAAGGAATATATATGTTCAGTGTATGTAGCTTGGTTGGCTCATACAGATATTGTTCCTCATAAAAGGTCACTATAAGATCAGTTGTTGCCACCAGCATCACTACAGGCAGTTTTACTACACAGTAAAAAAGAAAAAAACTAAATATGGTATTAATTCAGTTTTTTTCCCCTCTGAAATCACATTCACATCAAACACTGTAAAACTCCGACTCTGTTGGCTCAAAAACAGGATTTTGCTGTAAATATTGTGGTTCACTGTAACAAAATTAACAAATGAGCTTCTGAACTATCTGACCGAAACCTGCGTGAAATCTGATTTCAGTGTCTTCACTGTACGTTTTTGCTAGCTCCGTATTTGCCGTCTTAAAAAAATATATTTTCAGATGCATGTGTTTGACTGTGCTTACTATAAAACATGGTGGAACAGTAATCAGAAAATGTGAGGGTTTTGAAGCATAACGACCACAAAGGCCATTTTAAATCCATCAGTATGAGCACTGCAGGATTCTTTTCCTTTAGATCTTACCCATTGTTATCTTTATCACATCATTGTATACTGTGGTATTATTATATGTGATTATACCTTAATTATGCTCTGTGTGTTTGTCTACAACAGAGCTGCTCTTGGTAGAATGTATTCTGTTTTTTTTTTCTTTCTTTTAAGCAACTTCTCTTATGTCCTCTCATTATTACATTGAACGCACGTCCTTGTAATTGCTGTGTTTATGTTCTTTCATTCACTTTGATGGGGGTAAAAAAGAAAATAACAACCAGCAGGTTCGTCATAAAAATTACATTCAAATGCTTGTTGGTGAAAAGAGGGTAACCTTCTTTAATGTGTGTTGTCCACATTCAGAGCTGTCTCTTTAATAAAAAGAGTTGTTTGGACACAGCATTCACTGGAGAAAAAAAAATAATGGAGCTTCAGCTTATTTATTTTTTGTTAATTTGTCATGTAATTGTATTACATGAGAAATGAACAACCTTTCTTTATGTTTGTTTAACATTACAACTTAATTTGATTACTTGTGACCAGCTAATGTGATTTATGTAAGCTGGATTACCTGTTTTATTTTTTCAGTGAAGGCACACGATGACTAAAGTTTTAAATGTCTTTAGATATAATGTACTTTGAAGACAAAGTTTTTTTTTATTGTTTACAGTTTCCTTCATTTATTGGTCTGCACTAGAGATCAGAGCTCTTGTAAAGCTTTGACCAGATTAAAGCTAATCTAACTGCGTTCACTTTTAAATAAAATCTAAGAACTGCAATGGAGTTTTTTTTTTCTTACAATTCTCCCATATACAACCGCTAATTGTCTATATATGGAGTTGAGACGACATCACACTGTGTGAGAGACATCGGTTGGTTTAAAACTGGATTTTTACTTGGTTACAGATATGACATTTTAAACTGACTTTAGCTTATTATTTTAGTCGGTATAACCAAGAGGATGTTGTGTGTCATGACAGACAGATTGAAAGCTCAAGGAAACGGAAGATTTCAGGGTTGGAATGGCGCTGTGGTCTTGGTCTTTCTGAACCCCAGAGTATTGTGGATTGGAGATGCATGCCTAGCAGGTTTGGGGCACTTTGGGAAGGGGGAGCCGCCTTCTATTTGGTTGGCATTTCTGCTGCCTTTGGGGTTGTGAAGGTTGTGAGCTTCACCTGCTCAGAGGACGTGACGGTGGGGTTTGGCACCCTGTGTCTCTCCCTGTGCTTCTCAGGCCTGAGGACCACTCCTTTGCTCCACTGCCGAGCCGACCCACCGCCATGCCCCTGGTTTGGCTACTCTGTGGGGTGCCTGGTGTCTGTCTGCCCAGGGAGCGACCCCAGGAGCGGAGGCTACCTGCGCTGAGTCTTGCATAGTTTCTACTCTTCTCCTTGTTGTATCACAGTTTCAGGTGAAAAACTAGCACACACCTTCATATACGCACACAAACACACTCACCTTCACACTCATGCTTCCAAACAAAATATCCATAAGGGTAAGGGGTCACACAACGCAGGTTCATATTTTATTAATGCAACCTGTCTGCTTTGATGCAAAATGCTGATTTAATAAAGTCAACCAAGCAATTAGAGTACCTCTTCCAGATAACCTTTTTGTAGACCAAAGCTGCCCTGGTTTATGTAAGCAACCAGCCTCACTATATTGTAGGCCTGAAATGAAAAGTAATTAAAATTTGTTGTGATTTGCTGAAATCTATCCCTGTCGCTCTTTGTTGGATAAAATGAACATCATAGATGTCTTGACAAATTGTAGAAAACTCAATTTCAAATGGCTTCTAACATCTTTGATCTTCTTTTAAACACTTTAGACAACTTTAAATCTTCCCTGAGTAACAGCTTTCACACCGAAGAGTGTGGCTATGCGCTTCATGTAGCGGTTCGGATAGCGTGTTCACTGATCAGAAAATGATACGATTTTTGAGTTTCCAACTCATTGGTCATAGGGCAGTGCAGAGCTACTTGAAAGATGCCGGCTAATTTCCCACAAAGAACCCACTGTTTCAAACTGTGTCTAAATGAAATGTAGCCACATATCAAGTGAGGGGCAAACACATACAATGGAAATGTCACACCATCTACAGAGAAAAAAACCCATTTAAGTATATAAGAAGACCATTCTTGAACACCCACAAACAAACTCTGTTTCCCCTCTCTGGTAGCTAAAGCTTTTCATTGTGGGAGGAATCGAAAGCATTGAGAATATATGATCTGTCACCAAACTGCAGCTACGAGTGCACTTTCTTTCTGAGAAAGATGTGATTTTACACCTCTGTTAATACCCAACTCTACTTCTGTCTCACACTGTTAGGCTACATTTGGTACTGCTGGTCCACAAAAACAATAACAAAAGCTTGATATGACATTTACGATGGTAATAATGATTGCGCTTTCTCTTTAAATAAAATACATTTTGCTCTACGTACCAACTCAACCTTTGCTCCTGTCTCTATAGGGTTCTTCTGATGATGCAGATACCCTCTCCTGACTGGACAGGGGAGGCTAAATGCAGTAGTACTTAATTTTAATGTTTTTTTTTCAGTTTAAAATGTCAGCTTCCAAATATATCAATTTCTAAGACATCAATGTAGACAACCTACTGGGCTTTGCATTTACGGCATGCAGGAATAGAGCGCTCACAGTCCCAGATAATAGCTGCTTTGGGAAAAATTGAATCAGGGGTTCATAAATCATAAAGTTGCCATTAAAAAAAAACCTGTTCAGTTTAAAATTAACCAGTTCAGGTTTTATCCATTGAATTACTTTAGATTTTGGATTAGAGGTTATGAAAGGACATTCAGAGTGAATACAAAATGAGAATAGCCCCTCACTTTGCTGCCATTTGGAATCTGCAAAGCTGATGTTAGCTTTAGCGTTTCTACCAGGACAGGTGGGTCAGTCGAGGTGTTCTTATTCAGCTCCCTGAACAGTTTGTATATTACAGTTTACTCTGTATTGTTGTTTCAATTTTCAACAGTTTTCAAAATGTCACCACATGAAAAGTTTAAAAGTGATGGAGACTTTAAACGCTTTCTCGCCACAGAGTCTCTTACTCCATCCTTCTTGATGCTCCCTTATACTCAGGCCAAGAACTCTCCAGAACTCTGTCGTGGCAATGGCTTATGAGGACCAAATAAGCTAACTCTGGCGTACTGTTCATATTGGTAAACTCGCACCATCTGAATGGATACTAAAATCAGTTAATGCGGCACAGACTTGCAGCTTGGTGTTTCTTACAAAACAGTTTGGGAAAACTGTTTTCCATTGAGGATGCGTTCATAAAAATTTACCTTTGTGTGGACGTCGCCTTTAATCCGCCAAGAGTAAGCATGGACCTCCCACTTTTCTGTCTGACCACTCTCAAATAAAGGCCACTAGAGCCAATAAAACATAAAAAAAAGACCTTATAGTTTATAGATATAGGGCACCAAGTTTAGAGTGCACACGTTGATATCCGGCTTTTCAGGTTTTTGCTTACAGTTGAGCTCTTGACCTGCTTCATTACATCTGTGAATGTGAGATGATCATTCACCTCTGTTCATACCTGTTTTAGGTCAGCAGAAAAAAAAACATTTCTTCCAGAGATAGATATTGTTTTCCTACAGGGGACCATAACACGCTGGCTAATACACTATTTACTCAGAGAAGAAGAAGAAAATTTTAAGAATTAATTTTGTTGTCCTTGAGCAAAAAAAAAGTTTGAAACTCCAAGAAAAATGGGACATCTTCATACTGTATTTCTTTAAACAAGCATCATTCTTATTTTTTGGTTGTGTGTTGTGGGTTTGGTGCCACCATCTGACTGGGAGGCTTATTGCTGCTTGCTGTTGTCATCAAACAGTCCTCGCATAGCCTTACTGGTAGCTTACTGGTACTTGAGACTTAGGCATTGCATTGCTTTATCAGACAGAACCAGGTACTCGGACCAGCTCAGTGGCACATTGTGAAACAGACTTCACTTCGGTGAGACTTTTCTGAACATTCAAATATTGTGAGATCTCACATCACTGCTAGAGATGAAGTTGACAATATCAAAAATCACAACCCAAAATCAAAATTTTAAGTATTACACTTCCTTGTATAAGAGAATATCTGTATTTCAGTTTTATTGTCTTAGTCTACATTAGTGTTGCTATACCAGGCAACCCCTAGCAGTTTAATGTGAGTTCATTAGACGCGGTTGCGTAAACACAGTAAATGAGGCGGTCAGAACACTTCCTCTGAATGTGTGGCATAATCTTCCAGATCACAGATTTCTCAACCAGCTGCCTCCTACACTTAAAGTTACAGGCAAGTGAGCCATTCGCTCCCATCCAATCCTCAGTTAACCAGTGCAAACACCTAATCAGATGCCGCGTTAGCAGACGAGACCAGAGCCTACTGCTGGAGTGCAACTCCTCGTGACTGCATCAATAATCTCTCTCCAGAGAACCATTTGCCTGGATAAATATTGGTTTTTACGTTGGCCCCTGTAATGGCACCATGTGCAGGCGACAGGGGCCCCCGTAAGTGACTAAGTGACGGTGTCTGTCATGCCTTTGGCAGGCTGGCGTGGGAGTCATTGGCACATTGTGGGGTCTCTCCAACGCTCATTTGAATTCGCTCGTCCCCAATCATGCCACTACACTCGGCGTACACACTCCACTCGCGCGCTATACTCCCACTACCTGTTTGGGCGCCGCGCGCTCATTTGCATGAAATAAGATGGAAATGGAGCCCTTATTTATGCCAACAGAAATGGAGTGTGTTATTAAGGGCACTATTGTGCAAAAGAGACGGCAGCGGTAAGAATACATTACAGAGGCTATTTCTGGAGTGGCTCGAGTCACACAGAGGGTAATGCTTTACAGGTCTCTGATGACTTCTGCTGTCTGAGCTCCAACGCGAAAAGCAATGTGTGTGTGTTTGTGTGTGTGTGCGCGCGTGCGTGTTTTTGTCTGTGTGTGTGTGTTTATATGCATTGTGCCCGTGAATGTGCGCAGGAGTTTGCTTTTGTGTGTGAGCCTCTGGATAATGCCTGTGTTTGATTGTTTGTCTGTGTGCTCAGTTTTTCTACAGTGCCTATACCTTCTGCATGTGTGCTTGATTCTTATTTTTTTTAACTTTCTCACACTGGGTCAATTTGACACCAGGATTTGATCATTTGTATACCGCCCCATGGATAGCTTTACCTGTGATTGGCAGCTCTGCTTCATTGTTAGTTTGCAGACCATACCGAAGGGAAGAAGTTCTTCATTTCTCTCTGTCAGGCGGTGATGCAGGGTTTCAAAGTGCTCAGTGGGACATTTTAGTTCTTATAACAGGCTAAAATCAGAAGAGAAAAAATAAATAACCGTCTGCTGGCGTCTCAGCCCACTATTTTGTTTTGTTTATTTATTGTCAGTAAGATAAAAGTTGTGAAATGTCCAATAAAGATTTGAGAAACAAGAGATCACTCGGTAAAACAAAGTATCCTGTAGTTGCAGCGTTTTGACTATTTTGATCAAAGTTTTCTATTGCTGTTTTGTTTTTTATTGATCTTTTGTCACATTTGTCTTTTACCAGAAAAGAAAGAGTGTCTTTATTTTCAGATTTGTTGGATGTGATTATCCTTCCACAAAATGAAACAATTAAATGTAATTTATTTAACATTTTTCCAGGGTTGAATCACTTGTGTAGAACAAAATAGTCTCTACAAATGCCATAGACACCATTATACTAACAGTACCAAGCTTGTATCAAATGAGTAACGTATCTTTGATTTATTTTTTTTCACTACATTAAATGTCATCTTGACCCACAAACACAGGAAAGTTGTTGGTGCCCTTTTAAAGAGAAGAAAAAAATGCAAAGATCTTGAAATAAGTTGAATGACATCCACTTATCTTTTATTCCATATTAGCCTCAAACTGTTTTTGATAATTCTTTGACTTTATTTTTTCCCATGTCAAAGAAAAAAATTATAAATTGCTGGAGTGACTCAGACTTTTTCTATATATAAAAAAGTCATTGAGTCATTGAGTCAAAAAAAAAAATATTTATATATATATTTTTTGATAGAATTGGTTCTTTAATCTTTAATCTTTAATGGTTCTAAAGAAAACGTTTTCTTCTTGCTGCATGGTCTGTTGCTATGCTACTGTGGGACCCATGACTTGGACCTGAACTCTCTGACACTTGGAAGTATCAGTAAACTCCTGGATGGCTTGAAAGTCAAGAGACTGATCTGCAGTCTGACACATTCAAGGTTCCTTGTGCCAGATAGGCCAAAGAAGTCCCCATAAAAGCAGAACTTTGCAATTAACTGCAGTTTGGGTGTTCTTTTCTTTGAAAGATATATTTTCTCTTCTGTAAACATAATGTGATAATCTCCCAGAAGCCTTTGGTCTTGTCATCATGGACCTTGGCAGAGTCCGGTCTGGCTGGATTGTAGTCGGTAGATAAAGTGTGCTGACCTTGGAGTTCAGCTCCAGTGGTTCTTGGATGGTTTTTCTTGCTCTTTTTCCACCTCCCTGGTTGATCCATCTGATCAATCTTGGTTTTCATTTCCTCTTGTGTCCCTGTCCAAACCGGTTGGCTACATTCCCATGAACCTTGTGCGTTTTAATAAATTTGGCAACTGTGTTCACAGGAACACAAAGCTGTGCTTAGACGGCCCTTTAGTCAACTAAACACACATGGTGGTCTCTACTCTTCTTTTTTAAGCTACCCATCTTTGCCAAATGTGGTCCATTGATACCAACATGACAATCATTATTGTCCCAAATGGTTGAATGACTGATGAAAAAATTAAAACACTTGATTTGAAATGTGATAACGAATTTGATGTATCAAAATGAAATGATAAAAGATATTGATATTGGCGATACTGGCCCTGTATTGACTTGGTATATGATTGAAACCAAAATATGCAGCATCACACATCACTAATTTCAGAAATGCTGTCCCTGCAGTCTGACTGAGCTTCAGCTACTTCACAAAGAACTAAGGAGGATGGGGGGAATAAATCTCAAATTTACATAAAAAGTATAGATGTACATGTATTTGGAAGTGCAACTCCCAATTTTCAGATTTTGTTTGTTACAACTTTGTGAACCATGTATCATTTTTTTCTCCTTCACAAATATCTGCTTCACATAAAACCCCAATAAGACACAGTGACGTTTGTGGATGTCTTTCCTAAGGACTGTATGTAACGATGGCTAAAATATGCACACTTGAGCCGAGGCTTATGTTTGCAGGGGCCGATTTGTAGCCGTGTTTATTTGCATGTGAATCTAGCACCTTATTTAGCTTTTCCCGGCCGCTCTGCCTGCGATGAAGACGTACCGTTGGACTTTCTCGTGAGCCGGCGCCTTGCCTTTTCAGGCCGTCGTTTTTCACGTGCCTTGTAATGGAGATTATTAGCATATGAGCAGCAGCTTGTGAGCGCATCTCATCTCTCCTCCTGAAGGGTGGCCATTTGAGAATGTTAAAATAAGAGACGGGGGGGTTAAAATAGTCCCCCATTAACTGAAAATCTCCCTCAACTCCTACTAGGGCTAAATTGGTGCAAATAGTATTGTTCCCTTCTCTGTCAAAGATGTATGGAATGTTGCTTTGGCTGATGGCTTCAGTAAAAGCTCCAGCCAGGCAGGCATATAGATATAACAGCGTCTAACCGCTGGGCTGTGTAACTAGCCCTGCGCTGAATTTGTCATACGGCGTGTGTTTCTGTTAGCATGTGTAGATGTGTGTGCATGTTTACCTAGAAGCATATAGAGGAAAACAAAGCAGCGAGAGCAAACTGAACAAAAGGAAACAGAGGAGAAAAAACAGGGAAGGAAGAGAGAAGGATTACAAATGAAAGAAGCTGGTGTCAAGGCTGGCGTGGTCCCATAACTTCTCCAATGCAACCAGAGGTCAAACCAGGGTCAAGTTCTATTGATTTCCACCCCGGCGTGGTAGCTGTATTTCTCACTGCTAATAGAAAGAGCCGGCCTATCACAGCTCTAGATGTCGTTTGTTTGCAACGCTTTGCCAGATTTACAACTTGCCACTCAATCTGAGGCAAATCAAACCTTCTGATAAAAGCAGCAGATAATTTTCTTCTTACATATTTGTAAAACTTATCTTTGTGTTGTGGCAGTATAATATAAGGCAGATAATGTGTGAAAAAAATTGAGCTCCTATGCTTTCTCCCAGAAATGGTCAGAAACAACCAATCAGAGTCAGGAGGAGGGTCTTAGCGTTGTCAATCACTGTCATGCTCACCCTCTCCCCCTTGCTTTCTGCTACGCTACAATTGGCTCACCATAAAGCAGTCTGCCGTTGTGGTGAATGCTAAGGCCAGTTAGCATAGCCACAGATGATGGCAGATAAATGGTTTTTCTGAAACGGTAAGTGTTTTTTCTCTCTCTCTGAGCAGCACTTACATGAAGTTGATTGACAGTGCTACGACCCTCCTCCTGGCTCTGATTGGATCTTTTTGGTCTGGGACGGTGATTTTCTTCAGGCAGCGATAGTAGCTCAGGGAGCAGGTGAGAGAGAGTGATCTGTTCACAAATTATGTCTCATATAACACTTTTAACAAATATGGAAAAAATAAAAATTACATACTGCAGCTTTAATGCGCTGAAATAATAACCAAACGATGACAGGAAAATGCACAGTTTAGTTTGGACCTGTTTATCTCTTCGCCTTTTGTCACACACTCACAGAGCCGTACGTGTTTTCTCACTGTATACGTTGTGTGGGTAAAAGCTTATCTTTTGCATTTACTTTACTTTGCCTCTGTGTGTGTGTGTGTGTGTGTGTGTGTGTGTGTGTGTGTGTATACCTATATCAGCGTGTTGCTGGCATGCAGTGATGGATCGCAGCAGTTCCCTGTTTACCTAGCCTCATGATTTCCTGTGCGTGCATGTAACAAGTGGAGTTTGGCAGGATTAATGAGCACACAGCTTGCTGAATGGGTGTTTGGCTCTGCAAAGCACTCCATCATGGCCTGATGCTGCTACCATGTTCCCCACAAATACTTACAAATGCATGTACACACACACTCACGCACACACACACTATCATGTACTTTTCAACTCTCTGCTGATTCCTGCTCTTAATTACACATACTCACCCAAGTCCCATTAAGCTGGTTCTCCTCACCTCCCCCCCAGTGGTAAATAAATGCTAAATTGTCCACATTTCTCACAGAGTGTTTGAAAGTAGTCCCTTTCATGCGGCATGTAGGAGGTAAATTGTTCCGACCTGTTTGCTCCCGAGGCGCATGGAAGTGGAGATGAAGAGAGTTTCGAGCCCAACTTCCGCGCTGGAACCTTTTTATTATTTTACTGTTTTTGGAAATTATAGAAATGTTTTGGCAAATGAAGATTTAAGGGATGTTTTGATTGAAGGCTCATGCAGAGTTTCTGAATTCTGATGAGAGAGGGTTGCAACAATGCGAAAGTTTAGAAACTTGGTAATGATGCAAAGAAAGATTTTGTGTGTTCTTTTTGATTCGCAATAGTTTTTCTACTTTGAGAACAAAAAATACAGATAATTACGACATGAACATATTTTAACTGACGTTATTAGGGCAAACTGTGACAGCCCATTTCTGCCATGAAAGAAGAATTAAAAGCCCAAAAGGAAGTCATAATTTCAACTTTTAAGGTAAATATTGTGACATTATATCTCATAATTATGATTTCGAAAGTCAAAATTATGTCTTAATATCTCATAGTTATGACTTTAAATCTCATAATAACTTTCTGTCTCATAAACATGGCTTTAAAAGTCAAAACTATGACTTTGAACCAAATCTCATAATGACTTACTGTCAAAATTGTGTCTTGGAATCTCATTATTATGATTTTAAAACTCAAAATTATGACTTCCTGTTGGGCTTTTACTATATTTTTCGTTCATGGTGGAAATGAGCTTCCATGCATCCATATAAAGCCAACAAACTGCAAAAAACTTATTGGTTTTATAGAATTGAAGTATCACTTTTTTGAAAACAGCAGGCAGGTTAACACTTATAAGTGTTGTGAAAGTGTGTACTTTTGATTCAGTTATTTCATTATTTTATCATTATATTACAATTGCTGATTATTAGTCTTCCTAATGATCAGCACTATGACATAGTTTTTTAAAATTTAACAGGTATTTTCCAAAACTATATCTTTCCACTTCATCATTTTTGCTGCTTATTGTTGCTCCATTATATAAAAATTATCCTTGTTTCTGGTGAATGTCCAGAGGTCATACGCTTGTTAAATTTTGTTAAATACATTATAAAAATGGTTAAATTACCATTTTACCTACGCTGTGGCGTTCCCTATGTTGGCTTTGCATTAGGTCTCCTAATTTTTTTAAACAAACATACCAAGGTATTTAAGGTGATACTCTTGAAATATTGTAGGTTAGTCCCAATTTATCCAGAGAATAAATATTTACAAGTATTACAAAACCCAAGCAGTGGACACTTTTTAAAAAAATAAATTCTTTGTAGCTTGTATGTGTAACTTTTTGTGAACATCATTATCTGTACTTCTTTCTTTCATGCTCCGTTTTTGTTTTTCCAAGGTTTCTGTTTATGTGCGTGTGTGTGCGTGTGTGTGCGTGCGGGTGTGTGTGTGTGTGTGTGCGCACAGACTCATTTGCAGCCAGATATGTGGGTTGAGTAAAAAGGAGGACAGGAGGGTAGAGCAGAAATCAAATCACTTAATTGCTGCATTTTTCATCTCCATCTTTTGTTTTATGGCGGCTGAGGGCCGGTGAGCGACTCTGTCTGTGATTCATGGACGTCAGGGAGTCTCGCGAACAGCGCCATCCCTCATCAGCATCCAGCCGCCTGCGTACCCAGAGCACCCACACAATTACAGTGATGAATATGACTTGTTTTTCCTTGTTTGTTTATTTATTTATTTTTTACCTTCATTCTTATGCATCGCTACCTTTTTTTCGTGTGACTTTTGTGGGACCCCATTGGCGCTTAATGTAGAGCCTGAGCCATTAGAAATAAACAACTTACCATTACCGGTTTATTCCTTCCTGTTCCACCTCTTATATGAGAACCAGGCCCACCAAAGCAGATTCAGACAGATAGGCACGTGTGGAGGGAGAAGGTGGTGGTGGGGGGGAAGAGATCCGGATAAGGACGAGATAAATATTGGAACGGGAGACGAGGGATGTGTTCATAGATGGTGGGCGGAGATGTTGGGAGTGGAGGATATCAAAATGGAGAGAGAGAGTGGAGTGAAAGCGGAAGCAAAAGGAGAGGTACAGGAAGAGAGTAGAAGATAGAAAGAGATATTACATGTCTGAGAGAGACCTGGAGGATAAGGAGGCGGTGGATAAACTGGGAGGAGAGAGCAAGTACAGAGGGAAAGATAAGATGAGAAGAAAGCAAGAAGGGAGGCTTGATCACAGAACGGAGTCTTGTGTCATCGTGTTTACTGTTGGATGCATCAGTGCTGCTTGTACCACTTTGACTAATTTTATAAATACACACAAGTATTTGCTAAAAACGCACAAAAGCATTTTTTTATTTTTTATCAACAAATCTAAATAGTTTTTCAAAAAAACTCAAGATGTTACTCAACTGATGTTAGTCATCTGAGGGTGACTGGGTAGAGTAGCTTAACTATCGAAAAGTTGTGGGTTTGATTCCTGTTTGCTTACCTGCCACAGTTTGCAGTTCATTTAGTGCATGTCATACAAATGTGTGGCTGTTTGGGAGTGCAACTGGCTGAATACAAAGTGTAAAGAAGTTGTTGCTAGGTAACCGAAGAGTGAGTTGGTTGATGCCACCCACCTTGCTGAGTGTGCTAAAATCTTTCCTCCATCTACTTCCTCCAGAATACTGCAGCATTAGTTTGAAAATCATAATCAGGTCATCGGCTCAACATGTGTGTATCATTTATGTAGATTTTGTTGAGTTTTTTATTTGACATATCAAAAAAAACATCTGAATGAAAATAATTTTTCATTAAGATAATAAATATCAAAGAAAGTACCTCTATTTTTATAATCATAATTAAGGCTTCTCTTTGATAAACAAACCCTATTATTAGGGTTTTATTGGACGTTCTGTTAGTGGTTTATACTTATCAGTTCCCTAAAGATTTAGCAATAAGAGCCACTAACTTATGAAATCAATTTACCAGCCACTATTAAACCTATGGCTACTGTAATTCTTTTTACAAGCAAAAAATGTTGCTTCTATAGAAAATCAATTAGAATGTGAATATTTCACAGTTGATACTATAGATTTAAAAGTGTCAATATTTAGACATTATATTTGGATGCTGGTTTGTATATTTATAACACATCTCTGTTAAACCTGTGTTTGTTCCAACATTTACACATCTGCACAAAACCATCATTTCTGCAGGAAAGTCAATAGGCACTGCTGTTACACTACTACTGTACACATACACACACACACACACACACACACACACACACACACACACACACACACACACACACACACACACACACACACACACACACACACACACACACACACATTCACACGTCCAGAGGCTTTGATCACACACTTGGCAAAATAAACTTGTTCTGGCAGTGAGGTTGCCTCCCCATCGTCTCTCTATAAAGGAGTGTGTTGCACTCGGGCCTCACACACTGCGCTAAACATAGAGGGAGAGACAAGAGAGAGGAGATGAAACAAAAGCTAAGCCTCAGATGTCATGTCCGCTCATCACTTTGTTTGTTTGCTTGTGCGTTTGTTTGCATTCCTCTCAGCGGTGGACAGCAGTGAGTCGGAGCATACTGCGTTGAAGGAACAACTGCAAACAGGAATAGAGCATTAGTATTTATGTTTTTTTTTTCCTTTGGCGTGCAAATTCAGAGTTTTAGTGTGTCTTTTCCTGATGCGGTGGTGTGTATCAGCAGCATGTGGCGAAAGAGAGGAGTAGGAAATGTCTACATTCGTGACAAAAAGAAAACTATTTCATTTACAAATGCTGGTATTTGAGTTTCTCCATGGGGAATTAACAACTTCGTTAAGATAAATACGTCTGGACACTTTGGGACAGATATTTTTTCAAGTCCAAAAGCATACCTGGAGTGTTGCTTTGATTCTTTCATGCATGTTTGAGAAATCCTTTACATCTCCGATGGCATACAGCTGTGCAAAACAACCTGAGTGGATTTAGCTCCACCTTCGAGGACGAAGTTCCTCCTTAGAGAAACGGTTTCTAAGCCTCTGTCTCATAAAGCAGCCCTCCTCTGTGACACCCTCACTCAGCTCCTTCGGACTAGCCAGCAGCAATTAGCAAACACTTTGCGGAACTGCACATCTGCTGAGCTCATTCTATGAGCTACTTCTCACTCAAAGGCTGGTAAGAAACATGTTGTGTGTTGACTTCCTGAAGGTGGAGTTTCTAAAAGAGCAGGAGATACTTAAAGAGACAGAGACCAAATTTCAAGGGACAAATTACAAAGTAAAATTTCTTTTGAGTCATATTTCATATTCACACTGCAAAAACACCAAATTTTACCATGTATTTTTAGTTTTGTTTCTATCGCAAATACCTTATTACACTTGGAATAAGACAAAACTAACTCCTGAGTAACTTTTCAGCAAGATATAGAAGCTTGTTCTAAGTATATAATTCCTTAATATTGATGAAAAAGTTCCAGTTCCATTGGCAGATTAATTTACTCAAAACAAGGCAATTTCTCATTTTACAAGTGAAAAAAATCTGCCAAAGGAACTAGAACTTTTCCAACAATATTAAGGAATTATTTGCTTAAAACAAGCTTCTATATCTTGATGATAAGTTACCTTTAAGTAAGTTTTATCTTAATTCAAGTGTACAAAGATATTTTCACTAGAAACTAGACCACAAATCCTTGGTGAGATTTAGTGTTTTTGCAGTGTATCAAATTTTTATTACATAGTGACATAGTTACTTGATTGTGCTATAAAATGGAACAATATATCTTTTGAAAATACTTGAAATTGCTTCTTTAATAAGAGCAGCAATGTTACTAAAGAGATATAAGATTGAGATACCGAAACAGGAATATAAATGTAAAGCTCAAAGCTGTTACTTTGACGCTGGATTCACAGCAACATAAATGGGATTTCAGGACGATGCCGTAATTTTTACCAATCAGTGTTACGGTGACAGCCAGAGACTAAGGGCTGCAGAGATATGTTACAACTTTAAGAGAAAAAACCCCTCAAAGGATTAAAAAATATATCCTTTACTCTGCCAAGATTGTAAACACAAAATAAAGAACACGAGGGCAAAATCATATCAAGAAAAAAAAACATAAATGGCTGCATTTATTCTTTGAAAAAAAACAGCATCTTATGTCACTATTGATATTCTTCATTTACTGCTATCTGTTTCTTTATTTTATGGAAATACATCTCTGACGTGATTCTGTCAAGATGAATCCTGCTAGAAACATTCATAAATTGTGGTTTAACTCCAAACTTGAACCTAAGGGCTGATAAGGTTGGAAAACCAAACGTATTTTAACTTTGCTTTCGTCCGTTAATGTTGTCAAAAGCCATAATACTGATTGGTCTCTAATGCTTCTTTCACTCCAGCAATAAATAATACTGTAATAAAAGCAGATATGCAGGAAGCAGGCTCTTAAAGCTAATCTGTCACAGTGACAGGCATAAAGGATGAGCTGTAAGGTGGTGGATGGTGGTAGATATATGGTGCCTTGCTAAATTTTTCATATGGCAAAAATATGTTTATTTTCTCACTTTACCTTCACAAACTTCAGTGTATTTTGTTGAGCTTTTAATATGAGGGAAATCTAGAAAAATAGAAAATTGATGTAGTGGTAGGTGATTGTTTTGTGGGGCTATTGTGATAAAATATAAAAGTGATGAAAAAACTATTTGCCACTTTTTTCAGGAAACTGTATAGCCAGTCCTATGTGATTTCTATCAATAAAATTGTACACAATAACTGCATTATTGTGTGCAATATTTGTAGACTTATTGATAAACGTCTATTGAACAAAAAGTGGAGAAAAATAGTAAAACTAACAATCCTGATAATATGGGAAGTTTTAGCCAGATTTTAAACGTAATTTATTGGAAATTATCCTAACATTTATAAATCAAAACGGTATCGTGACTGGAAAATTATCACGATAAATGATACATGATACAGCCACCCCTACAAATTCATGCATAACTGTAAAATGGATAGTATTTTTTTTTTTCAGTTTTCAAAATTGAATATTGTGCATCTTTTCTCTCGATCTCCCAGCTATTATTTTGTCGTGTAAAATCCTAGAAGAATGCAAAGAACTCTGACTATAAGGTGTCAAATGTGAAAAAAAAACTATAGTAAAGCTCTGTGTGAGCTTTTTTACTAAAGTATTTTTTTTCGTCTTTTGTCTCATTCTTTTACAGTGCACACGCACCCACATATATGAACCCTTTGTTTCTTTATGCAGGTTTTATAGTTCTGAACTCCAGGTAATGAGGAAGACTCGAGTGCGGCGTCGGCTGTGGGCCTCATGCTAACGGCGTGTGCATGTGTGCTGGACGGCTTTTAAATATTAAACTCAAGGTCAAAGGGAGAGAGCGTTTTGATATTCATGGAGGGTGCTGCACCTTGTGCTGGGTGCTGAAGCCTTACCCATGCTGCTCTTTCTCTCACTCTCTCTCTGGGTCATTATGTCTGCCTCTGTTTTTCCCCTCGTTTCTTTGCTCTGATGTGCCGCCACAGTATTGAGCACGAACGCAGATGCTCACGGTACAACTGCAGTCACTTAAAGGTGCCGCGTGTAGCATGAGCAAGTGTCACCGCATTTACAGGTTGCACTTTCCATGTGTGTCTAGATTGTTATTCTGCTACGCGCTTTAAAACATTTCTGATTTCCTGCCAAGTGAAAATAAAGACGAGTCAGTTACATTCACATTCGCCTCCTTGAGATGAGGAAGAAACATACTGAAGTAGGACTGACCCTAGGGAGAGTGTGGTTATGTATAGCCTGCACACACGCGCACACACACAGTGTTTTTTTATTCCTGAGGTTGGTTATGAATATTCCATCTGTGGTGTTCAGTTTTCAGTTATCATGGCAGAATAGAGGAACAGATTGATACAAGATCATCTTCATCAAACATAAAATTGCCACTAACCTTTCAGCAGGTGACAACATCTAGTGTAGGATGCCATATGGTAATATGAATTTATGATATAATGGGAAAAAACACTCACAATTCACCAGTTTAAACAAGAAATGTGCTAAAGAATACGAGCATAAACCATAAGCTGATAGAATAGTGTTATTTTTGTCCTTACCATAAATAATCTGCTGTATTCAGTCCTTGCAACGGGATTCATCCCTTTTGATCTTTATCACGTTTTCTTACTGGACAGTCAAATTTAAATGTACTTTATTGGGATTCTATAAAAGCAAACACAAAGTAGTGTGTAATTATGAAACAGAACAGAAATTAAAGATATTTTTCTTTTGCAAAAAAAACAAAAACAAAAGAAGAAGAATTTGGCCTTTATTCTCCATGACGCTGTACTTTCTGGAACCTCTGGGTTTTACCTAGGCGTATTAGAGTAAATAGAGATGAAAACATGAAAGTATTGAGAATTTTGGTTGTAAGATAAATGGGAAATAATGTCATGTTGAGACATGGATGATATGGACTTTAAGTTTTATCACAATATTTTGTGATGACAAAAACAATTTACTACATTTTTAGGTAACTGTATGATTGTGACTGCATGGCACAGCTCCATAAACACTAATATCGCTCCTGAGAAACACACCCATTTATTATATATTTATTTAAGACACCAGCTACATGTGGTTTGTGTCACTGAAATAATAACTGAGTTTAATTATATTTTTTGATTTATTCATACTTCTTTATTGAACAAACAGTGGTAAAAGTGAGTAAAAATAAAATCCTGACAATATGGACAGTTTTACATTGATGAATCAAAATGATATCATGATAGAAAATTTGTTATGATAAATGATAAACGGTACGATCAATGCCTATCCCTGGGTCTTCTTATCCTTCCGCTTCACAATTTGTGCTGGTCTATAAATATTTGATAAAATACATGCGGACGCTTCTGGCTGTACTTTGACGGATGGAATCTCGACAAGTTCGAGGAATATCAATACATTTGCAAGATATTGTATTTGACACAATCAGACATAGAGAATAACAAACTCAAAAGCTAACATAAAAAGGAAACAGGATACATTCTCCTTTTTATATTTCACCACAGATATGTCAGCAGCTTTCTGGAAAGTGATGTATCCGGATGAAGAACCCAGTTTTTTTTTTTTTATGCAAAGTGCTCAAGTCTGTAATGTACATAATGGTTGGCAGAGAGCAAAACCTTACAGCTCATTATTTTCATGTAGACTTTTTTTTTTCTCCTCCTCACAGCCGTTTCAAAAAGCATCGCTGGCATCACAGAGAGATATATGTTCTGCCCATTCCTAACAAGCTTTGCACAGCATGGGTGGTCTTAATTCTAATAAATACAGCCATCAAAACTAGCCAGTTTTTCCGACACTAAACATACCAAGTCTCAACCGCTAATGATATCTTTACTGGGTGATGTGTGTTCATGCATTAGGCTTTGTGCTGCAGAGAAGAGAAACGTATCTGACAAGCATCTGACACTGATTATTGTACTGCAGTGTTTGGAGGATTTTTATGATGACATATATACTCTCTCATCCTCTCTCTCTAACTCTATCTGCACGCGGCGCTCAACAAATGTATGCTTTTGAGATTAGATTGCTTGCATGTGGACGCTCTTGTCTGTCTATCAAGTCATCTGCGTCACAGCAGTCCTACGCTTTAGTTAAGTCGAGAGCTCGTTCAACTCCTCGCTATTTGAGCCATTTATCAATTTGGCCACTTCGTCCTGTTTGCGGGGCAACTCAACAGCACGGGAGCACGCTAACTCCCGATACGGCCCTAATCGTAAATTCCGATAATTTCCTCCCCGCATTTTGGTGAAGCAAGATATGGGGAACCTGCAGTAAACAGAACAAAGAGAAGCACAAGTGAGCAGCTTGCAGAGAGTGAATTGGATTAGCGCATCAGCTCTGCATTCCTTCATCCTGGAGCTGCTGTACAGTCGTGTTGTGTCATGTAAAGGTTGATAAGGTTCAGTGTGAACATGGCAGGCTGTGGACTTAATGAGCTACACACCCATTTCTTCCCGTCGGAAACTGCTGATACATTCAGGACACGGTGCTCTCCGCAAACTGTGTACTACTTTATGCATGGTAATTTGGTTAGAGGCTTGGCGGTAATATCATACTCCAAGGAACACGCGCTCTGTCACTTTTTTCTGGGCCACCGAGAGTAGGGAGAAGCAGAAGCTGTTCTTCTGCTTTATTTCTTCAATGATACTTGGAGTATTTTTTTCTGCACAGCATCAGTTTAGATTATTGGTGGGTAGAAGTGTTGACTCTGTTGGACATCCAATCATGAAGGACTGAAACCGACTTGGGGCTGGTATTGTAACTATCGATTCAACATAGCACTGCATTATAAGCCACTCTGGTTGCAGCAACAGGAAAAGAAGAAATTTTAGGGAGGAAACTGTGTCATGGAAACCCATAAGCCCCACACCTACGACAAAGACTTCCTCTTAGACCTGTTGCTATGGAAGGAGATATAAGGGAGAAGGAGTAAACCCTGATCCTGGTTTTATTCATAGTTTCTGAAGAAGGAGTCTCATAGCTACAGGATTGACGTCAACAATGGAAGCTAGCTGCCACCCCGCCGAAGGAGAAAAATAGCTGTCGGTTCTTGTTGCAGAGCAGAAGACAACACAATCCAGGATACAGATTGTCTGTTCAGGGCTTGAGACGGAGAATTAAGCAGGTGTAGAAAATGGACGGATTCTTATTAAATGGATATTGATGAATCGTACATGTTTGTGGGAGAAATAGAAAATATCTAGCTTTCTCTACCAACAGTGGTAGGTGAGGCCTCAGAAATTCAGGCCTGAGTTTTTTTTATTTTTATTTATTTTTTGCTACCAGCTGCAGCCAAAGTAACTTTTTTTTTTTTTTTGGTTGAGCGCGTCTCATTTAAGAATTTTGTCAGGTCACAAGAGAGTCTTCAAAAGCAGCTGAGTTGAGCAACAGTAGCTCTGTCTGTAAAATAGAAAACAAGACTTGAGCTTGAATCCCTACACAGCTTAATCACACAACAGCTCTGTATTATCTGAAAACTGCTGGGGAAGCAATTGATAAGGAAAATACAGCTTCCTCATTCTGTGCAATGGTTAAAAATAAAAATAAAAACATGCAAGTTTGTTCTTGCATGTTTTTATGCAGCTTAGAGAACAGCTTACCTGTTCTCTAAGCTGTTGAGGGAGCAGGACTGACAGCCTGAGGGGAAGTGAATAGTAAACGGAAAACAATACTTAGAGATATAAGGAAACATACAGAAATCAGAGAAATAATCAGAACCAAATCCAACGCAAGAACAAATATTGATCCAGAAGGTCATGGAGAAGTTACAGGAACAAAAGGGGAACAGGAGGTGAACAGAACATGGAGATCGTAATTAAAACAGAAAATTGAAAACATGTAGGATCTGTGATACAACAGAGTTGTACTGAAGGCAACAGCAACAGTTTCTAAATACATGAGATATTTTAAGAGCATACAGAAGTACAAGAACATCAAAACTAAAGCATAACTAAATACGGAAAGCAGAATGTGACAAAACTACAAACAGTCCAAAGGATCATGACAGACTTTGCTAAATACATTTTTATTAAGGAGATCTTTTTTTTGCTGCCGTTTTATTCTTAATATATAAAGCCCAACACTGTTTAAGTTAAAATATTTTTCAAGACTTTTATATTCGACAGTGAAAAATCACAAATCCTATCTGGCTGCATTATTAGATGTGAAACTGTACAATGCCGTCTCAGGTTAGAGGGCCTCTGGAAGTCGCCTCTGCTTCCTTTGCTCAAGTGCTGCTGTGCTTGGTTTGTATTACACTACTGTCACACACTCGTTTTGCTGCCTCACCTCACTTTTATAGGTCAGACTACCTTCCGAGGTAAATAATTGGAGGGTCAGCTTCAACCCCCCATACCATATCAGGACCTATCAGCTGATCTGAAGATGTAAAGAAAACATGGAGATTATGAAACCAATGGATGACCTAAAAGCATCTTAAGTTGATCTAAACTGAGCTGCGTTTCAACATGTCTCCGCTATGCTAAATGCGCTTTGGAGAAAGAGTGTTTAAAAATGTCTGTCATGACGGTATATATACAGGCCAGTGTTGTGTTCAAGACCACCTAACCCAAGACCAAGACAAGACCAAGACCAGAGTGTATCGAGACCGAGACAAGACCAAGACATTTAGGGTCCGAGACCAAGTTAAGACCAAGTCAAGTTCTGCTTTGCTTCCATCTCCGTGCTATGATCTGCAGTGGTCTCGTGCCATCCCTAAAAAGATAACGCCCTGGCTGTTTACCCATGTTGCTCATGTCAGAAACCACCACTGTCTGCACCATTAAACATGGCAATTGACGCAATGACCTGACGCTCAACTATGAGCTATGAACCAAGGAGCAACAAGCAAGAATGAATCTATGCAGCTGACCATAGACAACAACTTAGCCTATAAGCTACTTGTTAACAAGCTTAAGGTGATGTATTGATATTAGCTAGCTAGTCATCTTTTAGCTAACTTTACCTGCATCAAACAGCTTTACTAAACAGTCTGTATGTTTGGAGGGAAAACTGTTAAAAGTTATTTGCGTTTTGCTGGTTTGTTGCCATGATTCTAACACACCTGTGCAGCTCCACACAGCAGCAGCAGGTCTCCTTCGCTGCCACACAGGTGTGAACCCAGCGTCATAGCGCTCATGTTGCGTTTAAAGGCGGCTTGGAAAAACAGGCTACCACATGTTAACAACGTAGTAAACAGTTTTAACTGCTGATAAAAGTTACAGAGGACACGGATATGGGAAGTGTAGAAGCCCCTACTGTATTAAATTGACAAAAGAATAACAGAGTTGGCCATTCTAAAGTAAAAAAATATGTTTAGTCATATTTTCACAGTTGCGGTCTCGACCGGTCTTGAAATAAAATGCCGAGTCCTCAGCGACCGAGACCGAGACAAGACCGAGACCAAATGCGGTCGAGTCCGAGACGAGACCAAGACCATCAAGAAATGGTCTCGAGACCGGACTCGAGACCAAGACCGATCACGAGTACCACAACACTGATATAGGCTTTAAATTTAGACATTTATACATTTCATCTAGGCTTTGTGAAGACAAATGTGACGAGGTGTATAGGACTGTTAGTTTGTCTAGTATTTTGCTTCAAAATGAGGTCAGTATTTGTGAGGGCTTGGGACCACCATCACTACTGCAAATAGCTGAAATGTGTGAACAATTGAGACTCCCTTTAAAAACTGATAAATGCCTATTTTATGAGTTCAGCATATAATATTTATTATATAGTAACATCTTTACTTTTCTTATATAATATACCTTCATATGAATTGACTCACACAGTGGAAATGCCTCGTCAATACAGCAGAGGTTAACAGCCAATTGGCGCCAAGGAAAATACACGGCGTTCCTGGATTGGCTGCTTTGTGAACACCAGCCAATAGCATATCAAGACGTTGCATTTCAGCTTCCTTAAACTGCATTTTCTTTTGAACATTTTAGATTTGCTCTATAGAAAAATTCTGAAATAGACAAATCTGCGAATACTGACCCGTGAATAGCTGGGGTCCAGTGTACAACCAATCCAGAATTATCAACTTATGCTGAACTGACAGTGACAGGAGAAGGAGTTCTGGAAAATATTATAATATCAATTTCTTGTGGTAACCAAGTCAGTTTGGCTGTTTTCTAACAAAATCCTGTACATTTACATGTATAGTCAGTAGAAAAATGTTGGTGTTTTATTGCGAGGCTCATATTTAATGCCAGTCATTCCTCTTTAAGTTCGTCTTTCACACTTGGTAAATCTGAGCGTTGGGCCAAAAAAAAGAAACGAGCGGTGATCGAACATGACAAGACGTAGGTATAAAGCACTGGTGGCATTTGTAGCGTTCAGTGTAATGTCATGATCTAGATTCCAGCCTCAGTACAGCTTTTCTCGAGAAATACCCCAAAGACTTAAAGCCCAACACACACAGGGGTGGCTGAGGGTTTGGGGGGGCTCTGGGACGTCGGTATCGTGTTCTACATTGTCCTTTTCCTTTCGCTCTTCTCAAATATTTGATCTGTCCTCACCGCCTTGTCTGCAAATGTAGCTGTCTGTCAATGTATTTTAACAGACTAACTCTCAGCTTTCCCCCCATCAGTGTCAGAGTAACACCCCGACTCTGATCCGGGCTGCACTCAGGTGTGTAACTGACTGCTCTGTTTCCCCATAATTACATTGTGAGCTTGACGCAGTCTCAGACACCTGAGCATGGGCTGTGTACGCACGCCCGTGTGGTGGTTGTGTGGTGTGTGTGTGTGTGTGTGTGTGTGTGTGGTGTGTGTGTGTGGTGTGTGTGGTGGCTGCATGTGGCATGTGCGCGCACGTCTTTTCACCCCAGGCGGAAACATGTCATTTCCCGTGCTCCTGTCCTTCTGGCAGACAGATACAATATTAAGAGCCACAAATCTGAGTGTGAGTTGAGAGGAGACGTGGCGGTCGGGGGAGTGGGCACAGAGAGGCTGGAAAAGGGGGGGGGGGGGGGTTGAGGAAGTGTGAGGAGATGACAGTAATGATAGCATATAGACAATAGTCAGGGAAGGAGACAGCGATTGAGTGCATTTGTACAAGTCATGTCAAAAGACAGGATGTGCAGACAAAAAAAAAGATATCAGATATCTAGGTCTGAGGAGAGAGGAGATGAATGCAGTATTGTCACAAAGCCTTATCTCATTCAGAGCATGAATTATCCTATTTGCTGTTTTTTTAACTGCATGCTCAATTATCATTCACACCAAAAAAAAAGCTGTTATGGTTTACAGTTTTATCCCTTTTACATAATTTTCCATGGAATTTGGCATTGTTTTTTTCTGCTTCCCACTGAATCTCAGGTTGAAACAAGTAGATCTGTGTGCACTGCACTGCTTTTCCTAAATCTCTCTCATTACAGTATATATTTATGTATTTTTTGATGCAGGAGCAGAAAGGATCAGACTGTTAGGAGTTTAAAGCCAACGAGAATCGACCTGACTTTTTGCATTAATATCATTAATTGCTGCTACTGGATATTTTGTTCCCCTGATGACAAACTAATATATTTTCTGTACGCATATTAATGAAAAATGAGTTGCACAAAAGCAGACGTGAGGTGAAATGCACAGAAACAAATGGGAACAGTGCACTATAAGCAAAGAAAGAAGCAAAACTCAGTTAATACATTGTCTCTTCAGACTGTCCCTTTAGTATTTGCAGAGGAGCAAATGTGAGAACAAAATCAGCGATGATCTAAAATGCACTAAATGAAAAAATAAGGCAACATTTCTCAAAACTCATCATAAATCTGTTGGATTTTAATTATAGGGGCATTATTATGTTTTTTTTCCAGGCACATACCGTCATTTTACAGGATAATAAAGTAACTATGTTAACTTCAGTTGTTATAAAAATGCTATATATATATCAAATCTGACTTTAAAGGAATTTCACTTAGCAATTTAATGCTTGAAATCGGGCCTCTGTCTCTTTAAAAACTCCTGCTCTTTCTGAAACTCAGCCTTCAGGAAGTCATCACAACATGGCTCCTCTATTATCACTTTAACAACATTTTTACCACCATTGCACTGAAAAGTAGCTCCAATAATGAGCTCAGCAGCTGTGCAGTTCTATGCAGTTCCACCAGGTGTTTGCTCATTGCTGCTCCTAGTCTGTAGGAGCTGAGAGGGGAAGGACCGCTCTGTGAGGTGGAAACTGCAGCTCCAGGAAAACTGCATCTAGAAGGCAGAGCTAGGTCCATCCAGGTGTTTTGCACAGCTGAATGGTTGCCATGGGAGATCAAAAGATTTGTCAAACACGCATTGAATAAAGGCAACACTCCAGGTTTGTTTTTGATGAGGGAATAACATTAGAACATTATATAGAGCTCAAAATGTCAATTTTACATATTACTGCCCCTTAAGAACAACTCTATAAGTCATCTGCAACAATTGGCAAACTGAGCATAATCCTTAACTTTATGCTATTAGTTTTCTTTGTTGAAATAATTATGGAAAAACCTACAGAAGTCATGGTGTACTAAGTAACCGCAAGATGACCAGATTCCGTGACTGCAAAACAAGCCAAGAGACCATTTAGTTCCTCCACCACTACGCTCAATAGATAGTACGAGGTGTTTGTGTTAATATGCTGTTTGTTTTGTAATAAAATGTATCTACTTTGACCTCAATTGCCCAGAAAACACTTTTCAGTTTCCATCTACTGGTTTGGAGCAAATCAACCAACCTTTGCTGCTCATAGTGAAATTTCATCAGATGTTGATGCTCCATAGGACTGTAGTAAATCTCAGAGGAATGGAGAGACTTCCCCCCTCTGTGTTGCAGGTTTGCAGTTTTGTGCCTGTGGTAAGGCACAGACCCATCAGTGGATTGGGAAGTTCACTATGTCACAGCTTATTCTGCAAATGTGTTTCCATCTCCCTTTTAGCACATTAGTTGTTTTTTTGTCTTTTTTTTTTTTAGAAAAGCCAAAACCGCCAAAGCGAGGATAAAAACTTGTTTTGCAACATTGAGAAAGTTATTCCAAAATTTTTTTGTTTCAACCTTTTCTGATGTGATGTGCATTAAATACAGTCTGTCCTTCTGGTCATTGTGTTCACACACCTGGAGGAAAATTCTTGCTGATGATCATTTAATCAAATGTATTTTACTAGCTCCCAGCTTTTATTTCCTTTGATAGCTCGTCTGTATCCATGTCGACACACCTCATTGTGATACTCCAAAGGGTTTCAAAAACGTACAAACTTCTGCTCATCATATTAACTCTTTTTATTGCCAAGACTGGAAGGAAATGCAGACAGAGAAACAGAAATGATGGAGCACTCGCCTAGCAATAAAAGAAAAACTTCAAAAAAATTTCACTACTACTAGCCCTCTCGGTAAACTTCCAGGTCTAAACACAATCGGCCCACTCTCTCCAGCCCCACTGGCTCCTGCGGAAGCCTCACATGAAGCTGGCGTGCACTCACTATGCCCATAGGCCTGATTTGTAATTCTGCCAAACAAAACCTGCTTTTTGTTTACAGGTACACACAAAATTGGCATGACTTTTTGAGAGCAAGCCGATCGACCTCGGCTACTTTTGCGCCGTCAGAATCTTAGCGCCCTCCAATCTCCACGGAGATTCACACCGCGTACCCTCTGACCGGCCTCCTGCCGAGCCCCCGAGCCTCGCAGCACAGCCGATCTCTGTTCCATAGGTCACATCGGATGGCTGGCACGCTTGAGCCCTGTTGACAGCTTGTTGTTTACAGTATGTGTTGTCAGCATGGGGCGGCCTCTGCCGATCGGGGGGCCTGGTGGGAGGTGGATGCACCAGCTGTGTGTCACTGTGTGTGCGTGTGTATGTGTTTCGTGCAGGTTTTTGGGAAGGAGGCTGGTGCAGGTAGGAGGCAGAGGCGGTGGCAGGAGGGAGTTGATGTCAGCAGGGGGGGAGGATTGGGGGCTTGGCGTAGGTTTCCTAGCGGGGAGCCCATGGCGTGAGGCCCAGCAGTCTTTGATGCTTTCTGGCTCTGAGAGAGAGAAACAGCTCGGGGAAAGAGAGAGAGTCAGGGGGAGGGAGAAGGTGGGAAGGAAGGATAGAGAGGAAGGTTGAAAGAGGAAAAAAAAAGGTTACCTGTGGATCAGCCTGTGTCTGGTGCAGAAGGGCCGCATGTGGAGGGCGAGGTGGGGGTGGAGAGGGGAGCTTTGATGTGAGTCCAGGTTGGAGGAGAGCGGCGTTGCTGAGGGAGGCAGAGGAAGAGGATGGTGTGGAGGAGAAGAGATGAGGATGGCTGGAGCTCACCCTCACCTTTCTCTCCTGAGCAAAAACTCTGGAGTATCTGCTGAAAATGCTAAAGACGTGGTTTGGACAATCTAGGGGAAACGCATTAACCGTGTGCACTGTATATTGATCATACGGTTCCCAGACAGTGGGTGAAGTTTAAGACGTCCGTCTCTTGCCAGCGTTCGAAGAGAATGCTAAAGTCTTTCATCTCTCTCCCATGTGTTTGCAGCAAGAACATGGGAGGAAGGAGAGAGATGGGGGGGAGTTTTCCTCCCTCTGAGAGTGTATAAACCTGTGTAGAGAGAGAGAGAGGTGTGTGTAGCCAGTGTGTTTATGAGAGCATACATGAACGCTTTGTTCAGAGGGAACCCTGTGTGAATATTCCAAACCAACAAAGGCAAGATCCTGCTGGGGCTGCTGTGTATCAATAGATCAGAGGTGTGTGTTTGTGTGTGTTTGTGAGTGTGAGTGCGGGTGTATGAACATCACTGATTCTCACACAATTATCAGGACACCAAACAGGCACAACACCCGCTGGGTCTAGCACTCTCCGCAATGTGCCCGGGCTCCCACAATGCATCAGTATTTCAAAGCCGCGCGTCCCGGGAGACTTTGCTCTAACAGCGAGGTCTCTTCTTCCAGGAAGTGACACGCCCTCCTGCTGAGACGCACTCCCACAATGCACCAAGGTGGCTCCCGTAGTGACGGTGTGTGTTTGCTCATGTTGCGGCTGTGCGTCTGTCTACCGGCAAGCCAAAGGCACCGGCGTCTTTCTGTCTCGTTTGCTCTGTGCCGGCCTCCTCCGCTTTCGACTGCGCTCATGTTTTCGATCCCGGTTTGGGGTCAGCAGACTGAATTCGAAAGCTGACAACTAGAACAAGAACGAGAACACATCTGGCAGCCCTGTGTACTCTGGAACACTGGGAAATGCTTTCCTGTGACGAAGGGTAACCCAAGGCGAGGCTGACACATCATTCGATTTCTTTTCCACTGAAGTTTCTGAACCTGTGGCCAGTTAATGGTGGATGTACAGTGTGCTCAGACTCTGTCGACAGCTTGCCACAGATCATTGGTGCACCACTCTGAAGGAGCAGGAATTCATAGTCTTCAGAGGGTAGGAGTGACTGAAACCTCATCTTGACCTAAATTCCTCTCGTTTGTAACATCTTTGCTCAGCTTGTTTCTACTGCAGCACACAAACTGTGTCAGTAAATAACTTATATGTAAACATGCTGAGATATTTCCACAGCTTGTCAGAAATGTTACATATTTAATTACTTCTAGCACCGTAACAGTGAGACTGATTTAGACGTATATCTCAAGAAAAGGCAAGCGATGCAACAATTATCGCAGCAGAGACCTATTTTTCCCATCGCAAGTTGTAGAAAGAGAAAGTCTACTTCATCCATTAGAGAGAGTTTGGTTTTAGTTTTTCTCTTTTAGTTTTAGGTGTTCTCAACCGTAAATTGGATCAAAAGTACTTTCCTTTGTTAATGATAAATAATCTGAACTTGGCTTTTGTACAAATATTCTGAATAGCTCAGAAAATGTTAAAACCTCCATGGATCTAAAGGTTAGCTGCAAAACAAATCATTTTTGAATATATGAGAAAATGAATTAGAGATAACGGGTCCTACTGACATTATTCATCACCCTGAAAGTTTTCCGTTGTCACTTTAACACCATAGTAGGAGCTTTATTACCTTCTTCCCACAGAGCGGTACAGCACGACATGGGTAAGGGTTGTTTAGTACTTTATTTTGTCTGTTTCTATTGTAAAATTGACCCATGCAACTGACCAGTACTGCTCCATTCCTGGATCCCCTTCAGTTGTAAGTCCATAAGGTAATGATATGGTATGGTTAGGGGGAGGAAACTGGCATCACACAACCCAGTCAATTAATTGGAGGATTGAAAAATGTCACATTGGACAAGCACGAGTGTGTCACGCTGGTTGTTGTGTTAGTGTGATGCCATGTTAGGTGTTTGGGTTTAATCCCGCCTTCCTGGTGAGAGTACAACTGGCAATGGAGACGCACTCCTGAATCATAAACTAGTGTACCGAAACTGCGAGGTACCGCTCAGTAGAAACATAATAGTTAGATGGAAGAAAAGTTTTACATTATTGTATTTATCTTTCTTTCTTTTTTTTTTTGCCAGTCTAAAAGATGTGGGATAATAAAAACATTCTGAAATTCAGAGAAAGTAAATCCTCAAGCATCACCTAACTAGTGAGTAAAAGCTAGAATCCTAATTTTTGGACATCTTTTAATTGAGTGTGGAGAGTAGCAGAAACCTACCAAGACAAGACTGTCTACTGTAGAGAATAAAATCATTAACTTCTGGCTCGTCATATTCTCTTGTCCTCCCGGATTCAATGATTCCATGCGTGGAAACAAAAGCCACATAGAAATGACAATGCTCCATGTCATACATTTTCAGAGTTTATTCTAACATTTAAAAGTATAAACTCACATTGGAAGAATAGAAAAAATGAAGGAAGGAAGGAAGAAAAAGGAAGAAAGAAAGAAAGAAAGAAAGATAGAAAAAGAAAGAAAGAAAGAAAGAAAGACAGAAAGAAAGAACGAAAGAAAGGGAGAAAGAAAGAAAGTAAAAGGAAGAAAGAAAGAAAAGCAAAGACGTCTTAGGAGTGTTGAAAAAGATTATGTGTTTTACAGATATTCTATGTTGCATTCAGTTTTACACAGCGTTTAAATCTTATCAGATGGTCAAAAGTTTAAACTCACACAACAGCCACGACACCTTGTGAATACCTGCTCAGTCCACAGAGAGGTTAAGAATTGTGTTTTAAAGTATAGAGAACTAAAACTAAACTATTTTAATTTAACTTATTGTGTTATATTTAATATCAGCATCCTACAAATGAGATGCCCACTGAACTATGGAGGCAATTTAGAACTAAATTTTTTTATTTTAAAACGCTGTTAATTTTATATAATATTGTATATGTGGTTAAGTTTTAAAACTAGAATATTCTAAATTTATTTTCTTAACACTATCTAAACCAACACCACAAGAGTGTTATTTAAAGAAGTAGCTGAGAGTCCTGTGACAATAATAGAGGTGCTCAAGTGGGAACATGACAAGTTAGTTGCAGAATCATCAAATCTGTTTTATTTTATTTTTTTCTTTCTTTCTTTTTTAAAAATTTTTATGGATGCCTGGGGAGAATCCATGGAAGTATGTACTATGGTCAAATAAGACCAGAAATCAACTTTTTGACCAATAGGTCAAAACGCTATGTGGAAAAAGTAGCGCTGCGTGTCAACCTGAACATGGTGACATCAACATGATGTTGGAGTGCTTTTGTTCATCAGGGACACAGAGGCTTGTCAGAGTCGATGAGAAGATTCAGGACAATAATGGCAAAATGGTGGAGACTGTTTGTTATTGTGCTTGTGGTTTCATGTGAAAAGGTTTGAGGTCTAAATTCTGTTGTAAGACACTGAGTATATCACTTATCACAGCTACTGTCAGTGTTGTTTGTTCAAGTTATTGAGACTTTCATTTTTAAATGTATCTCTGTGATCCTACACAAATGAGTGCTGCTGCTCCCCAATAAATTTACAGTTCAGTGTTGTGCGATAGGCTCATGCTTCATGTTCCAGTTCAGAAATGTTCCAGTGAAGCTGTGAGCTATGTTAAAGTAGCATGTTTGTAATTAACGTTGTCATGTCACTGAAATACTGAGTATGTTATTAATAATGAGATTTTACTGTGCATTACTCACGTTCATATGCTACTACTTGCAGTTGGATTTTGAAAATATTCACACATGGCAATACAAAATTAGAAAATAATCAAACACGTCCGATACTGTGTCTGCTAGTTAAAATTGAAAATAACGGTCAGGAATGAAAAAAAAAGTAATTTATTCAAGCTTTACACTGATAAACTCCATTTGTTTACCATAATTTTTGTCTACCTTACATGTTTTAATCAAAAATATAATTATATAAACATTAACAGGGATTGGGTTATGTCCTTATTATTAATATGGACCCAGATACAAGCTGTAAATAGTAGTAAACTATTGAATGCGGTAGTTCTGCCTTTGCGGTGGCTCTCTGACCACATAGCCATGCAGAAGAACCGTTGCAGACCAGACTCGTGTTTTATAAAGACTAATTGATTTCCTTTTCGCAGAGCTGCCAAGTAAATCAGAACGTTGCGTCCGGCGGTTGAGGTGTTTGCTTTTGCGGCGAGTTTTTTTAAGATGTTTTCAGCGATCGCGCTTTGGCAAAGCTTTCTGCCCTGGAGTGGCTCGTATATAATGGACTGCCATGAAATCATAATTGCGTGTTTATGAACAAACCAGCTGGTTGAGGCAGAGGGTAATTATTTTTCCCGGCGTTCTCCTTTCCGCTCACCGCACAATTGCGTCTGATAACTGCTCTGGTGGTAAATAAACAGTGGGCAAAATACAGGAGTAGAACCAAAAGGGAAAATGAGGCCTCTGTAGCCTATCTGTTGTTAAGGTGTTTATAAATCTCCGTTTTCCCCTTCCATTTCCCCCCACCCTCTCTTTGTTGTATGAGAAACACTTAGATAATTTAGACTGGATGGATTTTGAAGTAGAGTGGAGAGGCATAGAGCCATGACGAAGATGATACCGGAAAGTAGGCAAAACTTCTCAACGTGACTCTACTGTCGGGTGTTATGCTGCAAACTCCTTAATGGTGTGGTAATTCAAAACCTGTTGCCTTGCAAAAATAAAGATTAAATTGCAATTTGAAGAATTTAAGGTCCACACACACATACATGTATATGTACACACGGGAAGTTTGCTTCCTCGGTGCTACAGCAGTTGGCTGTCGAGGCTCCGGGAACAAAACTAAGTAACTCCAGTCAAGCTGCTCTGGCGTGAGTCTGGAAGCCGAGTGTGATCATCAGGGCCAGTGAGAGCTGACCTGCTCGGGCTGGAACACAGCACAGTTATCCTGTCTCATTAACGAAGCCACTGCTCTCACATTTAGCCTCGTTAGCAGCTCTGAATGAACATCCAGCGGCCCGTTGAGGATTCAAGGGTTAATTGTGGCTTGTGTCAGAACTTAGACCAGGCCAGCTCAATAATGGGCTGCAGTTATTGGCTTTCTGGCTATAGGGATGTGTGTGTGTGTGGGGATCAGGAGCTTGTCTTTGCACATGTGTGCTGCCTGTCTAGAGGTATTGGTTTTGGTGTCGACCCGGGGTCAGCTCTCTTTCTCTGTGACATCTGTACTAACAGACAACTGACTCTTGGGGATGAGTTCTGGATCCCT
>CM065368.1:24290601-24452904 GCA_033032245.1 Poecilia picta | reverse complement strand
AAAAGGATCACATTCTTTTGACTTTCTTTCTTGGCTTACGTCCGGCTCATGGTGGACTTTACTGTTGAAGATTGCAACACCGATTCTGACTGTGTTAATTCTTTTTTGCCTGTTTACATCTTGCATCATTCCATGCCTCCGTAGCATGATGCTAAAGACATTTAACACTGCCATGATCAACTATCAGATGATCAGGGTAATAACTGATACCGATGAAGATTACATGTCTCTTCACAAAGATGAAGATGAACTGGAAAAAGGGATGTGTGACGATGTCCTGTAACTAAGAAACAGAGTAAAACAATGCTTTATGAATCCTACACTGAAAATGTGAAAACAAGTGGTGTTTGTGATGAAAAAATTGCATTTGTTGTCCTACTGTCTCATTTATAATTCATTAGTTCTATATATTCTTTCTCATTTTCTTAGATGTTGAGTAACTTTTATGTAAGAATGATAAACAGGAGGGAAATGTTAGAAAAATTATGTTTGTTATCATTCTTGCATTTGTAATTTTACTAGTTTTGTTATTTAGAAGTTTAATGTTCAAATTTGTTGAAACTGTGGAGACAATTAAATCTTCCTTAATCAAGCATGTGTTACAGATGGTGACTTAGATCTTCCTGGGATAGTCCTGAGCTGTAAAACATGTCTATGTGTTAATTGAGTATCTGTGTCTCCCCTCTGTCTGTTTGAATCCACATCCTACTCTGTCGGAATTTACATCCTACTGCGAAGGTAGGATGTGGGTTTCACCCCCCCACCCCCCAGTCCTGTTCACACCTTATCTTGCCTGCTAATAAAAGAGACAAACAAACAGAAGGGGACAGAACACATGGTGAGCGGCTTGGAGAAGCAGTTCATTGTGTCTTCTCCTTCTGCAGAAGTTTTTAAACACTCATATACGTTGTCTGTGGTTCTCTTTTTTATTGTAGGTTTAAGAAAATACCTAACACAAATAAGCTTATTAATTATTAAGCTTATTAAATAAAGTTAAAGAAATTACATCCCAATTTGGTGATCATACTTTTGTTTGGCTCCAAATTACTTTAATTCAACGTTTTGTCCTGGTCCTCCACTGAGGCAACCATCACTTGTTAATGTTAAGCCTGTCATGGTAGAAACATTTTTTCCTACTTGCTGTTGAAGATCATGAACTGGATCCCTGCTAAAGGTCTCTGTGGTCCTCAGGCAACTTCACAATCCAATCACAAAGTCAGTCTGGTTTCAAACCTGATCAGCAATAGCTACTGCCTCACTGACCCCCCACTCTGACTTTGTTATTTTACACCCTGTGACGCATGTTGGAATAAATGATGACGACTTCTTAGATAAAAATGAAATAAAATAAAGACGATAAGAAACAATCACATAAACTTCACAAATACACCGCCCGGTTCTCTTTTGAACCGTAATGTAAATGCTGTCAGATTTAATATTGTCAGCTTGGCATCCTAATTTGGAATTTAGATAAACTAGGACAATGATTCTTTTCTTTGAAACAAAGGCTTGTCTTTACTCTTACACTTACCTGGTCAGATGTATAGGCCACCAGTATAGAGAGGATTTCAGATTCAGACTTTTTAGAGTCTGTTGCCAAGACCCGTCGGACCGTTTTACAGCGGGCAGCGAGCAAGGCCATCAGGGTCGCTTCACTGGCTGTGCCCTGTCAGACAATTACAGGTTCATCTGCATGTTACAAATGTTTGAAAAAATAACACAAATAAAATGGATTCAAGAAAACAAGGCGGGTTCAGGCATACAGGAGAATACTGTGGTTGGGTTTGTTCATATGATCCTTGCTTCTGCAAACCACTTTGTGTCTAAAAATGAGTAAAATCCAGCAGTATATTGTGTTCTATATATCTGCTATTTTCTTTCACAAATAAGCCCTAACTGCAAATAGTCATTTGTTTTTCTCTTTATACTTCATTTTGAGAACTCAAACAGTTTTAAAGTGGAGTTATTGAAGTTGGAAAAACAAAATTCACTTTTTGAATCAAAGAATGTTATTCCTTCATTTAGGAGCCCTTTAGTTTTATACAAGTCAATTCATACTAATTATACAGACAGAATCCATGACAAACATGCATCCCAGACAAGCTGTTTTTAGTTGTTTATATTTTGCCGCTTCAATTTAAGCATATCGGTCAGAGTTTTGCATAGTTTTAACTGCTGCGCCATAAAGAATAAAAAAGAAACTCTAAAGTCACCTGTTTTTGGAAAAAAAAAAAGTCCTTCCATTTCCTCTGTGTGGTGACACACGGTTTGTAATAACAGGCTGGCAGTGTGCTGTCACAACACTCATTAACTCTGCAGCAGCAAGAAGAGCTCCTTTTGTTGCCATAGTGAGCTGGTAAGCTGCTATAAAAAAAAAAAAAAGCGAGAGTGGCAGGACAGAAACAAAAAGACGATGAGCCAGATGAGCACGCACGCATAAACGCGCCCTCGCACTCAGGTGGAAACAACAGAGGAGGCATGAAACGATCTATCATCAGAGTGCACTCTCCTGCCGCACCATTCACCATCCCAATAACACATGTGCACGCATCTATTGCTTTCTGGGTTTCTGTCAATGGAACACTAAACTAATGCTCAGCCTTCTTCCACACGAAACAATACCGGCACCATCACTGTCATTTTTCTGTCGTGCACCTGGAAATGACACAATCAAAAGGCAATTTCCTGCCAATTTTCCCCTGGTTTGAGCCGGTGAGAGAGAGAAAGAAAAGACAACAGATCAATAGTTCATAAATTGCTGATGATTACAGACAAATATGTCAGTCTAAATAGTGGTTTCTCAGTTATTTGTGCTTGTAATTGTCTTCATAGTCATTTAAAATGTTACCAAATGTTCAGAAATTTGGAAATATCATTAACTATAGCATTCCTTTGACAGGTACAATTATCTTCTAAATATGCGTTTCAATTTAATGTCTTCTTTCTTTGCCACTTTAACTTCAATGTTTTTTGAATAATTTTATGTTTTTATATTTTAGTAAAGTGAACATCTATGAAGTGGATTAAGAGAAGGATATTTTTTGTTTTTGTTTACAAATAAAAATCTGAAAAATGTGAAGCTGAGTTCAGCTAATCAGTGAGTTCCAGCCCTTTGTTTGCAAGTTTGACGTCCTGTGATGCCACAAATTATGCCACTGTTTGTTGGAAAGTGCCTCAATTTTTATGCATTTCTTTATGTTGGTCTTTCATATAAAATCCAAATAACATACAGAGAAGCGCGTGGTTCTCAATGTAAACCCCTGGTAGTTTGATGTATTTCGTCTAACTTTTTTTAAAAAATTATTTTATGAAAGCACGTTAGAAAAAAGATGTTGCTTAGCAGGCATAAAACAGCATTGTTTCAGCATGTACTCCAATAAAATCAAAATGTTTCCATGATTAATGGACTGATGGCAGCAAGCCTCGGCTGTGGAATTTTACTGAGCCGCCACAAAAATATGCTCACCTGAATAACGCCACCTCCATGGCCATGTGTCCCCGCTATAAAACTCTCAGGCAGGTGCAGCATCTTCCCAAGCCAGTCTAACATCACTGTCTCCAGCTCGGTGCAGGCTGGACTGGCAGCCTAAAATGTCACCGAAATTCAAAGACACACATCAAAAGCTTGTTTCTTCTCAAAGGACGTGAGCTGAGGATAGAATCTGGAAATGTGGCATCAATTAAAGAGAGAGTGTTGCATATGTGCACAGATTACCCAGGAAAATCCAATGCAGCCAATGGCCCCACACAGCATATCAGCCACCATAGCGGGGTAGGAGGAAGCTGCTGGAAAGTAAGCAAAGAAGTTTGGGCTGTGCCAGTGGGTGACCTGGAAAAAGATATATTAGATAAACGATGAGACAGTAAGTACTACAAATAACAAATATGAAAAGCCAACCTCGCTTTCTAGAGGCAATATGCTACGTAATGTTCTACCTAATATATGAGTTAGGATTTATATTTGTTACTACTGTAAAAAAGAATGTATACTATTTTTTGTGGATTAAAAAAAAGCAAATTCTTTGTAAATTTTATTGTGTCGACCAAATAAATAGAGCAAATGGTGTCACCTCACCCCTGGCATTATGACTCTCTCCACATCGTGCATTATTTCCTCATAACTCTCAGGCTCAAGTGGGGCTTCGGTGGGGATTAAAGAACGGAGATATCCTGGCTCCAGATCCGGGTACACTGGTCGCTGCTCTATGTTTTCCAGGTAGTCTGCCACGTAGTCAACCATCTCCTTGCCTCTGCGTCGGAACTCTGCTGCATCCATGATGCGACGGGACAGCAGCACAGATTATGGATTTGGCAGGATGTGTTGTTGGTGTTTTAAGCAGCTGGATGTGATTTCTTTAGAATTTCTGAATATTTAGGAAATAATACACACGCACACATGCACACATTAGCTCTCAAGATTAACCTTTGCTCTAATAGTGGGGAAGGGATTGAACATTATAGAATTAACCAGATTTTTGACAGCAAGAATGGCTTAGAAAATGTTTTTGTCACTAACCCTAAATATAAAAATGTCCCGTTCTCTGGTAATACCAGTCTTTTACACATAGAAACACAAAAGACATATGAAAAGCCTTCAATGAAAAGTATTTTCTTGCAGAAATATAATAGCACATTGCAATGATTCAATGGTAGAAAAATCATTGATGCAACACTTTTTGGTTTCCCTACTTTTAATGCCTTGTACTGTGGCTTTTGCCTACAGAACAGCATTCAGTCATTTCCTATGAAACTTAGTTTGGACCATGCAAACAGAGGATTTAGATCTAGAGATTAAGATATTTAAAACATTCTATAGTGATGGTTTCCATTCTTTTAGTTTATCTATAACCTTATATACAATTCCTATGTTGCTAACACTTCAAATCTATTTACCATGAAGCTGACAAATTAGCAAATAAAACAAAAAAAACATATTTTTATTGCTTTTAACTATCTACAGTTTGCCTGTATTGAACTACCCAGTCTAAACTTATGCTCAAAATAAATATTTGCAGAGAAAAAATTTAATAAATAATTTAAAGTTACACATATTTTGTGTTACATGAGCTAGGGGGATCAGTAGATCACAAAAAATAGATTGCAGAAGTTACAGTTTATTCAAAAATGACAATAAAGCCAGCTGAGTTAACACAAATAAGCAGGATTAAAACATATATTTAAAAGTTTCAGGATTATCTTTTTATTGGTGCTTAATATGAAGAGCTTGATCATTAAGTCTAAGATGCTGTCCTTTGATTAAGACGGCACATTTTTAAATGAATAATTGAACCTGACCTCTCTACTGAGCCTTTTTTCCACAGACTACTTTCTTTACACTGTGGTGTAACTTTCAAATGTTTTCCTCAGAGCACTCTGGTTTGATACTCTCTTATAAAAAAAGATATTCTTCTCTAGTCACCTGATCATATTTTTTCTCCATCTAGTAAAATGAAAAACAACCTCATAAACATCCCTCCCTATACAGCTGACCTGTAGCAGAACATGACCTCTACTTGGGGGTAAATGATTTACAGAAACACAATGACAATTTAATTCAATGGTAGGAGAAAAAGGTTGTATCTTATTCTCGTGACGCCCGTTCAAATGGCACAACAGGACATGAACATTGCCCCCTGCACCACACCATCCAACAAGTGTTACAGAGCGGGTCTTTATTTTTTGCTAAGCGTCAGAGCTCTTATCCGAAGCCTTATCTCAAATAGGATTAGACATGCTGTATGGATGAGAGTGTGAGTGTTTGTGGGTGTGTGTGTACTCACACTTTCAGATCCAGAGACCTTCAGAAGCAGCGCTTGGATAGTAGATCCTCGTCTACTTTTTGTTTTGCGTCCACGAGCAGCCAGGCGGACAGCCAGGCACGTGTTGAGTGTGTTTGTGTGTGTAAGCAGGACAGGAGACATTTGCTCCTTTTATCTCGCCTCTTACCAGCCCCAATCCACCAACCCCCACGAGGCCAGCCAATAGGAAAGGGGATCATTGCCAACGCAAGGCAGAGTGATTCATAAAGTGTTCCCAATCCAAAGATAGAACCCAACTTTGAAATACACTTCACAAAATAATAATTATGATCTGATTGCACACATAAAAAAAAAAACATTTAGTCCGTTTATTGAATAAAAGCTGATGTTCCTGTCATATGTTTATATGAATTCATTAGCAGCATTGCTATCATATTAATTTAGGTTTAAAATCAGCATGAGCTGAGAGGATACTGTCCCAAGAAAGGTGTTACAAGTTCAACTGAACGCTGTAGATCACACAGGAACAAGCCAAATGTCCTGTTGGTGAAAGCTTACGCTCAGACAATTCAAAGTTTGGCCTGTTTAGACACATTGACTTGAATAATGTTTGAATGTGTGAAGTTGAGTCCTTTAAACCTAAGATATCACTATATCAACTTTCAAAGAGTGGTGGAAGTCCCATGCTCAGGGTTCGTTTTATGGCTAGTTGTACTGGGTCTTTGTTCACAGTATGAAAAGTGAAAAAAGGAGAGAGAACTCATGAATAATTGGACTATTATTCAAGAATTAATGGCCTCAGATCAACCAATAATTGTCTGAAATTAAACACCAACTGGGTAAATGATTCACAAAACCGATCTTCTTTTCAGTACAGATACCTGAGTGTTTGTCTCTACATACCCTGCATGGCATTTTATTGGTAAATCAATACAAGCTTTGACTCGAGTCTTGTCAGTGTTGTCCAGAGGGGATGCATTTCAGAAAGCTGTTTCTCTGGTTTGCCTGTGTGAGTCCTGAGTGATGACACGAACAAGGTGTTCTGCTGAATCCCAAAGAGCAAAGGTTTATATTGTTCATGTTTACTTCCGCACACCTGGACATGTGACCCCCATCCCATTCTGTAGGTAAGTGTACATTAAATATAATTAGACATTCATGCACATAGGAGTGATTGTTAATTTGAAATCATGCAGGCAAAATGTAAAAAAAAAAATTAAATACAATTGTTGCAAATTAGTTTAAATATACAAAATTTGGCATAACACCAGCCAAAGCACATACAATTCTTGGAATTGTGGAATGAACATCAGCAGACTTTAGTGGCATATATAAATCACCTTTGCTTTATATGTAAGCAAATTCCTTTCTGGTATAATACCAGAGAGATATATAAACCACCTTCTGTCAAATTTTAATCGGAGTTTGATGGATTAATTGATATTAATTGATATCAAACCCCTCCCCCCACCCATAACCCTCCCCCTCCTCCACCCAACCGTTTGTGACCTCCTGACCTTCCCCTATGGAAACTTTGTGACCTCCTTCCTGATACCTTCTGTCAAATTTTAATCGGAGTTTGATGTGAATAAATAAATATAAGTGATTAAATAAATATACTATATTTTAAACCACGTTGAATTAGATTAGGAATTTTGTAACTTTCAGGTTTTAAACAGATTGTCTTCATGATACACAGTGTTGGAATTAAATGCCTTTAACTCTTGTTCCTTAAGAGACACGCAGGTTGGGAGAAAACAGAGTCTTGCTGTGTGTGCGTGCGTGTTCAAGCATGATAAACCCAAAGGATACGTCAGACATTCCTTCTGACAATAGCTTACAGTGCATTATTTGGTGTTGGACAACAGACTTATAGCTAGGTATGAGGGAATACCCCTGAAGGAAACAACAGTTTAACTTCAATATTTACATTACAGTGCATTATTTGCTGTTGTCGCGATCTCCCGGCTTCCCTCGCTGACCATCTGCTCACCGTTATCTCCTCCAGAACTCTTTGAATTAGCCAATAGAAATGGAATCATTTACTTGTGAATAAATAAATATACTGTATTCTAATAGGAATTTTGTAACTATCTAAGGTTTTAAGCAGATTTTCTTCTTGATACACAGTTTAGGAATTAAATAACTTTAACTCTGGTTTGTTAAGAAACACAAGTTGACAGAAAACAGAGTCTTGCTGCATGTGCGTGCGTGTGTATCTGTCCTCAAGCATGATAAACCCCGCAGGATACGTCATGGACATTCCTTCAGACAATAGCTCTGCGTTATTTGGTGTTGGACAACAGACTTATAGCTAGGTATGAGGGAATACCTATGAAGGAAACAACAGTTTAACTATTTTTACTATAAACAGTTAAACTGTTTATAGTAAAAACAGTTTAACTATTTATAGTTAAACTGTTTAACTATAAATAGTTTAACTATAAACAGTTTAACTATTTATAGTTAAACTGTTATTTGGTTGTTGTTGTGACCTCCTGGACTCCCTCGCTGACCATCTGCTCACCGTTAACTCCTCCCAAACTCTTTGAATTAACCAATAGAAACTGAATCATTTACTTGTAAGTGAATAAATATACCATATTCTAAACCATGTTGAATTAGAATAGGAATTTTGTAACTATCAGGTCTTAAACAGATTTTCTTCTTGATACAGTGTGTAGGAATTAAATGCCTTTAACTCTTGTTCCTTAAGAGACTCACAGGTTGGGAGAAAACGGAGTCTTGCTGCGTCTGTGTGTGTGTGTGTGTGTGTGTGTGTCCCTGCATAAGAGCGGTTAGATACCCCTGAAGGAAAAAAACAACAGTTTTAACTGCATTACTGCAATATTTACATTACATTGTGTTATTTGGTGGTGGACAATGGATTTATAACTAGGTATGAGGGGATACCTATGAAGGAAACAACAGTTTAACTGATTTACTGCAATATTTACATTACGGTGCGTTATTTGGTATAGGACAACAGACTTATAGCTAGGTAAGAGGGGATGACCTCTGACCCTGCAACTGTTGATGACTGCCTCAGGCAATCCTTCTGAAAGAAAAACCAGCAGATTCACTGACACATTACAGTTTAACTGTTTTACTGCAATATTTAAGGTAGCACAACTAGTCAGTGCTGACTATGAGTTTGTAATTTCCTTCACTCGTTCTGAAAACAGTCACTTAAATTTTAAACTCTATTGATACTTTCTGTAACACCTGCTAGTGTGATACATTTTAGCAAATGTTCCTCGTTTGTACATGTATTTCTTAAGGATATGTGGCAGGTAGTAAGCAGGCCAACATGAGGCTATTCAAATTTTACTTTTAGCTTTCTACAGTTAAAGTGAAAGACAAAATGTAATATCAATCCCTTTCCAGAATTTGTTCTCACATCATTTTGAATGTTACTTTGCTTCAGTCTTTTTCCTGTTGTTGAATCAACACTGATCTTCTCAGTGCTTCATGCCTTCTCCAAAACAGTAAAGGTTGGTTTAAATACATTTGAAACTCATAGATTTTTTTTTTCTTCAACAATTGCTAGAGTGATATATTTCAGTAAAAGTTGCTCATCTGTAAATTTTATTTCTTAAGAATATGACAGGAAATAAACATACCTACTGCTCATATTTATCCTTCAGTTTTCCCCAAAGTTTCAAGTTTTTTACACTGCACAACCACACTCCAAGAGTTGCTCCAACATGGTAAATTTTTTGTTACCTTTAAAATTATCTACAGCTTTTGTCTCTGACTTATACGCTGTTTGTTTCATGGCCCTAATAAATTTGTACTTCCACCCATTATCTTACATGCTTAAGTGTGTTCACTAACAATATATAGTATACCTGTACTTGTTGAAGGTTCCATTACTAAAACATATAAATGATCAATGTCAACCATCAGTCTGTATTAAAATATTTAGTACAATTTGTATTATTTATTTAAATTTGATGTTTTGATGTGAACACTTGGATTTCTATCGATTTATTGAATGATGCTCTATGTAGATATTTATCAAACTGAATGATCATTCAGGTTTTATATAGTTTTTGCTTTCCTTTCAATATTTGTTGCACAAATTCAAATATATGCTGGCTATCGACCAACAATTCAATCTTTGCTTTTTTTTTTTTTTTTCTCAAGTAGCCCTTCTCACAGAGACTTACTTTCATCTTCTGACACATGGCCCAACTTATAATAGCATTGACTAAGTTGGCTGTTGGTACACTCAGTGTTGTTTAGTAACAAAGTAAAAATACTTCACTACTTTACTTAAGTATATTTTGGAGTACTTCACACTTTCCGCGAGTATGAACATTTTTTGATAACTTTCACTTTTACTTCACTATATTTCTGAACTTAATTTCATACTTTTACTCCGATACATTTCCAATGTGTGGTTTTGTTACTTGTTACAAAAAAAGCAAGAGAGAGAAAGGCTGGTGTTTTGACCCCACCTACTGATTGACTGCTACAAAGTCGGACACTAATGGAGCCCCATACAGCATGAACCACATGTTAATATGTGGTTCATGTCAGAAGCTGGTTCAGTTGTAAAGCAGGTTAAGTTAACCTTGTAGGTAAAGCACCTAATTTTCTTGACTAAATGATGCCTGCAGGTTTATCTATTAGCAGGTTTAATTTTGCCTGCACTTGGTTGTGTACATTATTTTAACTGTATTTGACAAGTTTACCAAAATATAAAAAATTCAAACTGCATTTGCCTTGTTTTACTTTTTACTTATACTTTTCATTACATTACTTGAGTACATCCATTTTTACAGTAATTTCCATACTTGAGTACAAGAAAATTCAGATACTTTAAGACTTTAACTCAAGTAACATTTCAGTCAGTGACTTGGACTTTTACCAAAGTCACATTTTGGAGAGGAATCTAAACTTTTACTTGACTCTGAGATTTCAGTACTTTATACAACACTGGGTACACTTACCTAAAGAATAAAACAACCAGGCTCCAAGAGTTGGTCACAATGTGGTAAATTGCTTTGTTACCTTTAAAATTATCTACAACTATTTTTTTGCTTGGTCCTATTGATGCTACCTGTTCATTAATGTTCACTAACACACACCAAACAAACACATTTTATAATTGATAAGCTTATAAATGGTCAATGTGAAGCATCAGTATGCGTTCAAGAAGATCATATCAGTCAGATTAAGTAAAATATCGTGAAGCTCAAAAGAATCAAAAGTATCCTTTTTAGGGACCTTCGACTGTATGAAAGGAATGATTGAAATATACTATGAAAATATTCTATTTGCAGAATCCTGATAATAAAACTACAATTGTGAACTGAATAATTAGATGGTAATTAGACACAAAAGAATCAACTGTTAATTAGTAATCATACTATGGAAATGACTAGCAAGATCTGAACAAACAAGAAACTCGACTACCTCAAGAGATTTCACTCGTTGGAGAAAGATCCGTCTGACTTTCTTTAGTCGACTAAATTTAATCTTACCAAATTTTTTGCCGCAGAGCAAACAGGTACTGAGTTTGAAGCGCGAGTCAGATGCCTCCAGCCGTCTGCTAAAGCTAAACTCCGGCCTTCCTCTCTGTAAAATAAAACATTCTGCTTAAAGAGTTCAAGTGAACATCACTTAATTCTCAACAATTTGTTGTTTGTACTCATCTTAAACAAGCGACAGGAACTTTTGGATTTAAAAATGAAAAAAATAGATGCTTTACAAGTGAATCTATTTAAATTGAGTCCATGCAATAACAAGAATAAAATTTTAAAAAAGGGGATTATTTGAAAGTAATGAGAATTTTGGGTGGTGAATGTTTAACATTTTAACATACAGAGACATTACTCCATTTCTACTCAAGCAAACCGAGAGGTTTTGAACAGTACAACTATGTCATGTAATGACATGTAGTAAATACATTGCTGCTGCTGCTGTAAGCAGAAAGTAACATAAATTTTGCATTGAATAATATTTTGGATGAGTTTAAGAATATTGTTTGCCAAAATCACAGAATGTAACTACACTTGTCTTGTACATGTTGCAGTAATTGAATCTTTTGAGACAATTGGTTTGCATAAATTTAAGTAACTACAACCTATTTTCCTGCTCTACATACTTGGCTAGCTAATTTTCCAGTTAGCTCCCCAGTCTGAACTTCTGGACAATGTCTTGATTCAGTCAAATCTTCTATCCTGTATCTCCTGTACTCTGACATTCTACTACATCCACTCTGTGAAAGCTTTGCTTGCTGGTCCTCTTCATGCTTTGAATGCAGTATCTGGTTTCTCTTACTTTAACCCGCCCAACTTGCACCTGATTGGTACGTTACCTTTTCGATTCCCTCCCAGTGAGGCGGTGCTTCACCAAGCAAACTGTTTTGTCAAACTGTTGATCTCCCTCAGAAGATGAGAGACATGGCGACTGAGTTTTAGACACCAGTAGACAGCTCATCCAGCTTTTTACTAAACTGCTGTCCTAAAAGTATATATCTTTAAACTATTAATAAATACGTACAATTTCATAATTATTCAATCCAGCGGTTATAGAAGTTTGATAATAATACAATTCAGGAATTGTTGTTTCTTAATATCAGTGTTTCTGCTTCTGGAGTGAGACAGTGAGAAGACAAGGAATAGGGTTAAACAAGGATTTTGAAATAAAAATACAAAGATGATAGTTGTATTTACTGGGAGAAAGACTATGACTGGTTATCAGGACAGAATGATACCCGTAAAACTGTTGGGTCAGTACGATCCTGAGGAGAGAACCGGTCATCTTTTCTGACAATGTATTACCCTTTAGGAACTATGTCCGGACACAAGGACCAGGAACATCACAACATTGTTAGATCAGACATTTTTCATCCTTATATCAGTGATTTAATACTATTTTAATCTTTTGATACCATACGGCAGACTGCAAAGTTGTGCATTAATGTAAAAGTCAATTATTTTCTTCACTGATAGAAAGGTGTAATGTTTTTTATTATGAGTAGGATTAACTGAGCTGAAGGAAAACAAAGGAGAAATAAATATTCAATGATACAGAACCGAATCAGCAAATATTAACTTATGAAACTATTGAAACCTTCAAGAATCTTATGTTGTGTAAGATATTTAAGAAAATAATACTGCAACCGCACTCATGAATTTCTTTATTTGACTATTATCTCTAAAATATGCTACTTTTTATGTTGAACACCAGACACATCGCACCTCTTCCCCACAGTTTTTCACTTAGTTCCACGACTGCAGTGGATTTTATAGTCAGTGTTAAAAGCCAGCAGAGAGTCTGAAGCGATGGGGGAAATTTACGTCAACATGGAACCTGTTGGACAAACTGCATCTAATCACGCAGGTAAGAATAAAGTTACAGATAATTCTAGCATGTATTTAATTACATTTTGCTAAAGTTCAGGTTTTCGTTAAGGTTTGAACGGCTCCAAAGAGGCTCTGGCTCTGTGTGGCTTTGGGAATCCTGAATGTTTTACTATTGGCTGAACTCATCGCCATCAGTGCGCACAGTGAGTCTTCTTCTAATCATCTTAAAGATTAGTACATTTTAATAGAGTACATTTTATGTAATAAAATATGTCATCGGCTCTTCTGAAATCAAACTGACCAAATAGCGACAGTTTGAAAAGTATAAACCTCGGTGACTCAAAGTGTTGCAGAAGTGAATCATTACACTGTGTTACGCTAGTTTGATTCATTTTCAACAATGGATGCATTTGCAGCCATTTAGGTTAGCATGTCTATATCTCCTCTTTTTCACACTATCTACCCAATGATTTATTGTCTAGTGTTACCTCAGTTTAAATTCTACAGCCATAACCACAATCATAAAACATTTTTTAGGTCTTAAGTGAAAATTCAATGCGACTTCTATTTTTGCAAACATGCTTGTTGATTTTTTCTTTTTCCAGCTCATGACATGACAGCAGAATTTTCTGACATTAGTAACTTTCTGACTGAGCAGAACAGCGACAGCAAGTTTTCCTCCACAAACGCTAACTTCACTGAAACGACTCCACGAGCTGAAGACACTTTAAGGTTTGTCAAAAAGGAAATTAAGCTAGCGGAGTAAACTCTTTCACAATTTAAATTGAGAGATTCACATGAACGTTACATTTTCAACAACTATATAGTTTTAGAATAACAAAAAAATAAATACAAAAATTATGCAAAACTATTGTTTTTCATCTGCCTCATGTTCTTTGTTGGATCATTTTCTGTAGCTCGATGTATTAGTAGTAGTAATATCACGTAGTGCGTTAGTGACCGAGCAACATCTGTGTTTGCAATACGTTTTGCATTAGAATCAATGGCAGGAAACATAGTTGTCTTTGTGGCACTTTTATTTGAAGAACCTTTATTCCATAGATAAAAGTGCTGCAGAAAGTTCTTTATCTAGAACCTTGTAAATACACAATGTTGTATTTACCCCCATTTTCCACCCTCATTTGTTTATTTTACATCAATGGGATGTTAAAAGTGTTGTATCTAAACATCTTATGGGGAGGTTTTTATAGTTTTCTTAGTTATTGTTTCTTTAAAACTGTTTAAGTATTGTTGAATTCATTCAGAATACAAATGATTATAAAGGAATATAAGCTAAAAAAGAAAAAAAACAAAATAAAAAAACAATGGAAGTGTTCTACATGGCATGCATCTTCCACTTTAACCCACCACAGGGCAGTTTGTACACAGTGATGGAGATATTTGTCTCTTTAAAGACTTGTTCCAGGATCTCTGACACCTTTGACCACTGCAGCTGGTCCAGGCCACAACCAATTCTGAGGGGTAGACACGAGACAAACAATTATTTCCAATATAGAAGAAGATTTAAGGATATATGTTATAGTTTTGTATCCATATTAGTTCCTACAAACCGGGGTATTGATAACTGTTATGATTGAAGAAAATTACTCGTTATATCCTCTCTATGCACGGGTTCAGAAAATGCTGTGCGCAAGGACCGAGACCACGCAGCGACAACAGCGTCACAATAATCAGCATTTATTCAAGACAGATGCAAACTATCACCAGAAAAGCTCATCACATAACATCAGAAAACCTCAGAGCACAAACAACACATATTTACCTGAGAAGAGGAAGAGACAAAAGATGGAAATAACAAACAGACAGCAAGAACGTTCTTGGAGAGGTTGCAAAGAGCAAAATCTGATTTGTTACTCTGTGTGTAAAGTTTTATCCTTTTTTCTTTAATTTATTCAAATAGGGTGGAACTTTGCCCATCCAACCAGGACCTGTCTCTGTCCCTTCCTCCAAATCCATTCTGTCCCTGTTGTCCAAGGAGAACTTCTCCTGCAGATTTATGGCTTTCACCAGGATCTGGCTCCTTCCTGAGCACCTCACAGGTCCCTGTGAAACTCTGGTTTTTTCCTCCCTCCTGTGGTTTTATCACCTTGTAAATGCATTTATCTGTGGTTTTAACCCCAGGCCCTGCATCTGAGCTTACTGACCCAAAAACTCCTATTTAAGTAAAAGATAAAGCCAACTCAAACACTACAAAAATGGTTATATAAGCAAAAGATTCACTAAACTAAAGCACTAGAAATGGTTTTATGATTGATTTCAACAAAACACCAAACAATGATTATATTTCCTCAACAGTCCCCCTTTTGAGGTCTGACATACTCAGACCTCACAAGATAAATTGATTAGTGTTTTATCCAAGGAATCAAAAATTTAGAATGACCAAACATTGATATAATCCTTTAACAGTCCCCCTTTTTAACTAAAAGCCCTGTCTAAGCAGGACACCACTGGTCTACAGCCCCATCATCTGCAGCACCTTGGAAAAACAAGTGATAGGGAGGTGAAGTAGGTGAGCTACTGCTTACCCGGACCAGTTACTTGTATCTCAAATTAAACTCTTTATTCTACCTCAAGATGATAGAATGATCCTGAGCGAAATTTTAATACTCACCTGTAGAACCTAAAGAATTCATATCCTCCAATCCAAATGTCAAATACCCATTAACCTTTTAAAATATGAAGATCTTATAACTCAATCATTTCAGGGGAATCAAACCACATTACAATCATCACCCAGACATAAAAATGGAAAACTGAATGAGTCACCTAATACTAACTCAGGATGTCCACCAATTACAAATCAATAATGAACACATACATCCTAATCCTTCAAAAGTATAAAATCAACAAACTCAAAGCTGTGGAGGGAAAAGCAGAACACACAAAAAGCAATTACAACTGGTTTCAATGTTGTTTTTTTTTTTTACACAGAATTATAATAGAATCTTAAGAGTCCGTATTATGTCTTCTTTGCTAGTCTGCAAAAATGAGATCTTCATCCAAAATGTGACCAAAATACGCGCATAAAGAACCGAAAGTTCATAAAGAGTCCGCAAGATCAACGATGAAAAACGCAAAAGTGGGGTCGATGTGTGATCCTCTTGAAGCTTGATCCGTCGTATACCCTCATCGGGTATTTAAAGCTCAAGTTTCCCACCTGAGCGTCCGTTGCTCACTGAAAATTGGATTATTATGCCAATTAAACAGTGAGTTTAAGGAGAAATTTCAATCTCCTCTTTTCTCAATAAAATGAGACCGAAACAGGATTATTATGCCTGTTCGGGTCTCTGAAGACCTCAAAACTCAGGAAGCAGAAGTGGTCTCAGCAGGAATTCCTGCTGCACTTTTACTGGAACCGTCGATCCTCCTTTGTCTGGGGAACTGCGTGACAAAGCTCCTCTGTCTGAAGACTGAAGCTGCAGGTCCTCCTGTACGTCTTGAAGGCTCACTGGGGCTCCTCAGCTTCTGTGCACTGACTCCAATGGAACCCGGCGTCTCCTTTTCCATGCAGATGAACAGCATCAGACGTCCTCTTCATCTCTCAGCCTGGTCTGGTGAAGTGAAGTTCAGCCCCCGTCCTTCTGATGACTTTAAACTGGACCCAGATGATTCCTGGTACTGGTCCGGTGACGTCTGGTATTCTGCAAACTCCGGTCCCAAACCTATGACTTCTCAAAAACATCATTATGAAATAAATGTGCAGGTTCACCTGTCCCTTCTGGAGTCCATGCGCAGGTGTCGGAAACATCCTTCTCGTGTCAAACTCGTATGAAGAGAACCCTGTTAATTTGTTAATGGACAACACATAAAATATCGACCCATAGCAAAGCGTTTTATCCAATTTGAATTTAGACTGTGCACAGTTTGTAGCCAATTTCAACTTTTCTTAAATTTTATCCAAAATTATCCGTATAACGAATGAGCAAATTAGACCCAATATACCGCATACAAAACGCTTCGAATCTATCAATAAATCTACAGTCGCTGTGAAAGAAAAAATTGATTAGGAACAATTGGTTGTACAAATTTTTTCAAACATAACTTCATTTTGGGTCTCGGTGTTCCTTAATTCTCCTTGAAGTAGAATGACTTCCTTGGCAAGTCATAGATGAAACGTAGTAATAGAGGAACCAACAATAAACGATCCTAATTATTTTGTCGTTTTAAATCATATATTATTATTTCAATTTATCAGGCATGTAGAGATTTTGTATTTAACTTTTATTTTATTATTCTATGCCTTCATTTCAGATTATAATTTCATTCCTTAAGTTAACTCTTTTAGAAGCAGTTCCATGATTGTTCCTTTTTAAATATCCAATTTAGACCACTTTAATTTTAATCCTAATTTTCATTTTAAATCCTCAAAGGATGATCAGCTTGTTTTGCAAGAATATGTTAACCGTGTCATTAAATATAAAAATGATTTATCCCAATTAATCAACATTCTAAATCTCCAAATTTCAACCCCTTTAATATTTGATTCATTTTTCTTTTAAATACTTATTTATCTTATTTAATAATGAATTATCCTTTATCAATATATTTTCAATTTACTGGGGAGAAGCTTGATACAACTATATTCTGTAAACATTTATTTTTAGACCTTCCTGGATGACTTATTTAAACCACTTATTTTGAATCATATGAAGTGATATGTAATCATGTAACGATCCCTTTCCCTCTTTTAGGAAACACTGTTTTGTATAAACTATTTGACAGGTAATATTAAGTTTAGTGTATTCCAATCATGCATGTTAATTATTTCTTATTCCCTCTTTATTCTATAACAGAACAAATGTTCTGTCATAGAATACCACAAAAATGCCATATAAATTAAATAGAGAAATCAGTCACTGCTAACCCATGTCCCATGTTCCCATGTTCCAGGTGGATGCAAATGTAATATGGTGTCCCAGATTCCGTTACAATCTGCACACTGCCATCAACAAATTCATATTTAATTCAAAATGTAGAAAGTAAGAAGGAACGTGGTGCTTTTAGCCCATTGTGTACTCAGTCCACCTCAGTATGTTTAAATGCAAATGTCAAATGCAGTCGAACTCCGATTTCACTAAATTACTGCAACTGAGGAATAACCAAATGACATTTAGATCATATACCGCCGTAGGTAAAACGTGGCACCAATGTAAGTCAGTTATGGCTAAAAACAGGTAATCTTAATTATTCCCTGCACCACGCTCGTCAGTCTGAAATTAAAAAAAAAAATTTGAGACAAACGAAGTGAATCACTGAGGCAAAAATGCTTGTTCGAAAAATGCAGAGAGTCATAAACACCAGTCTTGCAATCATAAATCTTTTGAGACGTTCTGGTTGTTGTCACAACCCTACTATAGCCAAAAGGTCAGAATGTCAAGCGAGAAGAATGTGAGGCAATAAACCCAGTAAATATAGTATGCTCTCTGGCAAATTAAGTCAGCTAAAATAAAAAATAAACATCTCACTCAATACGAGATAAATTTGGAAAAATAGCGAAATTTCACCAACTCTAACTGACAACTGGCAGTGGTTTGCATCTCAGAGGCCAAAACACGCTGAAGGAGGAGTCAGAGGACTAAAGTCGCATGCGACAGGTGGAGAATCCAGTACCACCAAGCAACTGGACATGCAGGACATCCACTGAGCTATAGCGTGAACTGTGCAGAGTCCATTTCACTCAGAAACGGTACAGGGTATGCCTGTCCCTATATTGAACTGAGGTCAGCTCTCTATGACAGCAGTGGTCCTGGGGGAGGAGACACAGCAAAAGTCACAGAACCACGGAGGATCCCCTCTCCTCCTTATCCATTCCCCATCAGAATGTCTTTTGATCCATGAAGTGTGACCTCCTGCCAGCACGCTTGAGATAACAGTCAGAGTGTACATCCATCCCTGGGTCCTGTAATGCATCAGCGTGACCCAAGTAACAGGAAATAGCAGTAAACTCCACCGACCTCAGTCTTTGAAGATGTCGTCACTTCCACTGAACAGTCCATTTCAAAGGCACAGTTTGTCTTTTCAGTGGTGTGGAGAACCAAGGCATCGGCTTAGAGCAACAGCAGACACCTGAAGCCAGATGCCAAGCGACACCATCATCTCACACCTCCCAGCATGGTTCCAGCCTCAGGAACCTACCCCAACAGCACTTCAACCTCCAAGAGCAGAACTGCCAGTGTAAAACAAACCAAGTTAACAAAAATCAAACAGAAGGCAATACCAACGTTCCTTACTGCAAAATGTCAAATGAACTATCAATCGTCTGTGTCTTATTAGGGTTCCACAGAGCTCCCTGCCATTCCTCTCGCTTCACACCCCAATTTCTGTAAAGAAAAGAAAAAATAGAATTAAAGCAAGACGTTTCACAACCAAATGTGATAGAAGTAATATAATAAGCTCACTTACTGTTTTTCTTTGTTTTGATCTATGCAAAATAGCCCCTCGAAAGCATTCACTTCGCTTGTGCCAAAGAAATCAGCAGCGACATAGAAATGTACTCTATTCTAAATGTAGGTGAACATGACATAGATGCTTAACTGTCATCCGGCTTTATTACATCAATTTTAGTCTACAGAAAAGCAGACATCATATTTCAGTGAATCATAAAGGCAAGATAAAATCTCCTTACATAATTAAATCCATAATTCACTATTTTTGAATGAAGGTCAAAAGTTTTGATTAAGAGATTCACAATCAACTGCCTCCAAATCTTACCAATTTAAGCAAGGCCTATTTTAGCCTTCTCCCCTATTTATATAATAAAAACATAATTTTCAAAAAACAATTTATAGGTGGAAAACCAAAAATAAAAGAATTGTGCTCCTTTCAACATGTCCAAATTAGCAACCCATGTGTCACACAAACCAACCATTAATACAATTAAGTTAGTATGTTAGTCAGTAGTTAGTACATTATAAATAAAACAAACAGAATGCAGGTACAACCCAAAAACATAAAAACATATGGAATGTCTCATAGCAATTAAAAGAGTCTCATGGTCACCTGTAATTTGTTTGTCACACATGAAATAAAAACATTTGTTCAACATAAAATTAGAACTCCCCAATTTGTACCGATTCCATCTTCCAAACATATTTCTCCAGATTAGAAACCAAAATCCATCCTGTTCAAAGTTTTCAACACAATTTTATAACACCATGCCTGAAAAAAACATAATTATCAGAAATCAAATTAACATATTTCCACACAAAATGCATCTTCGTGTGCAGAGAATCACCTAATAGAAAAAGGTATGCATTAGTCAATATGTCCTGATTCATCTGTCGGAAAAGTAGGAAAGAAATACAGTTATTAGAACAGGTTCTCGCCCCCTGATGCAAGTTCCTCTCTGGGGTGTGTCCATATTTTCCAGACTGAGAGTATCGTCCAGGATGCTGGGGAAGCAGAGCAGCATTTGGCCGCTGCTGCGGCATCTGATCCGGCCCTGCACCGACTTGTGTAGGAGTCTATATATTGTGAGGGCACTGACGAACCCAGTGACCCTCTTCGCCACAATAAAAGCACATGTTCCTGCGCATTTGACCTCGTCGACCCCGTTTAACATCCTGAGACATCTGTAAATGATATAGCAAATGTGTCTCCCATTTAGCATAATTACAACCTATCAAATCCCGATCTGCACTCATCCGTCCAGCTACAGAAGTAGGGACACCAGCCAGCACGGCCTGGCGAAAATGTGCATATTGGCCTAAATGATTAGCTGGATGCAATCCGTGTGCTTAATCCAGATTGCAATGGCCTTGTCCAAATAAAGTCTAGGATTAACTCGGTGATCCCAAAAAAATTGTTTAATAAACAAAGGAGCCGGTTTCACAACATTACTGTCAAATATAGAAAACAAGTCTGGACAAGATTGATCAGCTGGATGACACGGAGGTGAAATAATTATCTGTGCAGTCTGCCGAGTACAGACCTCCAGCTGATCCACATAAAGGTCGCTATACAAGACTGAAGACCCTGAAACTGAGCTCTGCTTATGGAGATGTACTGTGCCCTGCCAACTGACCAAAAGTTTAGCCCAAATACGGCTGTCCCGTTCCGCTCTTTTCAACTTTTTAATCACAGACGGCCTGATGACCAGATCAGCCCTGCGCCACTCTAGCTGAGCTGCATCCCTGCTGGCCACAGCTTGTTTCAGGCAGGCATTCAAAATTAAACTCAAAGGCTTCTCCGAAGTAAGAATGTCACACTGTCGGCGGACCGCAGTTTCCAACATGCCTTGCAAATTTTTCGCCGGCAGACCAAGGGACTCCAGACCAAGCTGTTGCTCATAAATATTAATTAAAACAACTATCTGATCCCCGAGTGATTTCCACGAACCGACACTATTTGCATGGACCACAACATCACTGGACAGCGCAGAAGCCATAATAGCAACAACACAGTACAGGCACCAACAAGAAATGTACACACAAACAGCAGTTTTACACGCAGTACACACGCTCTCACACACACACACGCACCCAAATACGCACACAAACAGCGTAGGACACACGGACACACACAAAGTAACACAGAACGGCCGATAAGACGCACAATGACACAAACAGAAAATGCATTCAAACGAAAGAAAGCCCTACGGACACCGGTGTCAGAAAAAAATAAAATATGTGGGCCTCACTCCATGTCCTTTCGTAACGCTACTCGTCACAGGTGGATTTCACACCGAATTTAGTTCCAGTCCTTTGCAAGTCGAGTGCAGACTCGAGGTGGACTGACCCTTCAATTTAACGTACGCTTAGACGAAGCAGTACAACTTGTGCCAGATCCGAACAACACTCAGCCAAGAACATGTCCCTTCAGAGGGGATCAGACTCTCAGGCTGATACAAGCCTGTTCCTACACTAAGCACCAATCTATGAGAGCGACAGGCTCAGCTGATCCAGAAGGAGCGCGTCAACAACTGGGGCTAAGCCAACAATCACAGTGGTACAAAATAAAAGCCCTATATGCTAAGATCCAATAAAAAGAAAAATTACACAATCGTTTCTCTGCAATCAAACCAAAGATCCGGTCGAAACCACAAACCAGCGCGTCAAAGAGAAATCAAACTCAGACGCACCTGTATCGTGGTTCAACACGGAGGACAAAGTCGTTCACTGCGGTCTCAGGTCCAATCGCACAGCACCGCTCAGAACCGGACGAAGCCCCCAATTGTTATGATTGAAGAAAATTACTCGTTATATCCTCTCTATGCACGGGTTCAGAAAATGCTGTGCGCAAGGACCGAGACCACGCAGCGACAACAGCGTCACAATAATCAGCATTTATTCAAGACAGATGCAAACTATCACCAGAAAAGCTCATCACATAACATCAGAAAACCTCAGAGCACAAACAACACATATTTACCTGAGAAGAGGAAGAGACAAAAGATGGAAATAACAAACAGACAGCAAGAACGTTCTTGGAGAGGTTGCAAAGAGCAAAATCTGATTTGTTACTCTGTGTGTAAAGTTTTATCCTTTTTTCTTTAATTTATTCAAATAGGGTGGAACTTTGCCCATCCAACCAGGACCTGTCTCTGTCCCTTCCTCCAAATCCATTCTGTCCCTGTTGTCCAAGGAGAACTTCTCCTGCAGATTTATGGCTTTCACCAGGATCTGGCTCCTTCCTGAGCACCTCACAGGTCCCTGTGAAACTCTGGTTTTTTCCTCCCTCCTGTGGTTTTATCACCTTGTAAATGCATTTATCTGTGGTTTTAACCCCAGGCCCTGCATCTGAGCTTACTGACCCAAAAACTCCTATTTAAGTAAAAGATAAAGCCAACTCAAACACTACAAAAATGGTTATATAAGCAAAAGATTCACTAAACTAAAGCACTAGAAATGGTTTTATGATTGACTTCAACAAAACACCAAACAATGATTATATTTCCTCAACATAACCTATCGACACCATTTTGTAAGCAGTGAGATTTCATGTCTTTCATGACTCTCTCTCAGGCTGACATATGTGGGTTTCTGGCTGGGTTTTTTCTTTGTTATCTGAGACACATAATAGGAAAGATACAGATACCAGATTGAATAATGAACCAACTTTGGTCCTATGCAGTACAATTTACCGTGGCATATTTACCAGGTAGTAGATGAAATGTTGATCATGTGGCAGGATAGCACACTGCCCTGGCAGCTTCTCTATTAGGACATACGTAAAAAATGCAAAACAAAATATGATTTAGCACTAAATGTTGAAAGCAGACATTTGAACAAACTGCATAAACATGAAACATTTTTCCCAAACAAAGGCTTGAGTAACTAGTCTGACTCACTCTGCTCCTTTAACTCTGAGACTCAGCCAAACTTCTTCTTGAATATCACCGCTATTCCTGCTCCCATGCGACAATCTTCACTGATGCAGTGGGCCAAGGATTCATCCAGCGGGCAGGAGAACAAATCTCCAGTGACATACTTCAATGTCCAGCTTGTTGATCGATAGAGTTTCTCAGTTTTGCACATGTTAATACTTTCTTCAAGCCGGACTTGGAGAAAGCTATAACAATAAAGTACTGAGTAGGTAACAGCGCTACTATAGCCTTGCTTAACTCCTCTCCATCTGCCCCAACACTTGGCTGTGTCACTCTGTGCCTTAAAGCACCACCCACTTCAGTCACTTTTCTTTTTCAAAATTTTAATTTCCTGACCCAGATTGAGGAGCAAGAATGTTTTCACAAGCTTTTTTAGGTCATGACTTTATGGTGATTCACAATACAATTAATTTGATTTATATAACACTAATTTACAATAGGTAATCTTAAGACAATTTAGAATAAAATCATTTCCATTCTACTTAACAGTGTAGTAAATAAATGTATTATTGTATGTTATTGACTTGACTTGTTTATATGCTTCCCCCCTCTTCAAATTACATTTACCCTGTAATGACTGATTTGGACACCACTGTAGTTCCATAAAGTCTCGTAGTAAAAGTCACATTAAGACACAATCAGAACGCCTCATGCTGAACCGATCCTCCCCACAACCGTCATCCAACGTTTGTTTATCAAGTCAGAGTTTTAACAAGAAAGAAAAACACGGAGTACAACGGGTAAAATTGTTGCTTTATAAGTCACAACAAGTGTACATTTTATCTTTAGGTTTTATGTAACACCATGCTTATAAGCTACATGTTTGTTGGTAAATAATATCACACTGAACTCAAATCCTAATCATTGATCTCTACTGGATCTGCTCCTCTCTTCTTCTTCTGCAGCCCCTGAATTAACAGGAACAACTGATGTTTGTCTGTTCTGTAAGAAAAAAACAAACAGTTTTGCTTCTTTTACATTGTTGTTTATAGAGCACACAAATTATACAGTTCTTGATACATTAAAATAAAAGTTGTTCATTTACATTATATTCATTTAGCCACAAAAGAAAAGTTATTAGTTATACTGTACAATTCAGAGGGAAAAAGGTTTTAGACATTTTAATGAGATCCAAATTTTTTCAAAGTTTTTGACAAACCTTAAAGTGTCTTCAGCTCGTGGAGTCGTTTCAGTGAAGTTAGCGTTTGTGAAGGGAAACTTGCTGTCGCTGTTCTGCTCAGTCAGAAAGTTACTAATGTCAGAAAAATCTGCTGTCATGTCATGAGCTGGAAAAAGAAAAAAAATCAACAAGCATGTTTGCAAAAATAGAAGTCGCATTGAATTTTCACTTAAGACCTATGGTCAATGATGTGCTTGTGGACTAAGTTTGGTTGACTTTTCTTCTAAAGTTGACCACTGTTCCATGTTTTTCTTTTCCATTTGTAGATAATGACTCTTACTGCGGTTTACCTTACACATGACTTTGTAACCTTTTAAAGACTAATAGATGTGAAACACAGTTTCTTGTCTGTTGATTTTTCAGATCTTTGAAGCTACTTTTTGTGTCTCAGATATGTTCTATTTAATTATGTTTTTAATTCTACACATCAAGGCAGGGTGTGGCTAATGAAACTGAACTCCCGTAATGTCCAGGTCAGTTTGGGATTCAGAATAGTAATTTAAAAACCAAATTTTTAAAGAAAGGTAAATGTTTACATTTTCCAGTTTTAGCCTGTTTTCAAAGCTTGCATTCAAAATCTTGCATTTTATTTGTCTGAAATCCATGGATGGTGAATTTTATGTAATTTATGGCGCCCCCTTGTGGCAAAGCTGTAAAGTGCAGCTTTAATGTTTATTTGTAATGCACACAGACACACATACCTCCAAAGAAATAAGATGCTTTATAATTTTTAAATGTTGTACAATATTTCTAATACAGATTAAAGACTAACTTTACCTATTTTTGCCTACTTTCATAACTCCACAAACATTGTGGAGTTATGAAAGTTTTTGATACTTAAAAAAAAACCTTACACCACCTTTTACTCAGGCTTTTTGTCAATTCATGAGTCAATTATGATATCTTATCCTCTATTAGAAGACAATAAAGAAACTTGCTATTTTATTTAGCCCTTCACCTCCGTTTCTTCTTGTTTAATGCTCATTATATTGGTATAGAATACGCAACTTAAAATCTTCTTACCAAAGTTAAAAACCCAGCTGTTTTTCACAGTAAGCAATCCAATAGAAAAAACCATATGAACAATAAACAGGTCAGTGAAATTCATAAAAAGTAAACATGGTGTTCCTTGGCAATGAAGTAGAATGCCAAACATACATTTTCCTCTATTGGGTGTATTGTAGTGCCTCCAGCATTGTTGTGTGTGTTTTGCCCAGCTCATCAAAAATATTGAGTAAAAGTCATCTTTTATTCATGCTGGTTACATGAGTCAAGTGCATAATTATAAGTGCTTGACCTCTGTAATAGTACTTTAATGTCCTTGTACTCTTGCCATGATGTCTTATCATAGACTAAACCTGCCAAGAGCCCTTCTCTCTTTATGAACTCTAAAGGAGATGTTACCCACATCCATCCTGTCTGGCTATGATTTCTTATGCATTATATTATGAGATAAATAAATTAACAGGGTAGTAATGCGGAGCAGTAATCATGGACTAAGCATTAACGTCTAACAGTGAATCCCCATCTGTATTTATAGAAGGCTAGTCTTGGTCTGCAGGGATTAGGATCTTCAGAGGCGGCTGATTGGTGCAGCATGTTAGTTAGAGAGAAAGTGTGTACTCCGCCTGCCATCTTTAATCAAGCAAGGACTTCATAAAGTTATTTGTTTTTCTCTTTATACTTCATTTTGAGAACTCAAACAGTTTTAAAGTGGAGTTATTGAAGTTGGAAAAACAAAATTCACTTTTTGAATCAAAGAATGTTATTCCTTCATTTAGGAGCCCTTTAGTTTTATACAAGTCAATTCATACTAATTATACAGACAGAATCCATGACAAACATGCATCCCAGACAAGCTGTTTTTAGTTGTTTATATTTTGCCGCTTCAATTTAAGCACATCGGTCAGAGTTTTGTATAGTTTTAACTGCTGCGCCATAAAGAATATAAAAGAAACTCTAAAGTCACCTTTTTTGGAAAAAAAAAGTCCTTCCATTTCCTCTGTGTGGTGACACACGGTTTGTAATAACAGGCTGGCAGTGTGCTGTCACAACACTCATTAACTCTGCAGCAGCAAGAAGAGCTCCTTTGGTTGCCATAGTGAGCTGGTAAGCTGCTATAAAAAAAAAAAAAAAGCGAGAGTGGCAGGACAGAAACAAAAAGACGATGAGCCAGATGAGCACGCACGCATAAACGCGCCCTCGCACTCAGGTGGAAACAACAGAGGAGGCATGAAACGATCTATCATCAGAGTGCACTCTCCTGCCGCACCATTCACCATCCCAATAAACATGTGCACGCATCTATTGCTTTCTGGGTTTCTGTCAATGGAACACTAAACTAATGCTCAGCCTTCTTCCACACGAAACAATACCGGCACCATCACTGTCATTTTTCTGTCGTGCACCTGGAAATGACACAATCAAAAGGCAATTTCCTGCCAATTTTCCCCTGGTTTGAGCCGGTGAGAGAGAGAAAGAAAAGACAACAGATCAATAGTTCATAAATTGCTGATGATTACAGACAAATATGTCAGTCTCAATAGTGGTTTCTCAGTTATTTGTGCTTGTAATTGTCTTCATAGTCATTTAAAATGTTACCAAATGTTCAGAAATTTGGAAATATCATTAACTATAGCATTCCTTTGACAGGTACAATTATCTTCTAAATATGCGTTTCAATTTAATGTCTTCTTTCTTTGCCACTTTAACTTCAATGTTTTTTGAATAATTTTATGTTTTTATATTTTAGTAAAGTGAACATCTATGAAGTGGATTAAGAGAAGGATATTTTTTGTTTTTGTTTACAAATAAAAATCTGAAAAATGTGAAGCTGAGTTCAGCTAATCAGTGAGCTCCAGCCCTTTGTTTGCAAGTTTGACGTCCTGTGATGCCACTAATTATGCCACTGTTTGTTGGAAAGTGCCTCAATTTTTATGCATTTCTTTATGTTGGTCTTTCATATAAAATCCAAATAACGTACAGAGAAGCGCGTGGTTCTCAATGTAAACCCCTGGTAGTTTGATGTATTTCGTCTAACTTTTTTTAAAAATTATTTTATGAAAGCACGTTAGAAAAAAGATGTTGCTTAGCAGGCATAAAACAGCATTGTTTCAGCATGTACTCCAATAAAATCAAAATGTTTCCATGATTAATGGACTGATGGCAGCAAGCCTCGGCTGTGGAATTTTACTGAGCCGCCACAAAAATATGCTCACCTGAATAACTCCACCTCCATGGCCATGTGTCCCCGCTATAAAACTCTCAGGCAGGTGCAGCATCTTCCCAAGCCAGTCTAACATCACTGTCTCCAGCTCGGTGCAGGCTGGACTGGCAGCCTAAAATGTCACCGAAATTCAAAGACACACATCAAAAGCTCGTTTCTTCTCAAAGGACGTGAGCTGAGGATAGAATCTGGAAATGTGGCATCAATTAAAGAGAGAGTGTTGCATATGTGCACAGATTACCCAGGAAAATCCAATGCAGCCAATGGCCCCACACAGCATATCAGCCACCATAGCGGGGTAGGAGGAAGCTGCTGGAAAGTAAGCAAAGAAGTTTGGGCTGTGCCAGTGGGTGACCTGGAAAAAGATATATTAGATAAACGATGAGACAGTAAGTACTACATATAACAAATATGAAAAGCCAACCTCGCTTTCTAGAGGCAATATGCTACGTAATGTTCTACCTAATATATGAGTTAGGATTTATATTTGTTACTACTGTAAAAAAGAATGTATACTATTTTTTGTGGATTAAAAAAAAGCAAAATCTTTGTAAATTTTATTGTGTCGACCAAATAAATAGAGCAAATGGTGTCACCTCACCCCTGGCATTATGACTCTCTCCACATCGTGCATTATTTCCTCATAACTCTCAGGCTCAAGTGGGGCTTCGGTGGGGATTAAAGAACGGAGATATCCTGGCTCCAGATCCGGGTACACTGGTCGCTGCTCTATGTTTTCCAGGTAGTCTGCCACGTAGTCAACCATCTCCTTGCCTCTGCGTCGGAACTCTGCTGCATCCATGATGCGACCGGACAGCAGCACAGATTATGGATTTGGCAGGATGTGTTGTTGGTGTTTTAAGCAGCTGGATGTGATTTCTTTAGAATTTCTGAATATTTAGGAAATAATACACACGCACACATGCACACATTAGCTCTCAAGATTAACCTTTGCTCTAATAGTGGGGAAGGGATTGAACATTATAGAATTAACCAGATTTTTGACAGCAAGAATGGCTTAGAAAATGTTTTTGTCACTAACCCTAAATATAAAAATGTCCCGTTCTCTGGTAATACCAGTCTTTTACACATAGAAACACAAAAGACATATGAAAAGCCTTCAATGAAAAGTATTTTCTTGCAGAAATATAATAGCACATTGCAATGATTCAATGGTAGAAAAATCATTGATGCAACACTTTTTGGTTTCCCTACTTTTAATGCCTTGTACTGTGGCTTTTGCCTACAGAACAGCATTCAGTCATTTCCTATGAAACTTAGTTTGGACCATGCAAACAGAGGATTTAGATCTAGAGATTAAGATATTTAAAACATTCTATAGTGATGGTTTCCATTATTTTAGTTTATCTATAACCTTATATACAATTCCTATGTTGCTAACACTTCAAATCTATTTACCATGAAGCTGACAAATTAGCAAATAAAACAAAAAAAACATATTTTTATTGCTTTTAACTATCTACAGTTTGCCTGTATTGAACTACCCAGTCTAAACTTATGCTCAAAATAAATATTTGCAGAGAAAAAATTTAATAAATAATTTAAAGTTACACATATTTTGTGTTACATGAGCTAGGGGGATCAGTAGATCACAAAAAATAGATTGCAGAAGTTACAGTTTATTCAAAAATGACAATAAAGCCAGCTGAGTTAACACAAATAAGCAGGATTAAAACATATATTTAAAAGTTTCAGGATTATCTTTTTATTGGTGCTTAATATGAAGAGCTTGATCATTAAGTCTACGATGCTGTCCTTTGATTAAGGCGGCACATTTTTAAATGAATAATTGAACCTGACCTCTCTACTGAGCCTTTTTTCCACAGACTACTTTCTTTACACTGTGGTGTAACTTTCAAAGGTTTTCCTCAGAGCACTCTGGTTTGATACTCTCTTATAAAAAAAGATATTCTTCTCTAGTCACCTGATCATATTTTTTCTCCATCTAGTAAAATGAAAAACAACCTCATAAACATCCCTCCCTATACAGCTGACCTGTAGCAGAACATGACCTCTACTTGGGGGTAAATGATTTACAGAAACACAATGACAATTTAATTCAATGGTAGGAGAAAAAGGTTGTATCTTATTCTCGTGACGCCCGTTCAAATGGCACAACAGGACATGAACATTGCCCCCTGCACCACACCATCCAACAAGTGTTACAGAGCGGGTCTTTATTTTTTGCTAAGCGTCAGAGCTCTTATCCGAAGCCTTATCTCAAATAGGATTAGACATGCTGTATGGATGTGAGTGTGAGTGTTTGTGGGTGTGTGTGTACTCACACTTTCAGATCCAGAGACCTTCAGCAGCAGCGCTTGGATAGTAGATCCTCGTCTACTTTTTGTTTTGCGTCCACGAGCAGCCAGGCGGACAGCCAGGCACGTGTTGAGTGTGTTTGTGTGTGTAAGCAGGACAGGAGACATTTGCTCCTTTTATCTCGCCTCTTACCAGCCCCAATCCACCAACCCCCACGAGGCCAGCCAATAGGAAAGGGGATCATTGCCAACGCAAGGCAGAGTGATTCATAAAGTGTTCCCAACCCAAAGATAGAACCCAACTTTGAAATACACTTCACAAAATAATAATTATGATCTGATTGCACACATAAAAAAAAAAACATTTAGTCCGTTTATTGAATAAAAGCTGATGTTCCTGTCATATGTTTATATGAATTCATTAGCAGCATTGCTATCATATTAATTTAGGTTTAAAATCAGCATGAGCTGAGAGGATACTGTCCCAAGAAAGGTGTTACAAGTTCAACTGAACGCTGTAGATCACACAGGAACAAGCCAAATGTCCTGTTGGTGAAAGCTTACGCTCAGACAATTCAAAGTTTGGCCTGTTTAGACACATTGACTTGAATAATGTTTGAATGTGTGAAGTTGAGTCCTTTAAACCTAAGATATCACTATATCAACTTTCAAAGAGTGGTGGAAGTCCCATGCTCAGGGTTCGTTTTATGGCTAGTTGTACTGGGTCTTTGTTCATAGTATGAAAAGTGAAAAAAGGAGAGAGAACTCATGAATAATTGGACTATTATTCAAGAATTAATGGCCTCAGATCAACCAATAATTGTCTGAAATTAAACACCAACTGGGTAAATGATTCACAAAACCGATCTTCTTTTCAGTACAGATACCTGAGTGTTTGTCTCTACATACCCTGCATGGCATTTTATTGGTAAATCAATACAAGCTTTGACTCGAGTCTTGTCAGTGTTGTCCAGAGGGGATGCATTTCAGAAAGCTGTTTCTCTGGTTTGCCTGTGTGAGTCCTGAGTGATGACACGAACAAGGTGTTCTGCTGAATCCCAAAGAGCAAAGGTTTATATTGTTCATGTTTACTTCCGCACACCTGGACATGTGACCCCCATCCCATTCTGTAGGTAAGTGTACATTAAATATAATTAGACATGCATGCACATAGAAGTGATTGTTAATTTGAAATCATGCAGGCAAAATGTAAAAAAAAAAATTAAATACAATTGTTGCAAATTAGTTTAAATATACAAAATTTGGCATAACACCAAGAATTCCAAGAATTGCACATACAATTCTTGGAATTGTGGAATGAACATCAGCAGACTTTAGTCACCTTTGCTTTATATGTAAGCAAATTCCTTTCTGGTATAATACCAATACATGAGCACATGGTTATATATTTACTGGTGTAACGGGTCTTCAGATATGTTAATCTTTAGACATCTTTTTTTATGCTCAATAACAACTCAAGCTGCTGCGCTTGCATAACTGATAATCCAAGTGGTGTGACACCCAGCTGGTGTCAAAAGGTCAGGTTCCGTGATTCTAATGCACGCTCCCTATTTACCAGCTATTCACAAGACCAACACCCATACATTGTTAGAGCTCTGCTGGAGGTAGACGTCTCCTAAGCATGTTTAGAGAATGAGAACTTTCATGGCCACAATTCCACTTTATTATCCCTTAAGCTTTTTATAGAGCAGCACCCTCTTGTGGATAATCAGAAAATCTCAGTTCCTATAGAATTTGACCTTTTTCACTAATAACTCTCCACAAGGATATTTGCTTAAATAAACCTAATCCTAAATCCTAGCTTGTTTGTTATTGTTGGTTGTTTTTGTGGATATAAATGTACGCTTGGACTCAGTGATGCGGAAAAAAAATTATATCCATCTCCATCTTGAGCTTTCTAGTAGTTAAATGTAATGCTTTGTGTCAAAACTGACTGTTCAGAATTTTATCCACCTGAAGATTCATCTGAAGAAGAGTAAGCGCCGAGCACTCTACTGCCATCACCATGTTTTACTGAGGATACAGTGTTTTTGGGTGATGAGCTGTCTAGTTTCATTCAATGCCCATCTTCAAAGTGTCACGCTATATACTGCCATAGAATTTATTGTAGTCTTTTCAGATTCATATTATTACACAATCATTGTCATCCTTTGCAGTCTCTATGATATTGATTTTGAAAAGTTTGGGAAATCGGACACGGACACCATTAATCAGTCTATCTCCTTTCTTTTAAGTACTAATACTGCGGGCATTGAGCTTTCTGAATAGCCCCACAAGAGACCTCATACCAACCACATAGAAAGGCAGAAAAGCATCGTCTGGGCCAGGAAGATAAGATTTTTAATTAATTCTTCAAAGAAATTTCAAAAGAATTTTATTGAATTTTCCACTGGGATCAATAAAATAATTTTGAATTTGAAAGGAAGTTTATTCAAACATCATGGAGGAATAAATCCAAGTGAATTGGTTGAGGTGAAAACTGTTAAACAACAGCCAACCAAATATCAGTGAGTTGTACCATACACCCATGGCGTGTATAATTTTTGAGCCTCTGTGGACTTGAGGAGTGGGGGAATGGCGGGGGGACCAAACAAAATAAATTCAAACTTTTCTTCAGATTTATTAAATGATTTGCTCTGTTATCAGTCCACCCTGTAAAAGAACAGTTCAAATGCATAATTGAAAGCTCGAAAACTCAAAATCAGTACGACATTTATGAAGGTAATGAGTGCATACGACTCTTTGACCAGGATTGTAAATAAACACACATTTAACTTTATTTTATATCAATGTAATAACATTTTATTCTAATATCAATAAACAGAATATATCAGTCCCTTCTTTTTTCTTTTACAAAAATACCTGAAAAGATTACAGTAAGCAAACCAACTATTTACAGACTGAAGCAAAGCACATCATGAATATAGAAGCTCTCTCAAAAAAGAGAGAAGTCAGTTTTCCTGTTCACATTCCCTGAAATGCATGGTAGTTTTCATAGATTTTATTTTATTATTATTGTTTACTTATTTATTTTTTACTTTACTCATTTGAACAACCAGATTATCGTGCACTGTGACAGATGAGAAAATTACATATGGACTGTAACTCATTCAAAAAGCAAAAAGGACATAGGAGCTGAAAAGCTGACAATTTGTTCTAGGGTTGTATACATTTTAGCTGGGGTTAAGAACTATTTTTTCTAATTCAAAATGTCCATGAATTTTATAAATATAATTTAGACATCATTCCAGGCCTAAATGCTCACCTCAAATTTAATTTACAGCTTCCATGGCCACCAAAACCAACTGAGCTACACCAGTACTATTGGTGTTTTTTTGGTTTTTTTTAAAAGTTGCTCTGTGTTTAGAAAAAATGGTTGGATCAGATTTATTAAAATTAAAAATTAAAACAATTAAACATACAATGTCCCATTTTTAGGTTGCGTATTTTGAGTTCGTTTAAGAAGTTTCATCTCGATGTGACACAATGGGATAAACACTAGCGGAGACTGACACAGCTGGAGAGTTCTTGATGAAGTGAAAGTGTTTATGGTAAGTAATATTTTTTTCTCATAAACCTGGAGACCTTTTCACAATAGCCAGCTAAAGATTAATAACTTATTTTTTGAAAAAAAAAAAAGTGGAAATTAATTTCGCAGGTATTAGATTAAACCTTTGAACAACTACAGAACAATCCACTTGTTTTATTGTGATATCACCATGGACATCATCTGAATTTCACCAATTTCAACTCAAATCCACAATTAAGCAAGTGATAAAACATAATCAATTAAATATTGCAGTTCGCCTAATAAATACATTTCTCAGAAAAAAATGGAAACTGTTGGTTTGAACTGAAATTGTCTTAAAGTTTTATAGTGAATCTGTATGGAGCAATGGTCAGCTTTACAACCATGTACTGATGTTTGTTTTACCCAGACACCATCTGCTCATACATGCTTTCAAGACTTATTTTCTAAGTTTGTTAAGGCTGCTTGTGCTGTATTTGATTCTCCACTGACTAAGAAACTTTGAGGTAAAAAGGGTCCAATAGAAAGATGTGTCCATTAAGGCCAGTTCATAACCATCATCTACGCAGACTCAGTTTTTTGACTGGCTTTGAATTAGGTATTTGTTTTGACTTTCAGTTTAGATGTAAACTGCTGCTCTTTTGTGACACCTAGTGGTTTTCTTAAGTTACACATTTAACAGACTTGGTTGTTGTGAGGCCAGCTTCAGAAAAGAGGTAATTGAAAACGCATATTTGTTGGTATTTTCAGTAAGAAACCCTGTTTATTTTCTTTTTCCTCTTTTGTGTTTTTATTTTTTCAACATTCATCTTGCTGTTTATTCTCAAGGTTAAAATTGACATTAATATTGTCAGTGTGCTTTAACCATAACTTTATGACACTTGTCATTTGAATGTATATGGAATGAGAAATCATAATCTGCAGATTGTCATCTTGATCAAAGCCTCTTTTTCAACTCACTGTCTGCACCAAGCTAAGAGGTACCGGGTACACTGAAAGTAATAATCTTCAGGTTGGAGACAGTAATGGAGGGTAGGAGACTATGTCTTATCAATTTTTAGTGTCAGTAAGGTGTTTAAGATAAATTCAAAGGAAGGAGACAGGTGAAAGCATTTTAGAAAGGAACTGAGTTTTCAAAGACATGATGGGACAGGCCTGTGGTTAAGTTACGCTGCAAGAGGGTGAGAGAGAGCAAGACTTCCAGCAAATAACAGAAGAGCTAAACAAAGTACATCAATGCTAATCTCTTTTAGCTCTTAACCTCTGTCTGTCTTTCCAAGAACATGCTGGATTTGGAAATGCTGGGAGTCTCTTTGGAATTCTACATTCTCTAGAAAATACAGGCTGTCTAAGAATAAAAAAAGCACACATCGCTAACGTACTTTACTAAAACCAACTTAAAATGTGAACCCCATAATTTTACATTTGTTTAAAATATTACTGCCATTTTAGTTAATCTAATTGTGCTAATCACTGATATCAGTTGTTAAAGCAAGCTTAAAATGTAAAATCCTTAATCATTTTGCCTTTGTTAGAAAATACTAGCAGGACAGTTTTACAGTGAGAAGCACAACCTAGGATCTGCTCCTAATATAAACAGTTATTGAATGCTCACAACAGAAAGGGTTGAACACAGGGATCTAAATGCTTATTTTATCTTCATATTTTATAGTTCTCAAAGGGAAGTTAGAATAGGCTAACTTCCATATTTGAAGGTCAAAGCATTTGTACAAAAGTAGGAGAGGAAATTGGCCACAAACAATTGAAATTAGTGAATCTCAATGTTTCTTTTGGGAATATTTAAAACAAAAAGGAAAACATAATTTCAGGTAATGTCATTACAAATATAATAGTCACAATGATTTCATGGTAATGACAAGCGAAAAACAGCAGAGACAGCGCTAAGACAGAACAAAAAAAAAGTCTAAATTTTTCAAGTAATCAGACACATCCAGATAAATAAATACACACTGCTGCATCAATAAAAACCAGACAATCAAATAAAAAAGTCATTGCATCTTAGATAAATTATGATGACTTTGCACAGAAAGACAACATAGTGCTGCTATTCTGCATCTCAGGTCAGACATAAATCCTTTAACAACCTGCAGGTCAATAAAAGATGGCTGTTGATGTACAAAAGTACACATATCTAAAAATCCGCTGGCTGTTTAGCTAAACAAGGCAACCAAAAATGCCCTGAATTAAAAACAACAAAAAGAAAAATCTAAAAGCTCAGGAGTACAAATGATAACAAAAAGACTGCTATTTATGAGAGACGTTTCACAGCAGGATACTCTACATATTGGCAGCAACTTGTGAGAAGTGACAAAAAGGAAGTAAAAAACAAAATGGACTTCAAGCTTTCACGTCAAGTTTAGGGTTAGATAGATTTTGCTTTTCATTAGGTTTTCTGTTGATATAAAGTAAAAATCCAACTCTAACAATAAAACTATTTTAGCTCTTGTTAATTACAGAAACAGGGGCTTAACCAATCACAACAGGGAATCAAGTAAGACACATTTTAAGCCAACATTTCCAACAACTGTTCTGAGAGTGAAAGACAAATAAACAGACATTGCTTAAAGAACTAACATAGCCACTAAATTTAGCTCAATCAATCCATTTCCTACTTGCAACATTCGGTAGCAAGCTACATAAGGTGTAACGAGAATGATGCAGAAAGGGTCTGCATCCTTTGTTTTAAATGCATTTCAAATGTGTTTGTTTTTACACATATAATTTACATGATACCAGCAGCTTGTATAGAGTTTTGCCATTTAAAATTATATGAAGACAGCAGAGGTGGTATTTAATATCGTCTGTGTACAAGTAAGCCAGGGGGAAAAAAGGCCACACTTATTGAATTATAGAGAACACTAGTTTATGGAACAAATATTAAAGTTGCAGCACAATCTGGGTCTAATGTTTTTCACGCAATCTACAGCATTGCGTTTTGTGTTTCATGTCATTTGAGAAGGCCCACTTCACACTGGATTAAGAGAGCATTTCAGTCTCCAGGATCTCAATGACTTGTCATTCAAACCATTTGATAAACCATCTCCATGCTGAAAGCAATGATGATGCTTCACTTTTCTCAGCACTAAATAAATTACAACATCTACTTTATGAGTTTGTTTCCACATAACCTAGAGTTTCTTTCTGTGTCTGGGAGAGATTTTTCCATCTCTACCATCAGCGTCAGAACAGCTTTGGAGGAGGAGACAACGCTGTCCCTTCGAGGTAGCACCCTGTAGTTTATGAACCACTTACTTTATGAAGCACCACAATCCGAACACTTAAGTTCTTTTCAAAACAAATGAGCTGAATTTCACACTCTATTACCCGTCTTACGGATGCTCACTGCAGACCTTTCCAAGAACATGCAAAGACAAATTTTTTATAATTGCATTGGATTCTTAGTCCAATGTGAAATGGGCCATACAGATGTTTGTGGAAAAGTGTTTCATGAAAGGCAGAAGTTATCCAAACCAAATCGACTCTTTAAAACAGGCCAGTTGATTAAAATGGCAATATTTATGTGAATGCAATAATATAGTCTCAGTCCCAAGCTCCTTTTACCATACCTGAATTTAAAAAAAGAAACGAACAATACAATCAGCTGTCTGTTTAGTATAACTGCTCTGACTTAGCTGCTAATGACTGAATGACAAAATTATGAAAAAAAAATTGGACTGTTTTGTGGATATTTCAAAGCAGAAATCTTGGAGATGGTGTAGCAACCCAGAATGCTGAGCACCAAGTGATCTGCTGTGGCTAATGTGACCTACATAGAGCTGCAAACATTCAAATGGTGAGGAAAACAGATGCAAAAATTGAATTTTTTGAGGAACTGTGCTAAGGAAATGTCTAAAAGGGAGGACAGTGCAGGTTTGACAAACGTAACGTTTCAAAGACTGAAAAGAATTTCACGCAGGACCGCCAGATGCCTTCAGATCTAATTCACGGTAAAATCTGGGCATGCCTCATTCACGCCAAAAATGTCATGGTGTGGTGGCATCATGTCTAGTTGAGTAATGCACCAAAAGAGATGCCATGCACCTTTAAAGGCCGTGTGCACCGCAGCGACTTTTCAAACCAATGGAACATAGTCTCCATCCGTGATATACATTTTGAAAATGTGCCATCAACACCTCAAATGACACTGCAGTTAGAAAGAAACTAAATGATCCACACACTAGCTTCAATCCTGCTGATTGTCCAGTTTAAGGGAAATCAAGTCTATTTTTGAGAGACAACCCTTGAGGCCCTCCCCCGCAAGCTTATTGATGAATACTGCCGGCATCTCATGAAGCGTTTTTGCAACAGTGACGACACAAAATGGCAGTGTTCATTTCTTTTATCTTTGTTTTGTTTCTTTTTTCTCATAAAAGTTGAACCCCATGAGCAAGTCATGCATCGGCTTCCACAAAAACGTCCAAGAAAATCAGGAGAAAAAAATCCAGCCAGTCAGCAACGTCCAGCAGACTCACAATAGAAAACGACAACAGCGAAACATCAGTCAATTCACCAGCTTCTTGGAAAGGTAAGAACAAACGACAGAGAGAACAGCGATCCTCTCCGCTTTGTCTGTTAGTTTTCAGGCAGAGTCAGGTCAAGTTTCAGATGGTCACATGGTCCGAAGATGTCATAAGGCCACGACGGTGCACGGATGTTTGAGTTTGCAAGGCAGGACGCCCCTGTTGAGCTGGTAGAACTCCACCAGCTGAATCAGGTCTGTGAATTTGGTTTCGCCGTCATCGAGGCTGAAGAAGACCTGGCCGTCCTCTTCACACTGAATAAAAACAAGAGCACCACATGGCATGAGACAAACAACCAAGACAAACCTTTCTTCTATAGACAAATAAAAAATTGTTTTCTAAATGTCTGCAGGAACTTGCTTGTAATTATGACCTCAAGATTTAACAAAATAGCATTTTTTTTTCTCCCATTTATGTTCACGGTTCACATACATCTTTTATGTCAAAGTTCCTTGTTTTTCTCAAATGGATAGATAGGCAGCTGACGTAGCTGACAACACTCTTATCTTTTTCTGTACTTATGCTCATCCCAAAATACTTTGGTAAAATTCCAGACTTTCAACTATGTGAGAACCCTTTATGTTGTTACATCTTGACAAGGCTTTTGTTTATTTTGGGGGGGGTGGTAGGATCTTGTAGGAGGAAGACGTCACTAACATAAAATGCTTACCGGTAGGATCTGAAAATGTTTGATTTTCTGATGATGGCACAAAGTGAGGACAAAGGCCTTCGGGTTACTCTGACTGACTCTCAGCAGAAACAACCTTCACAGCAGAAAGAAGACAAAATCTGTGTGAGGAAAAACAGATTTTCGGGATGCGTTTCCTCCTATCAGCTCAGCTGACTCACCCATCTACTTGTCCCTGCTGGTGGATAATACGATGGGATTCCTCTCTGGTTATTCTGCCGTAGAACCACAGCTGAGCTATGTGGATGACTGCACAGAATGCAAAAAAGAAAAAAAAAATAGTTTCAACGATGATTCGGAGCAAAAAGAATACAAAAAGGTAGGATAAAACACCAGGTTATTCACTTTTATGTGACTAGAGATTTACCTGAGTTAAGTGAAGACTGGTGTAAGGGACTGTGGGAACCTAAAGCATTCACTCGATTTCTCTTCTGAAGGAAAGTGTCACAGAAACAGAAAGCAACAGTCATTAATTTATGACACAAGGAGCTAGAGACATTTCTAGTAATTCTATACAAATACGACTAAAGTTTGAATTTGATTGCTTAAAATTCATTCCCATAAAATGTTAAAATGTAAAAGTTACACAAAAATGAATTGAGTGAATGCAAGAAACGTTAATCAAAATAGTAAAACAATATTAAGCTCTTGCCTCACTGTCAAAGAAAATATTTGTTATGACATCTCAACTTTTAAATATCAAATAAAAAATTCATGTATATTAGGATTTTATTTGTAAATGTATAATGTCTTTTTCTCACCCTCCACATATGTCCCTCCTCCAAGGCAGCACTCTGAGCCTCAATTGGGTTGTCAATCACCCGACCTATCCTCCCTGAGAAATCCATTGCCACGAGGGAGTTTTCCGATACACTCCTCTAGGGGGAGCCAGAAACACACAGCAGTTACAAAGGAGCTGAAGTTACCAATGTGAACAAATCCCTGCCCAAAACATGCCGGCTTACAAGGCAAGGCGTATTTAAGAGTTTAGAAGTTTAAATTTTTTATTTTTTTTTACGTAATGTACATAAATAAATGGAACTACAGTGCTTTAAATGTGTCAAAATGCATTATTCTTGTAACAGTTTGAACTAAATATGTGATAAAATCACATAGTATTATTATTATTATTTTAATAGTTCTTAAGGTGCAACACAGCATTAAATAAATTCAAATGAACCTTTCACCTGTGTAACAAACTCAATTGTAGACTGGTTAACCCGGGAGTCAAATTCAGACCAAATCCTCTTTAAGTAAAGTAGTGTTACATGTAAGAATCCTACATATCTTCAAGATCCAAAGGCAGTAAATTAATTTAATAAATCATTAAATCTATGAGAATGAAAAATAAAAAAATAATTCAAAATTAACTTAAAAGCACATAATGATTTTAACATCTAATTAAGCACTTTATAGTTCTGTGCTGTGCAGCAGTATGAATTTATTGAATCCGTCAGCCATAAACATCAAAGACATACTGGGTGTGGCTAACCCTGATTCACTCAAGATGATTTGTCTGAAGTTGCCATTTAGGAATAATTTATCAGATGTAAGAAAAAAAAAGAAAAAAAAACTTACCACAGGAGCTGAAAAGTGTGAAAGCAATGCTTTTCTTTGCTTATAGTTCTGGTACAATATGATCCCATACTGTCAAGGGGAGGGAAAGACAAACATGTAAACACCAATGCAACAATTTTATTTGTAAACTGCACAGTTTTCTTGGCCAGTACAGATTTTCAATTTTATTTAAGTTCCGATTCCACCGATTCCAATTTTGTTTTAAGGATTCTAACACAAAAAAAGAGAAACAAAACGTGCTCTGGGTATATATTCAGTTCTGTGCACCAAATGTGCCTCATCATAAATTAAAACCAATCCAAAACAAAATTGGCTCATGCTAAATTCAAGCTGCTCATTTCTATACTAAACATATTGTACGTATCTTGAAAGTTTAACAAGATAATCATATTACATCCTTTTAATTTTAGTCTTGTTCCAGAAACTTTTCCCATCCCCAAATTATAGAAAGCTGGTAGTAAGATAGTATTACATCTTAGACGGTTTCGATGAGGTACCTTAAAGATTCTGAAAGCAGTCATCCAACAGGTCCTGCTTTGTTCGTCCTCTGCACACAGCATCCTCAACTCCTTTGTTTCTCCTATGGCTTTATTAAGCTGCAAATCAAAAATATGTACAGTTTAATCTCATGGCATGGTCAACTCCCCATTTCTAGCACATGTGCCTAAATGATCCTACTTTGCTCATAGATAATTTAAAATATTTTTTAAAACCATTCAGAAGAGACAGGTGAGAGTTGACATTTCCCAGTTCATAACATTTCACACTTTCAGCTTCAATAATGACATAAAATCAGCTTCATCTGACTTGCAGTGTCTGACACTCACTTTGAAACAGAAGGTGTAGTCTGTGGGTGCACCATGTTGCTTTTTGCCTGTGATGACAGTGAAGATACTGTTGTCCTCCAGGTCTGCTAGCAACTGTAAATATCTGGGCTCCTGGAAACAGAGGGAATGAAGTCAGGATAGGAGGGCGAGCATCGGCCGCCCTCAGTAATCTCTTCTCCTCGGATTACATTTACCTTTGAGGTTCCTCTCGTAGAGCAGTAGAGTCCTGAGCGGCGCAGGAACATGTAAACCTTTTTCCAAGACTTTCTGCCCACGTCTTTCATGTACAAATATCCCTGGATTTCTGGGCAGGTGCTGGGCGAAAGGAAGTTCTGAAAATGGAGCAGAAAGATTTTTATCGTTTGACTCCATCTTAAGCCTTAAGGCTCCATTTTACCAGTAGGTACCGCAAACAGAAAGAACACAGAGTAATCTGGGGTCTCTGTATAAAAGCATACTTTGATACTGTTTGTAAAAGAAAGAGGGTCATTTATGTACATGTGAAAATATATTCATTTTACGTACTTTGTGTTGACATTATGCAAGTGTACATATAATAAAGTAGGATCTTATTGAAAAGCTAAAGTATGTATGTAACTCAGTTCACAAATTAAAACACATAAATTAATCTGAAAACATTGACGTTTTAAAGGCTTTATTTCTGTTTATTATGATGTTTCTTTTTTGCTTGCAGGTAATGAAACATGATATTCAAAATTAGAATATTACCATTAAAAACATTTTTAACACAGAAATGTACGCTTGATGAACAATATATTTAATACCTGCTCAAAGGTTGTTATCTTCAGACGATATGCATATTCTGACTTATTGAATATGACTGCATATTTATTATTTAGCAATTTATTGATCCAGAGATGGTAAGAAATATAGTCATGCAAAAGAGAGAATAGTAGGAATCTCAAATATTAACAAAGAAACTTTGACCTGAGACCATGGATATAATTAGGATGAACGTTAGACGGACTAAATTGTGATAAGAATTAAATTTCGCAGACATGTGCATAGATGTAAAATAAAATGTCATATACTCGGTGTGCAAAATCTCCGTTTTGCATAAGATATTTACCAGCCGTATTAAAGTCGATCAATTTATGTTTTTCTTTAAAATTACAGTTTAAAAACTAACATTTTCTACAAGTCAACACTAAGATATTATAGACGGTGCTTGAGTAACTGAGTTGCAGCTTGTTACTGTGCGTAGCTGACTCAAGCAAGTCAGTCCTACAAGACGGGCTGCATCTGGAACACAGACCACTAAAGACTGAACCTGAGCAACTCTTCAACTGGCTAATGTCAGCTTGATATATTCTGTTTCTATAAAAAGACTACTATGGTAAAAAGATATAAAAGTCTGTTCAACAGACATGCTTCATTACAAACTAAACTCATCAAGGTTTTGCTATGTATTTTTAATTAGCTTCACATATCAGTTTCAAAATAACAAATAAATCAGAGGAATGTGACCACAATGTACATTTTTGTGTGAACACTGTGAAACTGCTTATCGTACTCTTAGAACCTTGCAGCAGCCCAGGCTTAGCTTTTGTGTACTGCGGTGCTGAGTGATATCAAGGGTTTTCTGGCGCTGCCTTCATGATAGCCGAATGTGCTCCGCTGTCATTGTATAATACCAGAGGGGTGAAATGTATCATCTATAAAGCAGAACAGTTATTTAGAGACTTCCCGTCTCGCTCTGACCCGAATATCTATAGGGTGATTCTAATTTAATTTATTTAGCTCTACGAATACATTTATTGGTACTGGATACATGTTTGGCGCAAACGATGCTCCCACAGGAGACCACAGCACAGCTGACAGAACTGGCAGCCACAGCTCTATCAGGTTTCTGCACACCAACGATGTCCCTACGTTGTAGAACGCCTTAAGTCCAGTTTGTTTTTTTAGCACTAAGGGCCTGTATGTTACCTTGTAGAACTAATCATAGCCCTTGATCTTTTCCGTACAACTGTTTAAATGTGACTTTTATTGAAGAGTGACAAAAAGATGGCCACACGAAGTCCCTACTAGCTGAGGAACCGAGTAGTTCTAGTAGAAGAAGGCAGAAATCAAACCTGAACTTTAATCAAAGCATTCTTATGCTAAAATGACCCAAGTTGAGCAAAATATAAAGTTTGCTATTCGAAGATACTCAGTATCCAATCTCTGCTGTAGGGCTCATTGTACAAAGAAGAATAGGCAAACAAATTTAGCTTCTCGAAGTATATTATATTGAATATTTTTGCCAAAAGACATACAGCAGTAATTCTAGTCAAGGGCAAGTCTACAAAGTATTGGCACATGGTTAGTAATGTGACTTTGTACTGAACTATCAGATAAAATCCCAATTAAACACAGTAATGTTTTATATTATCACATTGTCAAAATCTAAAAAAAAGCTCAAGATGTATAAACACTTTTGCTCGTAGCTGAAAGAACAGGAAGAGACAAAAGAAGCTCTATTTGTGGTCCAAAGTTGGTCCAAAACTCTTATCTTTGTGACCTGGGTGTGAATTTGATGAGACCAGATGGTTGAAGCAGGTTAGGTTAATAAGTGAAGTGACAGCTTGAGCTAATAAATCTGATTTGGAACTGTGATTTGCGGCTGAAAAGACAAACTGTGCCAGAAGCCTCTTCAATATTTGAAGCACATGTTGCGCAATGTTTTGGGGGAAAAAAAAAAAAAAAAAGAATATCATCAAGGGTCTCATGCATTTTCCAACACTGGCCAAGCACACATTCACACGCACATTCATATCTCAAACAACCTTCTTTCAGAGCCACAGCACCTTGACTTCCCAGAGTCAAATATTTCTTGTGTAATATGGATTATTGCAACCACCTGGATGAGCTCAGTTCGGAGAGCGCCTCGCTCTAATTGAGCGAAAAGATTGAGAATTTAGCAGAAGTCAAACAGAGGGAATTCCTGACACGGCTCCAGCTCATTCCAATCCCTAATATATGTCGAGAGCCACGTCTCTATAATCAGAAGGAGGGCCAGCAGCTTTCTCTGAGTGCATAGGATGAACAGAAGGATCTGTTTCTGACAGCTCTCCAAGACAGAGCCAGGCGTTTTTTTTTTTTGTTGTTTTTTTTTAAGACCCAAAGCCCCTCAAATTCCCAAGAACTCAGCTCTGTCACACATATGCAGACCTGCACAAACTTCCAATTAGTTAAGGAACTTCAGCGCATTACAAAACTACTACAATCCTTCAAGCTTTGCACGCTTTGTTACATTGGAACCATAAACTTGTGTATTTTTGCAGACATTTATGTCCCTGTATTTGTGGTTGTTTGGAATCAGTTCACCTCAGTATATCATCTCATTGCACATAAAAAACAAAACAAAAAATGAAACAAAAAAAAACTTAAGAGTGTTTCAATAGCAGCTTCAAAATATTGTCTCCTAAGTTGGATTTTAATATCTTAATAACCACTACCCCAGTTTTTTTTTACACCCTCCCTTCTAGAAAAAAAATATACTCCATGATGACCCCATGATGATGCTGCCACCAACATGTTTCATAATGAGGATGGAATATAATAATCCTAAGGTTTGCTGAAGTATGATCTGAGGCCGCACTTCGAATGGGACTTTATGTGGTTTTCGTTCAGCCATCTTTGTCTTCTTGCCACTCTTCCAGGCCATAAGCACAACTATCGCTTGTCTTATTAACATACTCTACCACATCAGCTATGAAAATCAGTCATGACTTCTGTCTGATTTTAACTCTCTTCTGAAAACCAATCTTTTCAACCTGACATTTGAGAAAATGGGAAATGTTGGCTTTAATTCATTTTTATATTAGCTGTTTTTACTTAACGACAAAGATTTTAATTAGTTTTAATCCTGTATTGTTTATTTTATTTCATTGTCATTTTATTGGATATTGCCAGATTTCTTTTATTTCTTACTGAATGGTATTTTTGTACTGAGATTAAATTGCTCACAGATTGACTGTTTATTTATTATGCATCACTTTTTGTGAATTATCACATACATTTAGGATAGACTCCAATAAGTCGATGCTTGTAATATTACAAAATGTCCAAGGGTCGAGTCTGTTCTTGCAAGGCAGGGTGTACTTTGCGCTTCAAATGGCCTGATTCCATCCATCACAGGTGGTTGGGCTGTGGTGCGCGTATCGAGACAGTCGTGTGTCAACAAAGGATCAACAGTAGTTATTACTGTTGCCTCTGACGAGACATGCTGTCTAAGGGTCAGGGGTGAGGTGTGCCAGCTTGATTGTACAGTACGCGGCAGGTGGTGACTCTGAGCAAACGACACTGCGTGTGTGTCAAGAGAAGGAAGAGGAGGAGGAGTGACAGTCAAACACAGACATGCAAATGGAGAGAGAGGTAGGTTCGTACCTGCAGGAGTTGAGATGGTGGAATTTTATGATCGTTTTCCTGGCACCATGCAACCATGTGGTCCGGGAAAAATGTCTAGCGGAGGAGGAGGAGGAAGGGGACATGTCAGAGACTGTGACAATAATTATAGGGCGGAGGTGTTGTGACAGCAACAGACGTCAAGCAAATGTCATTAGTTCAATTGCTGTCATAGCGTTTCACAAGGGCAACAAAAGAGTTTCTCAACAAGCAGACCTGTCACAACAGGTCGCACCGTTCAACAAAAGTAGACAACTGCATCAGATTTTGTTGGGGGCTTGGCTGTGCCACTATTGAGGTTACCCAAAACATCTTTGCTTTTACAGATAGTCAGGACCAATCAAGACAGCTGCGGTTGCTTTACGTGTTTGAAGATCTCTCTACAAGAATTTTTCAAAGTGACATTGCGGATGATATGACGTCTGGCAAAAAATAAGTACTACTAACCAGAGGGTTTCTGAAGAATTCATATTTGGCATAGTTCTTCCTGAAGAGGAATCTACTGTCGCTACTCATGGAGGCCTGGACCTGAACCACCCGCTCGTGGTCTTCGAGACAACGCTCTGAAAACAATAAAGGGCACTGTTTACTTTGTAGAATTATTTTTGTCTGAATCAAAACAAAACAGCAAAAAAAAAAAAAATTATATAATTAGGAGATATATATATTTATATATATATAAAACATAAAAACCACTTAGAAACACTGACACCAGCACAAAAGTCACATTATAAACAGACAGTCACTGTGATTTATTTTCAGACAGAAAGCGAAATAATAATTTTAAAAAAGTGACATAATGAAAGTGAAATAAAAAGCACAAACCCTTACTGTTGGCTGCTCTAAATTTAGGCTCCTGGAACCTTTAATTTCCTATAAAAAACATTCCAGTTGCGTGCGACTCCCCCACCTGTTCCGAATGCAAATCAAGCAGTTTTTTCCCACAATCCGCGCCTTGTCAGTCCTCGTTTTAGAAGCCGAACGTCACAGTGTTGCACCGTTACTCATTTGCACATTAATGGAACACAAGTGTTATGAATGAATAAATGAACAGGGCTGGCATACTCTCAACTTAATCATACATCATCTTGGGCAATAATGAAACTGCTGCCCACAGGGTTCAGAAACTGTGTGAATTAAACCGGAACGCTGTTTTTTTTGTGTGGCTAAAACAATCTTAAATTACAGGCTGGTTTTACAGCTTCAGGCTAATCCAACTAACCGACTGCTGATATTAAATTCAAAAAACTCCTAATGTGTGTTAATATAAAGTTGTGATTCAAGAGCAACCTCTGCTTTTGAATGAATATAGTCACAACTGTGGTAATTTTTTTTTATTTTTGTTTAAATCAATTTCCTAAACAGAAACTGAGTCGCACAGTTTCTCCACTCTCTCAACTTCTGCTACTCCCTTAATTGGTGGCCTTTCTTTTCCCAAAGAGAATCTAATAATTAGGTAAATAACAGATATTAATTAAACAAAGTACAACAAACGGGAATAAAACGCTGTGGTATGTGATGTCCAAGCTTAATTTTGTTGTTTGCTGTGTGGTTCCCTCCTTTTCACGCCCTCTGTCACGATCTCTGTACGCTGTCACGACCAATTTCTTCCCTTCCACTTCAGATTGTCGCCCCATGAGTCAGGCATGTTTGCAGCTGTGACTCATGCTGGCAGCTCCATCTCCCTCAGCCATAGTTGTTAACCTTTTTTAATCGGACAAGTAGAGGTCAATGTTACTTATCTCAATGGGCCATTTCATCCTATACAACTGCATGCCAGAATTGGGCTGTGACACAAGAACATGATCTTTTCAAGCTGCGTGCTGTTCCTTTATTGTCTTCTAACTTATCATACATTATAGTTTTTTTTATTAATCTTGTATTACGGTAATTTTTTTAAATTAATTTTTTCTTGGGGTCACAATAACTTATCATTTAACAGCTTTTGAGCACAATGCCAAGCCTTTGGCTGTTGCCGTGTAAGGCGGGAAAGTACAGTTGTCAGCTACACAGCAGCTGTCAGCGCATTAGTGCAAAGTAGCGTTAACTAAAACGTCTTCAACAAAAAAATGAGAACCAAGATCTAACTGAAAGTTATTTTATTTGCTGCAGTAAAGAGGCGTGTATTTTGTCGAGTGTCAATCAAAGCGACCTTTGACAAAGGGTAAATTTGCCGCTGCTTCATTATATGTCATTTTCAGAATCCTCTAAACACTAAAATGAGGTAAGCAGCTATTCTGGAAGACAAAAGAATACAGTTGCAGAACAGGTTCTTTATAACACAATAACGACTATAATAGAACTGAGGGATGCTGAGCCAGAAATGATGTCACTCTCAAGAAACCAACACAATCTGACAGCACAGGATTGGCAGCAGCGATGAGAAAAGCATGTCGATCATGATAAATGGTGAAATATTAGGTTAGAGCTTTGGGAGCCACACTTTGAATAATGCAATGTATTTCCTAAGATTTTACTCGCCTGACAAGCGCGGCAGTTTGCACAGAGAAGCTCTTAGACGTTAGCTGTCAGCTTAAGCAGCAGAAATGAAATGTTTTTACACCATGTCTCTTTGGGCGATGTGTTTCACTCCCAGAAACACAAGTCCTTTTAAAATTACACCCCTTCTTTCCAACATCTGGGTAACTGCGCAGACATGAGTGTTTTATAATCACCCTCCGCTCTAGGGGAGACATGGTTTTTAACATTAAGTTGTGTGAAACTTTTTGGGCTATTTTACGCCGCCGAGTCTAACACAATTCTATCTCGAAAGAAATGCAAGCCAAAAAAAATTGCAAGAACAAGCTTCAGGTGTTTCCGACTTTTTTTTCTTTCTTCCCACTTTTGAATCTTGTTTGGACTACAGTCACTGTGATGCAGAAAGTGCTTCTATTTTCAGGCTCCAGTGCAGAACTAAAGAAAACCTCTAATGCAAAAGAAAGGTTTTTAAACCCGTCATCAATCATCACCTAGCTGGCGTGTCAATTACAGTGCTGGAGCTATAATGTTACACAGGCGCTGACACTAAGGGGGGGAAAGTCGAGAAAGGTTTTGTTACATTTTTCATCAGGTACATCACATTTCCTGAGCCGTAACGATCAATTCTCTTGACCCACTTCATAAAGGCTGAAAAAAATAAAATAAAATAAATAAATAAACTTGGCACTTCAAATTTAAAGTTTGTATTTTGTCAGTGACTTGAAACCTCAAATGTAAAAGTTGAGTATCCTCCTCTGCATACAACAAAAACATTTTACTTCTTTCAATTAGCTCAAAAGCAAAGCTATTTAGATGGTAAGAAGAAAATCTGAAGGGTAATAAATACAAACCCTTAAAGGTACATGAATGAAAATCAAAACCTTCAATGATAGTTCAAACCCAGCAACTTCAACTACTTATTTTTGGGTGACAAATCTTATGTAACCACAAATTTAGATCAGTCAGCTGCTAGCTAATCACATTTGTTGTACATAGTGTCAAGCACAGAGTGTTGAGGTTGATATGTTTAAAATGATTGCATTAAAATAAATACACAATCTGTATGGAACTGTCATAAGGCCTTTTCTGAGGATGAATCTGTGTTTAACCAGGTTAGCGACAACACAAATGCAAAAATCAGACTTGCTAACAAGCCAAACTTTTTAACCCTAAGGCGACGCTAACTTTAACTTTGCCGATGCGCGGCACAACTGTGATCGTCAGGGAAAAGGTTTACAGGTCACCTTATTAGATGAAACTGAAAAACTGCCACTGCGCCAGCAATACATGCTTTCTAATTATTAAACATTCAATTTTAGCGAATTTTCCTCAGTAACACAATTTCAAATTTGTCTGGAATTTACTTCAGTGAGTGAATTTTAGCTGTTGATCTTGCATAACTCCAAGAAAATTAAATAAAATTAGAAATGCAACATTCAATTCACCAGTGGTTGGAACTGGGCAATTCTCCACTTGACTGATCATAATAACCACTTCAAATACTAAACAAACTATGCATCATTATCAGAGTACAAAACATGTACTTTGAATTTTTTTTAATTTTTTAACAATAATATGATAAAAGACATCTGGTGTGAAGCATAAATAGACAAAACCTTGTATATCTTTTATTATGTTTGTATTTTTCATTGGCTTAAAACTAAAAGCTCTGTCCAAGTCAAGCAGCAAATTGTCTCTTTCGTGTTATGTCATCAGAAAAATTCATCAAATTTAAAATCAGCAGGTCAGACCTCAAAGAAAACTGGAAATCTGTGATCAGTGCTTCTCCAATTAAAATCTAGCACAGTATATAATAGTTACACAAACATTTCTGGTTGAATTCCAACAGTTTGTTTTGTCTGTGTGCTCAAAAGACTAAAGTGCATTACAGCTATGATCTCAGTCATGAAGGGCTTTTCATATTAAGCATACTAAACACTAAGTTTAAATTATGCAACAAAAAAAATATAATTTGTAAATTAGAGCTGCTTAGATATAACTCGAAGCAAATTCCATTTTGTTAAAAGCTTTTTCCTTACATAAGAAAACACAGATGAGTTACAACGACTCTCTGCATATGTTACCCTTGGCCAGTGTGCGCTTATGTTATACAACATGCTCATCCACTCACGCTTCAAGAAATGCCTGCATTAGAATACGTGTCTATTCTGCCCACCCAACTATGCAGCCATAATTCCATGCATGAATATGGCGCAGAGACAGGAATGAACTTCTGTAAGGCAGTGATAACGCTGCAACATCCTCACCCACCCAAGGGGACTTGAGCATGGTTTCTTACCTAGTCCTAGCAGTGGGTGGTGTTCAACAAGTGCCCAACTGTTGTCATCCACACAGTGGCTTTTATACACCAGGAGCTGGCACAAATGCCTGACCGTCATGTCGGCTGGAATCTCCACAACTTTGCACATGCCGTCCTCGCTAAAGATCTTCACAATCTGAAAAGAAGACGCAGGGGGCAAGGTTAGAAGAAATAGAATGACGATTGTTTTAGTAACATGGATTGAAAACTGGGAAATAAAATCTGAAACAAGAGTTCAACAGAGGTGTCATATACATTTGTTACTTAAGTTCAATCAATCAAAAATGTTTGGAATTACTAAAAAAAATACAAACACAATCAAGAAATTCAGTCAAACCAACCTAATACATGGTCAAAGTAAGCATTTTTTCACCCTTCAACACAGTGATAACCTTTCATGAACCATAGCATACAATACACAGGCTTGTCATTATAATACACAATGGAAAAGAACAGACATTCAACACTGTGTAGCAATTATGGCATTAGAAATCACAGGCGGGCATCTCCTAAGCCATCTTCTTACTGTAATACAGAGACAAATATACCATAGTGTATTACAAGCATCTCCTCTGTTCAACACAAACTCTAAATCACTATACATGGACTATATATATATATACACAAAAGTACAGCTTCTAAAGAAAATGTATGGACAGATTTAAAGAAAAAGGTTCAATGCGGAGCACCAATGATCCTTTGTAAAAGAGGATTTTATTATAAGCAAAGTGAAAAATGACTGAACCCCCCCCCCAACATATTTTACATAAATGCATTATTGCAGCTGACGTATAAACTGCTAAACAGATGCCAACCATCCATGTCCAAGTTACCCCCTTCAGTACCAGATGTGTAACATTTCACAAGTTCTTTTTCCTCCACATAACCCAGAAAATGCAGCTGCCAAATATATCGTGGTTAACGGTTCTAAATTTACTTAAATTACGTGTCTAAGGGTTATTTTTTAAAAAAAGGGATGACATACAGGGGCAGAGAATACTCATGTCCAATGGCATAAAAAAAAAAAAAAAAAAAAATTGGAGCTGCAAATTAAACTAAGCTCGTTAGCCCATAAAAATATCCAGGCTGCCAGCACTTCACATGAAAAATATAAATGTTACACCAAAAATATGTCAGGGTAATCAAATGTTCTCCTTTCCCCAAGTAAAGCCCTATCTTTAAGCATCTTAGTCTGCACAAACCAAGCCCGAGGCTGTCTATTTCATATTAAAACGGCTCAGTCATTCAGCTGGAGAAATATATGATTCTTTCTTTTGTTGCTCTGCTCACATCTTTGATGAAAAAGTGAAGATAGCCAATTAAAGCAATGTCTCCATAAATCTATTGGCTCCAGTTAAGCATGGCTGTACCTCAAAGAGAAACAGACAGATTGTAAAAAAAAAAAGAAAGATAAAAAAAAAAGATAAGAGACTGGGGAGCAAAGAGAGGTAGAGCCACCCCAAAGGAAAGAGGTGAAACACAGAGAGAGAGAGAGAGAGAGTGGTCTTACCTCCATGGCCCGCAGCAGGCAGCAGTCCGGGGAACACGAAGGCATTTTTGGAGTAAGTCTGTCTCCGCAAAACTCACAAGCACACAGTCCACCTCAGACCAAAAAAAAAAAAAAAAAAAAAAAGAAAATGCTGCCGCTTTTCTCTCCAGAGACTAGAGGAGAAATATGAATCAAGGCAGCTGACAGCTGAGATGCCTATGTTACAGCTAATACCTTAGTGTATCCCAAGGCCGCTTGCTGTATCAAGAAAGGAGAAAAAAAAAAGAGACAGAGGAAAAAAGATGAAGAACAGTCTGGTGGAAGTAAAGCCGGCGTGTGCAGCGGCACACAGGGCAGTAACAGTCAGCGGCTGGATGGCAGCAGGTACAGCGCACAGCTCCCAGTGCCGGCTCAGTCTGACAACTATCGGTCTTCCTCTCCTTCCTTCCCGCTCCCTCCCCCTCACAAAGGGTTACAGCCTCAGCCACGGGCTCCAAGGCGCACCGAATCAAACCACACACTCACCAACCAATCATAAAGCTCCAGCGGGCTGATGTAATCATTCCCACACAGACCTGAGCACGCAGAGGCGCACACACACACACACACACACGTACACACGCACGCACGCACACACACCCTCCCTGAGAGGCATGCACACTCCAGCAGACACACAGACGCACAGTCATGCACAGACACCGCCAACTTTTTCAGAGCCCCCTTCGAGCTCTCTGCCTCGGTTTCTTTTTAGACCTTGATGCATGAGGGATCATTTGAGAAGGGCGTGGGGCTGAGAGGAGCAGCTGGGGGAGGAAGAAAAGGAAGGAAGGAGAGGGGAAAGTTTGTTGCTTCTCCTGCCTCCAAGTTTTTTCAGCGAGAACTTCTTGACTTGTATGCTCTTCACCTCCTCCTTTTCTCTCTCTGTCTCTCCAGTCCTTCTATTCTTCCCTTCCTGTTGTTTAGCTCTGACTCAAAGCAAATACAATTAAGCCAAAGTGGAGAACAACACACACACACACCCTGTGTGTTCAGGCGCCTAACTTTTTCACATTTTGTCGCACTACAAAACCCGGGGTATTTCATCAGGATTTCTTGTGATAGACTCACACAGAGTAGCATTGGCCTTGGAGTGGAAGTGGAAATGATACGCGGTTTTAAACAAGGAAAATAAAAATAAAAGTGTGAGTTTCATCTCAGCATAAATGCAACTGTTTGTGCGAAATCCACAGAGTATATAGCCCAGCCACAAAGCAGGGTTGGGCTATAGAACAATGTTCCAAAACTTAAACATTGCATGAGGCACTGTTCAACCTGTCACTAAATGGAAAGAGTATGACACATCTACAAGCCTGCAAAGACAGAACTGTCCACCTAAAGTACCTGTGAACGGAGAGCCTTAACCAGAGGAGCAGCCTAGAAACCAATGGTAACTCTGGAGGAGCAGCAAATATTGTCAGCTCGGCCTGAAAAACATATTGACAACACAGCTACACAGGGGAAGTGTTATGTGTTTCCCAGTCACATTGTATCATTTTATAGTACAATCAAGTAATGCTGTACTTGACTTAAAAGAAATATACCAGCTCAATTTAACGCCTTGAAATTGGGATTTTGTCTCTTTAAGAAAGTTTCGTTCTTTCCAGTCTACAGCCTTAGTGAATTTATCACAATGTTGTTCCTCTATTAATCCTTTACCCACAATTTTATCAGCATTGCACTGAGGAATAGTTTACTGAGTTCAGCAGATGCGCAGTTCCACCAGGTGTTTGCTAATTTCGGCTGGCTAGTCTGAAGGAGCTGAGTGGAGGCGTAGCAGGGGAAGGGAGCTCTGTGCGGCTCTGTGGCTCAGAGGAGGAGCTGCATCGCCTAGAAGGAGGTGCTAGAACCGACCACACATTTTGCACAGCTAAATAGTTGACATGGGAGATGAAAGAATTTCTCAAACATACATTAAATAATCAAACCAGATATTACTTTGATGAGGACATATAAGCGCTGTACATCATGTTGCATCGTGACACGATGTAAAGCTCAAAAAAGTTAATTTTACATAACACTGGCCCTTTAAGAATTTTGAACTCCACAAATGTGGTAAAATAAAAATAAAAAATACTGTTGAAAGAACCTCATAAGAACTCAGAACCAGTCATATATGAGAAACAACAAACATATGGAGGGAGGTGGTTTAGTCAGATAAATCAAAAACAAAGCAAAACACAATTTGTGGCTAAAATAACGGTCACTGCACATCACTCTGATCAGAGAGGAAAACATGGCAGTAACAAATAAAAAACTCCTCACTTCCTTAAGCAACTGCCATCTGAAAGAAGCCTGTTTAAAAATTGCCATGTATTTTAAGACCGGTATTTATATTTATGCAGCCTTAATGAATTTGTGGCGACATGCAGTCAGCCGTTCGGTTTACCAACAAAAGACTAAGAAGAAGTTGTAAATAGTTTGTCACTTTGTTGTCACAATAAATACCACGAAATATCATTTGGCTATAATTGCAACAAAATATGACAAAAATATTGACGTGGGTTTACAATACAAATTAATACTTTCTAGATTTTCACTTCTGAAAAAAAAAGGGCGTATCGTTTTCTTTCTACTGCAACAACTTTATGTTAGTCCGTCACACAAAAGGACATACAAATTTATGGTGAATATAAAAAATGAGAATGAGTTCTAGAGAGTATCAGTACTTTTTCAAGGTCCTTGATTCTCCTTTTAAACTCATATATTTAACAAACCAGCAGTGGATGGGCCAAAGACTTGACGTGCCACATCTGGAATAAAGTTACAGTAACTTGGCTGTGTTCAATTGTCAGGAAACGGTGTGAACATGAGTGAGTGAGCAGTACTAAAAAAAAAAAGAAAAAGAAAAACTTTTCAGAAATTGCGATACAGTGGCAGCACAGGTAGCAGTCACAGAGATTCCACTGAATTTCCTTCAGCAGGAAGCTCTGAGTAGAGATGCTGGCAGAAACAGGAAGGGTTCGAGGCTAAGAGAAAGAAGGCTGTAAGAATGCGCATGCACTGAGGCACGTATGTGTGGGTGTATGTGTGTTTCTGTGAGACTGTGGGACAGGGGAGAGACTGACACAGACGGATGTGAGAAACGAAGGAAAATGAGTGGGAAGAAGAGGGAAGTGCGAGCGAGAGACGCAGTCTGGTGACACACTGCAGCAAAATGCGGAGCATGAATGCCGTCCACTGTTAACCACATATCTAGCCTGCACAGCTGCGTTCCTGCCCACCCCCTCTCTGCCACAGCACTCGCACTAGAACGGACGAGCGCACACACACACACACACACACACACACGCACACACACGCGCGAGCTCACACACCCAGGTCTTTGTCACCGCTTCTCTGGAAAGGGGGAAAGCCCAAGCAAGGCTGCAGGGAAGACATTTCAACATACATTCTAAAATAATCTTTTATTCAGTTCTGTTGAGAGAAAGTAAGACACATAAACTGAGACCATTTTTCTTATATTTTGAGGAGAAAAACAATCATAAAAATTCCTTTTTGGTGGCAATTTTCTATAGGTTTAAAGAAACAGGGACCTAACTTATCATGGCAGGCTCAACAAGATGCATTTTTATTTAAAATAACACCAAGAACTGCTGAAGTGCAATACATGCATATTTAAATTAGTTTTTCTAAAATGAAGACTGAAATGCTGCCACTGTGTCCTAAAAACAGAGAGCTCATGTTCAGGATCTGGTCCTGCTGCTGTCATGTATAACAAACCAGACTGGGATCTGCAACAGGTACGAAAGAGAATAACTGAAGGCTCATAAAAACCTTTTGAACTGTTTCCTTTTATGTCAATTAGCTAATTTAATTCTGCAATATAAACACAAAATCCCCATGTAGGCAAAGTCATACCTTCCTAGAGCAATCTATCCAGCAGGAATTGGTTGTGTATTATCATGACAGGCATGCTGCAGCTGAAATAATGAGCCATTTAATTTCTTGGACACTCTGTGAAAATGTAATACTGCTGAAATACATATTATGTAACTGTAATGCAAAAAGAAAGAGATGAAGCTGGCAAATAGAGACATGAGCGGTGGACGGAAAAAAAAAAATCAGGACAGAGTGTAGGCAGCAGGCGGTAGGAGTTAGCAGAACATAAAAGATGTAATTGGCCACCATGAAGTCACCCACGGGTTTGTTGAAAAGGATTCTGAGGGCTAATTTTGGAGAAAAGGTCGATTTTGGACAATTGTCATGCCTGTGGAAATTTCCAGTTGATAGCGTTAGTTTTATTGAAGAATCATGTTTTGTGTTAAAATGTCCTGAGGCTACCGAGTTCATTTTAAACTCAATAGCACTTTGAACTGCCTTGTTGCTGAAAATGTGCTGTATAAATTAAATTACCTTACCTTGAACAGGCTGAGCTTCTCAGATCCAGACCATTGTCCAGCTTGTGTAAAATTAAAACAAGTCTATCTTTTACAAAGCTTTAACTCCAAATTGAACTTGCTTGACCTGAGCTGACTGATAACTACTGGCCTGTATGTCATTAAGTAGGATTTTGTATCGTCCTACAATATTATTGTCCTACAATTATTGCTGTAGGACAATAATTTTGTCCTACAATAGCTCCTTATACGCAGAGTGATGTCGACTCTGTTTCTAAGAAATAATTACTGACCGAAGAAAAGACAGTTTTGACATTGGAATCTGCTGAAATCCTAGTTTTGAGCCTCTGAGAATCACACTGAAATTAAAGGATCCGTGTGAGGAATACAGAGCTAATATGCATTACATAACCAACATGTGATGAGATATATTTTGGGTGGCAGAAAACCGTAATTTTAGATGTTTGATGTGCATCTCTAAATATACAATACTGGTAAAAAAAAAAATAACTCGTGGCAATATGCATTTTTCACAAAAGATTCAATTAAAACTGTGACCCTACTTGCAAATATTTAGCTCTCTTGTCGCTGAGAAGTTTTTGATGCATACATTTGCAATGCATGGACTTTTATTTAGTATAATAAAATAAACTCTGTGTTTATGATTTGGCCTGACCAAATCATAAACACAGGCCTTAAATGAACATTAAACAGAACGACATTACTGTATACAAAGTGGACTCAGAAGAAGCAGAAATGTGAAATCTGACAAAAATGTGACCTTTAAAAGGCCAGATTTAAAATGTTTAGCAAAAAAAAACTTTTCTTTTCATACACATACGTGCGTCACTGGGTCCCTTTGCAAGGGAGGACAAAAGAAATAATTAGATGACCACATTGCTGCACACAGGCAAGCAAGTAAGCAAGAAAGGAAAGATAATTTGCTGCCTTTAAACAAGTCCTCATTTAGCTGGAAGAGCAGAACAGGGCCATGGGCCACTCAACCACTCTGATGACTCAGGTCTGATAACTGCCCTGTGATGTAATGCCTCAGGGAGAAACTGAAAGCTTCAGGCAGCACACAGACACACACACCCTCCATCAGACACACTGGCACCCAGACGTGCAAACTCACACATCAACACTTTTAAGGTAAATAGACCCACTCGCCCTGCAAGACTGAACCGCATTTTACTAATTTACTAATTCATTCCTCACACACTGACAGAAGAATAACACAGCAGGACAGGTGGAGGACAAGCACAGGCAGACAAAGAGATTCTGTTTCGTGTGTGTTGCGTGTGTGTGTGTGTGCGTGTGTGTGTGTGTGTGTGCTGTGTGTGTGTGTGTGTGTGTGTGTGTGTGTGTGTGTGTGTGTGTGTGTGTGTGGTGTGTGTGTGTGTGTGTGTGTGTGTGTGTGGTGCGTGTACCTCCAGCGGCCAGCTCACATTCACATCAATCTTTTTGTCTCTGACTATATAAATAGCTACACTGGTATTACGTTCACATTACAAGCCATTACATCAGATAGGAGTTACTAAAAGACTATTGGCCATTAGGCATACTCTTCAGGAGCACATTAGACACGAATGATGTGAAGCATTTGAAAGCAACCTGTGGAGCAGCTGTGTTAGCGAGAGGAGTCTCTGTTGGCAAAACAGTGGAGAGAGAAGAGAGGAACAACACTCAAAACCACAGTTGGAGCCAAAAATAGACGTTTTAGATAGAGTCTCCAGTGTCCATCCACGCAGACATATTCAAATTCAGTACTGATGCCTGCACCAGTGTGACCTTTTTCTGGAGAAGTGAAACAAAAGAGGAAATATATTTCATTAGTCTCTTCAGGCAGGGACTTTCTAATCACAAGATAGGCTCTCAGTTTATGCTATTTCTGGCCTGACCAAATCATAAACACAGGCCTTAAATGAACTGGAGCTGCCTATGACCAGAACATCAGGGGGGGTTTTTTGTTGTTGTTGTTGTTTTTTGAAGAAGAATAGGGGTGTAACAAGTGGCATAAAACCTTGTAAAATTAAAACATTCATGAAGCCAAAGTATGTCTCATAAGCTATTATGAATGCTGGATATGAAGGATTTCAACATTAACAACATATTTGAGACTGGCAATTTCAGGAAAAACAAGAAGCAGTTCCTTAAAAATGCATCCAACAAAGTCAAGGAATGACTGCACCAGTCATTGAGTTAGCCAAAAATTGGTAACATTAACAATGATGGGGTGGGGAAGCACTTAGCTCGCAAATCGTCATACACTGCAAACACTTGCACTTGGAACCTCACAGAGAACCCGTATCCACGTCTTCTCCACTCAGCTACTCCAGACTAGCGGCAGCGGCAATTAGCAGGCTCCTGGTGGAACTGGAGATCAGCTGAGCTCATCACACAAACCATTTCTCAGTCCACTGCTCATACGAACTTATGCCAACGGCACAATGGGAAGCATTGTTGAGATGGCGTGCTGAAGGTGGAGTGTTGAAAAGAGCGGGCACTTCTTAAAGAGACAGAGGCCAATTTCAAGGCTTCAAATTATGAAGTAAATTTCTTTTAAGTTGTGTTTGATAAATACAGCATTTTTATAACAACTGAAGGTAGCACAGTTACTTGATTGTGATTTAAAATGGCACTATGTGCCTGGAATATACACAATAACGTCCCTTTCGAGACATTTCACCTTTTCACAGGTCGTCATGTCTTGCATGTGCTGCAGGGTGAACATTTTGCTCTGCCAGCCGCCTCTGCTTTTCCAAACGTCTGTGTGTTTGTCCAGAAAAGAACTGGAACCCTTGATTGCTGGATTTGGCACACACAACCCACGTTGGCCCCCCCAAATTCCCACTAACAAGTAACTTCCATAAAAGCCCTCTCTGACTGTAATGCTGTGCTGTGTGTGGTCTGGGCTGCCCCTGGAAATGTCCCAGATGATGAGATGGAGACACAAAAATCTGAATGGGCCTTGGACAATTGGCTGTCCTCACTTAGCGCCTCCAGTCAGCAGGAGTGGGAGACATGGGCCAAGAAAACTCTGCTGACTCATGAGGAAGACCCACTGAACTGTCTACTGTCATCTAATTGCATCGTCAAATTGGGACCCTAGTTACAGAGGCCTGTCCAAGCTCTGAACCACGAAAAGGCTCAGCGATGTTTAGTGATATCCTTATAAATAAAGTGATTAAATCTAGTTTTTTTTTTCCATTAACTTTTTAGCAAAGGGTGTCCAATCTTCAGTTTGTATCACCATCACTACAGAGAGTCAACAAAGAGATCTGAAGGAAGTAGAAAGATGGAGGATGGCAATTCAGAACATGTGTGGGAGTGAACAACATTCTTGTTAGCGCTAAGCTAACAGGTAATTTCATTGCATTCAGTCTTCTCTTGTTCAAAAAATACTTAGATAAATCAAACTTTAACTGGTTAATTCTATGTTGATCACATATATTTTGAAACAAAGTTTTAATATGTAAAAGCACAAGAAAGAAAACATTTTTGGTCAAGTCAAAGAGGTTAAGGAGCTCCAATAGGAACTTTTGGAATAGGAACTTTGTATCTACATCTATTTCAGATCGGTTTCACCTAAAAGAGGCATAGCAGATATTCTACCAAAATATATTTACAGGAACCTTCCTTTCACCGACTGCCAGCAAAGCCTGGGCAGCAAATGTTCTCTCAGATCACTGATGATCTGAAGCCATTGTCCGATTACAGCAGGGTGGGGGGTAAAAGGACGGAGACGTTCTAATTGGGCAAACAAAGAGTGACACTGCTGATGGGATTTTATGAATAATGTGGAAATGGTCCACTTGCTCCATTGTGAGCTCCGGTAGTTGTGTGGTCACAGACAGAATTCAACCATAACAAGCTTAAAACCGTGCTTATGTTTGATTTGATTGAGAAACTCAATTGTGAAATTCAACTGTAAATTGAATTAAAAAAATTTATGTTTTACTACACTAGAAAATGTCAGCAGTACCAAAAAAAAGCAAAGACACTGACTTTTTTTTTTTTTACCAGATATTTGATGTAGGGCAAGGTCATCTTTGCCAAAAGGAACAGAACCATAATAAGATATAAAATCTTCACACATGCATAATTTTGAACTATATTTTTAAAAGAGGGTACTTTTTTAACAACATTAAACGATACTTAGTTACACTTTTTTTTTTTCGTTCTGCCATATTTTCATTTCGGCTATATTAAAAGGTGGTGCTTATACCAAAAGGCAATGCAGCTATTCAAAGACTGAAAATGTTTTTGTAAAAGAATCTCTCGGTTAACAAATGCTTTATCTTGCTGTAGGACATTGTACAGCAAGATAAAGTCTTGGTCATAGATCCTTAAATATTAATACAACTTGTAACATATTTTTTTAGATTTCTAGTAGATCACTTCCTCTTCGGTTCTGCTGAATTCCTTCTTTCTTTCTATCCGTTCTCAGCAGCAGTTTCAGAAATCTGAGCTGTCCTACTTTTCCCAGACACAGTAAGAGAGACATAGAAGGAGTGAACCAGAGAGAGAGGATGGAGAGAAGGCTAAGAGAGAGGAAAATGCAGTCTCCATGACCTACATGAGTCTGGAAGCTGTGTTCAGCTCTGGCCAGATGAAATAGCTACAGGCAGCGACACATAGATGTCTTTGTGAAATGCTCAAACACAAGCAAATACAGACATTTGCATATTCAAAGCTGCATGAAAACTCTTGAGCACAAAAATGATTAAGGAAGAAGCTTAAATACGTCATATATTAAACCCACCATGCAAAAATTCCAAATGTACAAATATATACATATAAATAATTAATAATTATTCTTAATTCGTTTTAATAATTCAAATAATCCAGCTACAAACTTTAATCTCTCAGGTTTTCAAATTAGTGGCAGGAGTAATGGATACTCAGTTTCATGTGGGACTATTATGATCTTAAGCAGGAACCAGGATTGGGCCAATAAAGATACACGTTTCATTTTTTCATTCAATAAACAACATCCAGTCAATAGAAGTGATGCTTCTGAAGAAGAAGACTGAAGAAAAAAAGTGGTAAATACTTTCTCTTCTTTCAAGTTTTACTTCCATAGTAGTACCTGCACAAAGCTAATCTAACCACACACATCACCCTGAAAACACCATCTCCATGGCGACACACAGTAGCGACGTCATAATACTGTAGAAATGTTTGCCTTCAGTAGGGCCAGTGAAACTTGTTAGGATTGATGGGACAATGGACGTGGGCAAACAGAGGGAAAGGCTGGAAGAAAACCTTTAATAGAATGTGGAGTGTTGTCGATGCATGTGAGCGGCGACCGGCTATTTTCCAGTTAAACATGATGGTCTACAGCTGCTCTGCTGCCTCAGAATCTAGATGACTTGCTGTTTTTGATGGAATAATGAATTCTGCTTTTGACCAAATAATCCTGACGGAGAATGCCAAGCCAACAGGCTGTGACCTTAATCTGAAGTGCCCTTGGGTTATCCAGCAGCACAATGATCCAAAGCATGCTAGCAAGTCTGGGAAAAAATGGCTACGAAAAAGGTTTTGGTGCGGCCAAGTCAAAACCTCGACATATTTCTGACCGAGATGCAGGAACGCGATTCTTAGCTGGTGATTTGTGCCAGAAAACTGTAGAATGTGGCTGAATTAAACCAATTCTAGGAACAAAAATGGGCCCAAAACACCTTGAGAGCAGTGTAGAAGATTAATTTGCAGTTAGCGTAAAGTCGCGATGGCAGTCATCGCCCCCAGGTGCCACAACCAGTTGATAGGTTTAGGGAGAAAATCAATTTTCACATAGGGCCAGGTTAATTTGGGCAGTTCCTTCCCTGAAACAAAAATTTGTTTGATGATGTGAAACATGTGAGCCAGATAGATACAAAAAACGATAATAGAGAATGGTACAGAAACATTGTTAAAGCTTAGCATCTTCCATTCTAAACATTCATAGTTATTCTCATTAATAGGTATTGTAATAATTAATGCAATTCGCCAGAATTGCATTGTATTCGATGCAGTTTTTGACTCTAGAGTAATGTAGCGCCTTGACGCGACAGGTGAAGAACATTTTGCACCACAAATAAATTTACACTACCTAGAACCTGCTGCTTTGATTCAAATGACATTTGTCTGATGCTAATTGAACAGGTCTATATTTTTTAATACTAACTCTTTTCTCAGACTAATCATCGTGGCTTACTGTAGTTATAAACAGAACATGTGTTTGTGGCTGTTTGTGTTAGCATCTCTGCTGCAGTGGAGCAGTAGCAGGTCTCGCTCGCAGGTCCAAGCATGTTTCTATTTAGCAGCTGGGGAAGAATATGGCGCTGACACATGAGATGTTCCAGACTAAACCGCAAACTGTCTGGCTCCCCTCCAAGTCAGATTTGTTCAACAGCAGTGAAACAATTTGTATTTCACAACAGTGAATACTGCAAATCCACTCAGTCACTCAGTGGCCTGCATGTAAGCTGGTTTGCTTTTGTCTAAAGGTAAAAGGAAGCAGGGCTATGTTTGCTGACAAAAGGTTTCTGTAGAGCCGAAATGCTCTTTTTCCTTTTCTTTTTTATCTCTGCTACAAAGCATGCGAATGAAGTACGGTCTGTGTGAGACAAGATGCAATATTGAGAATAATGAAGCCAACAAGCCATGCATGGTTTGAATTAGAGCACATGAATGCACACATACACAAATTCAATAAAACTGGATGCTATTTATACTTTTATGTGGGCAAATAATCACAAAGAAGCCAGGCTTCCAAGTTGCAGCCACACAAAATCACACAAACTTTGCTGTCCTGTGATTACACTGTACAAGTGCCTATATGTGTGCATTTCATTTCACTTTAAGATCCATTGAAAAGGCAAGTAGGCTGCAGGATGAGTGAGCCAGCAGATTTCCAGCACTGCATCACCTTTGATCTCTGCACGCAGCACGACTTACAGAAAGCCTCAGCAACGAGAAGCAGAGCTTGCACAGACGTAAACACACCGTCAAGCGCTCTCGCGAGGGGCACATGCAAAAGCGTTTCTACTCGTAAAGTCGAGCGCACGTGCATGTTACACACATACACATACCCACGCGCACACACACAGAGTACACAAACCAGAACCGCCTCATAGGCATAGCCCTGCTCTTAAATACACACACTTATGCACACGGCCACACATTTTCTCACACATCGAGGCCAACGGTTTGGCCACTGATAGCATTCCAATCTTTTACAGTGGAAAAGTCTGCCCTTTGACACACACGCTATTCCTAACGGGGTAGCAGCAACAAGATAGCGTGCAGAACTGCAGCAAGTAGGCGTCAATCTGTGCCCATCATTTACATGTCATGGACAGTATGTTCAGTAACATGCAGTTGATATGTCCTAAGTAACTGAACTCTAAATACTCTATACAGTCACTTCAATTAAATCTGCTAAATTTGACATTGCTTCATCAGCAAATTTTGCTGGTTTTCACTTTGTGTTGTCTCTTTTCTTCCTCAGTCACAAGGTTCTAATATTCATAGTATAAGGGACTGCTGCTCACGAAGAGAGATTATTTAGCAGTCAATGACTCAATGCAAATTCCAGTGCATCTTTAGTTGTTTTAAAAGTTCGTATTAAGGGAATTTGACAGCCTTGTACTATAACTAGCATCAAATTGGGAAGTATATAACCACATTCAGATCTCATTAAATAATAGCCTTATTTGATTATAGAGCTCTGCATGTAAATTTGATCCGTTTGTCCTCTGAAGTGCCTTGAGAATAAAATTATGGCGAACTGGTTTTGCATAAATAAACCAAACTGAATTAAATTGACCATTGCCATCTAAAACACCTCTGAAGACTGTCACCAGCCTATATTTGAAAATAGACATGTTCTAGTATGCCGCTATCTGTGTATCCCTTTCCATTTTGCAACATTAGAGTATGACACACAGCTAAAGTCACGTTGGTAGTGGTCCAAAGAAGAGACAGGAAGTCAGAGTTTATAGAACATGTGTGCAGATACTACTGTCAGTTCTTACACATGGTAGAATATATATATATATATATATATATATATATATATATATATATATATGTATTCAAATAAACCACTGCACATTTCCATGAGTCTGCTTTTAAAGAACAGTATAGAATCTTCTACTTCGAGTCCGACGCTCGAGTTCTGCAGATCTCGGAGAACGACGTCCTTTCAGAGTGTACATTGAAAAAGGCAAGCTGGGGAGATGAAGGCTGAGTCTTGAGAAATGAGGGAAAACAGGGATGGGGGTTGGGAGTCATATGGTCATGTCAAACAGCTTGGCCAACAATTCCTGACAGCACCGCACTACATCCTCATGTCTCCCTCACAGAGGCCGAGGAATGAGGCAAGGAGGAGCAGAGAGAGACAGGCATGAGAGTCTGTCAGAAAGCGCCGGGAGGCTGGAAAATTCAGTAAACTTAAACAGAGAAACTGAAAAAGCAATTTGGCAGTGGATATTTGGAGGGCAGAAAGACGGATAGACACACAACAGACAAGAAAACGACCTCGGTGGAGAGACGGAGATAAGCGAAAAGGGGGGAAAAAAGAGGCTCTAAATAGGGCACATGTGGTTCTAATGATTAAGGTCAGAGGTCTTGGAGAGTGGGCACAATAATTTACCTTCTCCAGATCCCCCTTGTCAAACCTAAAACAAATCACCATCTCCTTTATGGATACTAACCACTGGAAAGCAGATAATGTTTTTTTTTTTTTTTTAAGTTAATACTCCTCATGTCTCTAAAGTTGGGCCTGTGAAGATGTGAGAGTGAAAAGGCTCCTTGGGAGAGTTCTCTGTGGAAAAAGGTGCTGAGTTGAATTTCCACTGAAGAACAGCTACAATGAGCCATACTTTCCATTGCCATCAACAACATAGAGACACTGCCAGTGCTGTAAATAGTTTGCAGAGCTCACAAAGGGGCTCGCGAGTGTAAACACACATGTCTCTAGATGACTAACACCCGAATGCATGCGTGCATGCACAGCACTCTTACATGAGTTTACTTGAGTTTATATACAGTGCGCTGCAAACACAATCAATTAACATTTCCGTTGCTTTGCACAGTATTGTTCTCTCTCGGTAGTTTGGAAAACAAATTATGAGGGAAAAGTTCATCACCTTTAGCATGTTTTAGGTTTTATGCATTCAAAGCGGTTTGGATTATATTTAGCCACATGGTGTCTTTGCTTACATTCATGGTTTTATAATAACTAACAAAACTTATCTATTACACAGTCCAGTCACATTAATGTGACCACCACGTACTTTCCACTTCAGAGTTAAATAACCAATCACAGAAGGCAGGTGGCAGCACAGTGCAGTTGAGCGTATATAAAGGGTGTGTGTGGGCTTCGGAAAACATTTCAATCGTTGGCGTAATGCAGAAACGAAGCGATTTATCCGACGTCCAAAAGGGCATGATCATTGGCTTTCGGGCCAAGGGTGGAAGCATTTCCGAAACGGCTGAGTTTGTGAACTGTTCGCGTGCCGCCGTGGTAAAAGTGTACCGTGCATGGCAAAATGGGACTGTCCAAAATCAACGACGTGGCAAATGTGGTGCACCACGGGCCATAGATGACAGAGGCGAACGACGGTTGCGGAGATGCGTTCGGGCAGATAGACGGGCTACCGTTGAGCAACTGACCACTAAAATGAACCAAGGGGCTACCACAAGTGTCTCCCAAACCACTATTCAGCGAACATTGCTGCGTCTGGGCCTCCGAAGCGGACGCCTGGTTCGTGCACCTATGCTGACTGGTGTTCATCGACGACGAAGGCTAGAATTTGCACGCCAGTACAGCAGCTGGACGTCCACTGAGTGGCGACAGGTAGCGTTTTCAGATGAATCGCGTTTTATGCTCCATCGGACAGATGGACGTTGGCGTATAAGGCGTGAAACCTCTGAAAGGAACCACCCTGCAACCATTGCAGGAACGGTCCAAGCTGGAGGCGGGAGCATTATGGTCTGGGGAATGTTTTCCTGGCATTCTCTGGGTTCACTGATTATTGTGGAAGGCACGATGGATCAATACAAGTACGCATCTGTCCTTGCGGACCATGTCCACCCCTACATGCGCATTGTTTTTCCTCAGGATGATGGCATCTTCCAGCAGGACAATGCGAGGTGCCATACAGCTGCCAGTGTACGTGCGTGGTTCGAAGAGCACCAGGATGAGTTTACCGTCCTCCCCTGGCCAGCAAACTCACCTGACTTAAACCCAATCGAGCATCTGTGGGACCATCTCGATCGAGTTGTTCGCGCCATGGATCCTCAACCGCGTAATCTAGCGCAGCTGGCCACGGCATTAGAGTCGGCATGGCTCAACATCCCAGAGAAGACCTTCAGGGACCTAAGTGACTCTCTTCCTGCACGTCTCGTAGCAGTTCGCTCTGCGAAAGGTGGTTATTCTGGCTTTTGACAGATGGTCACATTAATGTGACTGGACTGTGTATAATTAAATGAAAACAGATTTTTAAAACGAATTAAAACAAACGGTTATGTGATGATTCAATCCCGGGTGTCAGGCTGCCGAGTTATTGTTAAAACATCTTGAATTTTCTGGTTAAACCCAGCTCCCGATACATATTTTAGAGGAGTGATCTTGTCAGGAGTACAGCCAGAGAGCCATGTTCAATTTGCACATCAAGTTTAAAACGCGAGACCAGTTTTTGGAAGTTGGGCTTTGCAGGGCTGTTTTACGAGTTTTTCACAGCACAGTTTTGTCGATTGGAGGAATCGGGGTTCTTACCAAAGCATGTAGAAGTCACATTATTTTGTAGGTTTTGTTTTTGGAGGATTAACTGGGACCACCCTGAAATATGCTACAAGAAAAAATTTCCAACTACACTGGATTAACACACCGCCACCAGGAAGCAGATGTGATATACCATGCTGAAGACTGTGGGTGTAGAGTGTTTACCACACCCAGGTTTGTTTCTGTGAGACTTAAAGAATCAAGAAATCACTCTTATACAACATGTCTGACAACATGAAGTAGGCAAAAAGATCTTATGATTCAAAAATAAAGACTGAAACAGCTTCAATGGCAGAGTTTCAGGGCTGAATCCACTGCGGACAAAAACAGCATACAGAGAGTCAAACACGGTGGTGGCAGCGTGATGGTGTGGGGCTGCTTTGCTGCTCGACGACTTGCCGTAATTGATGGCAATAGCGAGTTCTTCTTTCTTTCAGAAAATGCTGAAGGGGAAGCTCCGCCCATCCTCCTAATTTCAAAATCTCAAAAACAAGTTCACCTCTGAAGGACTAAAAAAAGAAAGAAAAAAACAACAACACACAAAACGAAAGATTTCAGAAAGTCATCGCCAACGTTCGGATTTAAATCCAACTGAGAGGCTAAGACATGACTTTAAACACACTAACAATTCTGCAGAGAAGAGTGGACCAGTCATATACTAGGCTCTCATTACCAATGCCCCTTGACAGTCATGATGACTTATTGGGTTTAGCTTGGTTGTTTTTAATGCCAGACACCATAGACGAGTAATCAACACAGCATGTAGAGCCGCTGCTCATCCCTTTCTAAAAGTGGTGTAGTAAATCTTTCAATTCTGTTTTATTTCACTCAGCAGTGAGCTATGATGAAGTATTTATCAAATGCCATCGTATTTTATTGTTCTAACATTAGATCTTTCAGTATTTATATTAAGTGATCATAACTTTTTCCTACACAATTCTACAACATCATAATGTTTCCTGTACATTCAACTGATGCTCCAAACAAGAGCAGTTTTCCCTTATTTAGTTCCTTGATAGACATTCCAAAGCCATGCCATGAATAGCAACATGGTGTGATTAATGCAAGTTAGTTAGGTCTGTTTGTAATCCTCCGTCTGCTTCAGTCCCAGGATTTTTAGTTTTTTTTTACTGTGCTACTAACAGGCCATGTGAGAATGACATTCTCAATCCCAAGCCACAAGCTACAATAAACTGGCGTCTAATTATTTACGAGCCTAGCCTGCTTTACTTATTTACAACCGGGGCACAGCAAGTCATTAAATTCACAACAACTTTGTACTGCAATAAACTTTGACCTATTTACCATAAGGAAAACCTGAGCTGCTGAATTTGTACCACAGCTTGTAACTGAAGCTTGAAAATTTCCCCCAAAGAGAAAAATCCCCAAAACATTCCCACTAAAGGACAACTAAAACGATTCAAAGCTTCCAAAACATTCACACATTAACGAGCAACACTTATTTATGCAACTGATTATGTAACTAATTAAAACCTAAACCTCTCCAACTTTAGGTGCTAAGTGAATGGGGAGGTTGCATCAGTCCATAAAGTGAAAACTGAGATGACATCTGAGAGGGCAAAATGTGGTGCACATTGAAGTCAGACTTGTGTTTTGGCTTATAATGAATTAACTGGAACTGCAGTGTGTGATTGTGGAGGAGAAGTAGTAGAGGCCTTGAAAAGAAAAGCCCCAGATCCCAGCCAGGGGGAGTATTTATGAGAAACCGTCTGCCCTCGTATTACTGTAAACTGCTATGTTGCCGTAACCAGAATTGGCTGCTTCCATATGAGGACCATTAACGGCGCGAACGACGGCGGGTGGGAGGAGGCGGGGGTGTTCTGACTTCCAGTAACAGATAGGACAGCAGAAGTCCAGACGTGTGTGCAGGTGCGCATGTAGACGAACACGAAAACCTTTAGCTCCTCGCTTTATTAGCTTTTCCACAAGGCAAAAACAAAAAAGTAAAAAAAACAAAAAAAAAACGGGATACAATCAAATGATTCTATTTATACACTTCACCACCTCTTTATTAGGCACACCTGTGCAACTGCTTGTGATCTAAACAGCATGTCAGCAATTCACAGCCTGGCAAAAATGAGTTGCTGAAGTTCAAACTGAGCACTGGGTTAACTGGTAGCTAAAACAAGTACCTGGAACTATCATTGTGCTTTTAGTTTCCCCCACACGTGGTATTTTTCCACATAACCCAAAAAGTTTTTGCCATACACTGGATTTTATTTGGGGTTTTCAGATTAAAAAGGCCTTAATACAAATGTGCATGAGAAATTTGAGTTTTTATTATTATTATTATTATTATTTTCAAGGAAAGTCAAAAATAATGTTTCTATTTCCTTCTAATATACCACTATGCTACATTGTTGTTGGCTCATCATAAAATTCCAATAAGAATAGCAGTTTAAGATTAACATGACAAAATGTGACAAAGTTTCATAGGGACATGAATGCTTGGCACCGCATTGAACAAAGACAATGTCTTGTGCCGCTAAACAGCCAGGTCATGTTGGACTCACATGTTTTTCTGAAGAAGGTTCTCCAGGCGGTAGTGACCCAGGACTGAGGACCGGGGAACTCGCAGGACTGCAAAGCTCAGGGAAAGGGTTGGGAATGGCTGGGAGAGACGATGTCCTGAACTCCTGCTCCTCCTCCTGCAACTTCCTGAACACCGAAAAACAGAACAGAGACCTTTGGGTTGGAATTTTCCTTTGTGAAGTTAGCAGGGGTTTCTTTTTTTTGCTTGTTTTTTAAGCAACAGCATAGAAAAAATAAGCCAAAAACCACAACCTGGAGGTGACTCCAATAAAGTGAAATGGGAAAAGTTTTAAATGAGCTGCTGAAACATGGGAAATTTGTGCTGGAGAGACCCACTGCGGTAGACGAGCTCATCTGCGTTTCCGTCTGATCTGGCCATAATGAACGTTCCCGAAGCAAGTGGAAATCACAGCCTCCCATAGCCCGGCACTAATTTCTTTAAATATTTATCATACATCAATTCTAAATCAAGACATCACATTAAAGCAGATCTTTTTTTAATAAAACAGATGCAGTCGGAGCCTCACAAGGATTATTTGACAGATGGGGTTTTGTTCTTTTTCTTTCTTTTTTTTTAAATGAGCAGGTCAGTTAGTGAAATTTCAGATCGGAAGTTAAAAAAAGAAACATTGCAAAAGGCTTTTTTTTTTTTGCAATTCTCTTTGTCTATAGAACCCAGTGAGTTCAAAAGGGATCAGGCCTTTTGATGTTGTCCCATATGAGCCTGAGAGTAGGGTTATCCAGAGGTCAGTCCTGTATAATAGGAACTCCGGAGCCTGCATATGTGTGGGTGTGTGTTTGAGACACACACAGAGAGCGGGAGAGAGAGCACTCATAAGAAAGAATACTCCATTACCTGATCATCCCCCTCTGTTTCTCTCATACAGTCCGAGGGCGAAAAATAGGAACTGACACCAGCTTCCCTTTGAACCTGTTTGTGTGTAATGTATGCGTGAAGCTATACTTCTGCAGCCGAATTGTGCGTGTGTGTATGTGTGTGTGAGCATACCTACTTTTGAATGCGCACACGTAAGGAGGACTCAAACAAAACCAAGTTTTTACTTTTCCCCCTGCTGGTGTAGTCTGAGGCAAAGAAGGAGTGACAGGGAGGAACGGGTCATTCACAGGTTACAGACTAGAAACAGGGAAGAAATGTTATACCCAATTATAAAGAGGGCGTGAAAGGATGATAGTGTGCAGAGAAAGCTTTATTCTTAAATGAGGGGAGAAAAAAGGCTTGAACTACACATCAGTATGTGGCTGTGTATGAGTACAGAGAGGCTGAAAGCAGTTTCAGCTTGAAGTTTGTTGCCATACTTTTCTTGCCATAGGTACAAATAAAGCACTTTTTTAGACTTTGAACAAGTCTTTTTTTGTCATTCCAGCGGTATACCAGCAGTTTCACTTTTAGACTTTTTAGTTCTGAAAGTGAAAATCTGACATTGTGATAATACGGTACTTTCTTTTTCTAACTACTGCATAAAACAGAGATGGACAGAGAAACAGTCTGGGGATCGGCATCCAACATTTTGAACAAACTCTCTGCTTATTGATAATCAAAAAATTTTAAGATACCCTCCACCCCCCAGATCATTAAATGCGAAATATATGTATAAACATCAACACTCTTCGGTGTGGAAGTTGTTATTTCTTAACTAGATAGTATCTACAGTGTTTCAAAATTAAGTTAGATTAAACTATATAAAGCATAAGAAGCTTCTACAATGGAAAATGTATTTTCTCTGGGGGATGCCGACTGCTCTTTTAGTCTGCCATAATGAAATACATCTGGTTTCAAACAATCCCTTTTTCTCCAGTTGGACTACGCCTCACATGCAGGGGGAGTGTCCTGTAAATTTGGCCTATCGTAAATATGCATTTTTGTATCAGTCCATTTGACAAACAGAAAGAGCAGCAAGGTAATACGAAAAGCACAAGCAAAAGTGTAGTTGAGTGTAAAAAGGTTTGATTTATTGCAAAGTGCTCCCCAAACTTTAAGAAGTTTTTTTTGTGGGCTCTATTAAAAATGCTCTAACTCCATATTCATCTTCTGTCAAGTGAGATTTGACGTAGGGTGACATCCACTGTTTAAGTTAGGAATTTTAGTAAAAATATACACATCAATAGGAAAGTCAATGACTTTCTTTGCATTCACATCAAAAATGTATTTTGCAATTGTTTACATAAAAAGTATGAAAATTCAGCAGTAATTTTTCAATCAACCTGCCTTCCCTACTAGGGAAATATCTATTCGGTAAGATGTCATGTACAGTTTCCCCAGTTTTTTTGTCACTTTGTTATGACTCTCTCAAGGGATTTGCCAGGCATCCTTCGACTCCAACCACATATCTGGCAACCTTCAGTGAAATCCACTTGTGCTTAAGAGTAATCTTTTAACGTCATTAAGAAGGCCCACAAATTCTGTCTAAGGTCTCCCAGTCAAAACAAAGCCACGAGGTTCAAATTGCAGATAAATGGTGCGACAGATCTGCCGAACAACTTAATGTTTAACACAAAGTGCTTTAAAGAACAACAGCTTAGTGAGTGGTAGAAAAGTGGCATAAAGCAGAATTCTGGCATTTGTCTGCTTAGTTTAATTGCATAATCCAGGACAAAACTACTTCGAGATAAAGAAAAAATACCTAATCTTACAGAGATTAAAACAGATGACCTTTAGTCAGCGAGATTGTCTTTGGTGGATGTATGTTTGATTGAAAGAAATTGCTTGGGTACGTTATGTCTCTTTTGTGAATGAAAATGTTCTATACTGTTTTTTTAATAGTTTTTATTTTATTTTTTTGTTTTTCTTAAATAAAGAATATTGTGTAACATAAGAAAAATATAAAATAAGGAGGGCAGGGTTAAATAAGTTTATACTTTTGCCTACTTCCTTTTGAAACAAATAGTTACAATGAGATAATCTAAACTGTATTTGAATTGTGAATGTGAACATGTTTAAAATAAGCTATGCTAAGCTAAATGCTAGTGCAAGTCTCTAAAGACCAGGTCTTGGTAGAGTGGTTGAACAAAACTGCTCCTGATTGACAGATGAATCCACTCAGAGTTTGTCAAAAAGAATGAAACTCGGATCACAATATACAAAAAGTTCTTGACTGCATCGATGAAGATTACATTGTTTTTTATGACATCAAAAAAAAGCAGTCAAAGTCACTCATTTAGCACAAGCTATAAACTGGAATCGTTTAAAGATATCACGAGGATGTTTGTCTGAGAAATGAACCTGGAAATTAGAATATTTTACACAGAAAAGTCTTTTGTCACAGTCTTCAGGCTTAAGGGCATAGCAGAGATGTGCATTTCAACGAGACGATATTCTGGGGTACATCACAAGACTGCAGTGACACAACTCGAGTTTCAGCCTGAACTCGGCAAAGCAACTCAGGCCTGACGGAGCTTGAATGCTTCTATCAGGGAAATGTCCACTGGGCTTGTAAAATCACTCCAAACAAAGATCTGTGATAACTATTGCTGCAAAAGATGAAGAGAATAGATTGACTTAAATGTGATGTGGTGTATTTATTACACAAAAAGAGTTAACTAAAAGTTTGAATTTTTGTTGTTGACCAATGAATTGGAGGTAAACACTTTGATAATCTGGTCAGTAGGTCAGGCTACTTTTTGAGATTTTTTGTTGTTTTTGTTATTTGCAGAGGTCACACCTGTGAAAACAAATCTATTAGAGGACTGAAGCATACGTTGGGTGCAAAGTGTTGTTGTATCTGACCCATAAAAGCAGCAGTGGCTCTGATGAAAACTAGGAGAGATCACATTTCTCTGGCCTTAGTTTATCTTCAGAGGGTCCTTGTTCCTAATTACAATCTCCATCTCATTTTAAATATCTCACAGTTCCTCATATTCCTGACCGAGCATTTGACTCTCAGTGCAGGTTTATTTGGGGTTGCTACGGTATCGAACAGTCTAGTTATCAGGTTCTCTTCAGGACAGAAGGACGGACTTCGTGACAACTTTCAGGGCCAGGTTAAATATCAGTCTGGTTCAAGTTAAGTATGCCTTCAGCTTTCCTGATATGGACCCCAACCAACAGAGGAGTGGATTAACACATTTTGTTTTCTATTCTCTTCAACCATGTTTTGTTTTTAACTGTCTTTTTTCACTCGGCAGTTTCTTATTGCCAACAATCGGCAGCTGTCTTTGTCTATTCTTTATGCGATGTTAAAAGCAGATGAGTGCCGATTCAGAGCCTGATTCTGTTCCTGTTCTGTCTTTTTTTTTGTTGCTTTTTAAGTTACTCCTGTTGCCCTGTATCTGGTCAGTTTAATAGGAGACTTTGGCACTCTCAAAATTCAATGACATCTGCTGGAATATTGGAGTTTCTGGATGAAATATGAAACTAACTGTGACTGAATTGAAAGTAATGAATGTCAAGTGCCTCAAGATTATTTTTGAAGTTATTTTTCAACACAACTCTTTGTAGAAAAACATATGCCAACTTTCAACAAATCCAATTTTCTGCAAAATCAGGAGACCTAAATTAGACATTTATTAGAGCTAAAGCTTTTAGCATAAGGAACAAAAGTCGGTGATCATGTGTACTGTCTTCCAGCAGGCCATGGACTATCAATTAGTGGTTTTTTTTCTTTATCTTTAAATGATAAAATCTGTTGTGTAGTAACAAGGAACTGTTTTTATCTACAATTGCATTCATAGCTGCATAACAGATTTTAGAGAGGTTTCTCCATCCATCCATCCATCCATTTTCTGCTGCTTATCCGGGTCAGGTCGCAGGGGCAGCAGCTTCAGAGGTTTCTAAATAAAAAAACAAAAAACAACAACAACAAAAAAAACATTTATCTCCCCACTAACCTGACAGCAAGGATGTGCATGGGCTGCGAGCGCCTGAGCTTAGTCTGAGGGGGGTCCACATTCGCAGAAGAGGAAGATGGAGGCTCTGGGGAGGCGTGGTGATGCCGTGGCTGGCTGTGTTGTGTGTGATGATGATGGTGATGTTGGTGGTGGTGGTGATGTTGTGAACAAGCGTTCTGTCCATTGTGCAGTAGCGGGGTTATCTCTGTCTGCTGGCCGCTGCAGGTGGCATACAGGCTCTCCAGAGAGGAGTTCATGTCATTCACCAAGGCCTCCAAGTCGACGTCATCATCTGGCAGGAAAACGACAAAAAAATGGATCACATCAGCGAGGGAACGTGACCTGCAAAAGCTTGTATAGGCTTCAAACATAAAACTTATTCAAGTCACAATAAACTCCAAATTATATTCTGTTTTCCACCACAATTCTTCCACATCGTTATATTTTTGTCCAGAACACCTTCTCTCACATACTTTTCCTCTGTTCTCTACATAGAAAACTGCAAAATTTGACTTGTTAGTGGCTTTTGTTCAACAATAGCTTTCTTCCTGCCACTCTTCCGTAAGGACCAGACTTACAGAGTGCACAGCTACAGGCACAACAAAGCAAGTTTATTTATTTAGCACCATTAATACACAAGGCAATTCAAAGTGCTTCATAAAACATCAAAAGAAAGAGCAAAAGAAAACAAAAACATGGCATGAAATAATAATGTTAAAATACAGAGACTAAAGGCATGAAAGAAACAAATGTTTCATACAGTTCATTAGATGATTGCTTTGATCAGAAGGTGTAGTAAGCAAATATAGTTTAAAGTTCTCAACATTTCAAGTTTTTGGGGAGGTTGTTCCAGATTTAGGCAGCATAAAAAAAAAAACCTAAAATGTGGGATTCTGGCCCAGTTTACTGATCACTGGTCTCCTTTTCCGGGGTATCAGTTTATGCGGACTGCCACGTCCTGGGAGGTTTGGCAGGTCTGTAATGTTTTGAATTTCCAGATGTTTTAAAGTTGTTGGACAATGAATATTTTAAAGGCAAAAAGTTAAAACATGCAAGATAATTCTTAGATTGCACTGAGCAAAAAATACGTCTTAAGTATTTTCTCATTTCTCCCTTATCTTCATGATCTATGTTTGTAGGTGTGTCAAAAGACCACATAGAAACACACCGATAGCTACCTAGACTTGCCCAGTTGCTTCATCAGAAAGACAGTCTTGACTACGTACATTGTTCTGCCCAGAGAGTCCTAATCTCCAGAGAAATCAGGTGCAGGCACAAACCTGCCCGTTGCACTTCTGAACTCCTTACCACTGGGACTCCAAGCCGAGAAGCCAGCCTTGGCTCTCAGTTCACCACGTTTCAAACATCCAGCTTTTAAATGTATTTAGAAGTCAAGATGAGAAATACTTCTCGGAGGAAGAATCTATCCTACAAAGCCCTTTGGAAAACCTCTAGGCATATTGAAATTCAAGAAGTGTCATCTCGGCTGAGGGGGAAATTCTAATCTAATTGCTTTATGCTATAAAACTTTCATCATCTGGGGTGAAATGGGTGTCTAACTTTGCACAATTTTAAATTACAAGCTGCACTGGTGATTAATCTTTTAACAAGTTATTCATTTTGAAAAAAAGAAAAAAATAATAAATCTTTAAATGTTCATCATCAAGCTGGTGTATTCACACTTCACAAATGCAGCTGCGAAAAGAGTGTGCCACTAGGGGGAGACAATCTCTAATCATAAAAAGACTCGTGAAACTCCAGAAAAAGTAATAGGGGATGGAAACTACCCAAGAGATTAGACCAGTTATTCCGCAGAACAGAAGAAATATACATACAGACTGCCTGCTTTGTCTGACCTCTAATGAGGACTTTTAATCAACACAGTGCTTTATAAAAATGTTCCACAATTATATACAGTTTTGTTTTCATTATCTGCAAAACATAGTCATCAGAATTTACTGAAACAGACACTGGAATTGTTCACAATAAGAGTAAGGTACAGAATGTAACTGTGAAAGAACTTGACTATTAAGAGAGTGCTGTACCCAGTGTTTTCAAAGGGAAGGTTTAGTGGAAGGAAACAATTTTGAAGAAAATCGTGCACAAGCGACCGTAATGATTCCAGACTCAAGAAGGTTGTTAATGGAAGTCCATTGAAGAGTTTGGGTGAGAGTCACAAGGTGGGTATTGCAGCTGGAGTCAAAGCTTTAAGATTCGCCACACACAGATGTGAAAATAAATTTAGAATTTCATTTGGCAGTCAATGTCCCACAGCGTCGGAGAAGAGTGGAGACAGTCAGAACCAAAGTAGATTGTTGCTTTCAGGCCGATTGCCTCCATGACACACTATGTTTTTCTTATAATGCCATTTTGGTAAGAACACCATTTGACTAAAATAAATAGTTTGACATAATCTTCTAATTTTGTAAATTTTTATTACCTGGAGGGTTAATGAATGAATTTAATGTTAACATTTTTGATTTATGTAAATTATAAATTCAACAGTTCTCAGGTGTATTTAGATGAAGCTAAAGCTTGGCAACTTCACAGCTCCGGGTTCAAACAGCTGCATTATGTGAGGTGCTGCAGATGTCAGGCCACTTTAAAGTTAGCAAAAGTCCCATTCCTAAGCAGAAAGCCTGACTGAGGAAACACAAACAGTAATTTGATGGATGTAAGGTTTCAGGTTGCATCTGAGGGGCTTCAAAGCGACTGCAGAGATACAACAGTTTTCTTTTTAAAGGGAGGAAAAAAAAAGAAAAAGAAAAGGGCCTGGGGGAACAACAGCAGCAGGAGCTTTCAGAGCTGCGGTAAATATTCTCATTTCTCTCTTCCAAGCTACCCATTAAAACCTTAAGTGTTGTCTTAGCGGAGATTTTCCTGAAAACGTGTCAGGCAGTCGTATCACAGGTGCCTGTGAGTCACAGGTGGTTAATCTCTGGGTATTAATAGTGACAGGAAAGCTGAAGCAGCTACTTATAGATAACCTGGAGAGCTAAAGAGCTATATACCACTAGACACATGGTGTATAAAAAGTCAGACTTAAGGAGAAAGAGACACCAGCGCAGCAGAACAGAGCTGCTGAACTCGCAAAGAGCGCCTATAACAAACACATTTTCTAATATAAGGCGGAATCAGTCCAACGCCTAGCACATAGTGTAAGAGCCCTCCACTTGAACACATCAATCGGTCTGCATCTGGTATTCTCCTTAGTTGAGCCATGTCCCCTTAAGCTAGTAAGCAATAACAGAAGAAAAAGGTTCTGACCTACTTTAGCCTTTGGATTAACAGAAGTGTTTGCACACAAAGGAAATGCAAGTCTTAAACTACTTGGGGGTGGGGGGTTAAATATTTGTGGGTCACTATCGATCATACAATTGAAGTCATTTCACGATTGCACAACAAAGGCAAAGGTGCACGTCACTCTCACTGGCATAAGACAGTTTGATGACACAGAGCATGCACCTCGAGTATAGGCAAGCATGTAGAGGCCTGAAAACAATGAGGTGTTTAAATCTAGTAAAAAGTGTGATTTGAGGTGTAAAAACCCTTAGGATTCAAACACAGCGAGAGCAGCTAACAGAACTCAAATCCAAAATAAAATACCAAACCTTCACTCGACCAACAAAAAGGCTGCACAACCAAGCAGTCAAGGACAAAACAGCAACAAGTAAAAACATTCCTCAAACAGGGACAGCTTCATTCAGTCATTATCAACTTACATTACAGGCATCTATATGGAATAAAGAACTAGCATTGATGAACAAAGATAACCTGGGCATTAATTCTCGTAGAAATTGAATGAGTGACACACAGAAACAGTCTGAGCAGTAAATAGATATGAGGACACCAAACAAACACTCTGTCAGGAAATACATTGCTAAAATAAAACATTCTTCCTTTAAGAGGTGTGATTATCCCAAATCATATCTGCTTAAAGACGGTAGACTCAAGTGGAAGTAGCACTACTGGCTCATTATTCATCAATATTTATAATCTAGCTCCCACATACGTCTCCAGAGTTAACATCGGTCTCTTGGCTTTCATTCTTCATACGGCCTCTTAGTTCATAGGGACGGCCACGTTTTGGTGAGTTTGCAGCTGTGCCATGTCCTTTCGGTTTTCAGATGTTGGATTAAACAGCGCTCCAAGAACGTTCAAAGGCTCTACGCCCATCTGCTTTAAATACAAAATCAATTTGTTGAAGTTTACAATCCCAAAGAACTTCTCTGCAGTTTTTATTTTTTTATATTTCAAGGGAGATGCAATAAACAATATATTTGCCCAGTTTAAGGGACTTTCATTGTTTCTGATGTAGAAATTTCACATAGATCCAGTCGACAACATACTCCAGCTCACAGAAAGTGGTGAGGAAATTGTGAACAAGGTGAAAAAGTTGTAAAAAGTTAGTTAATCTAAATGTCCAGCAACTTTATTGCAATTATTTGTTTTTCTGTTATCATGCAGCCCCAGACTTAACTGTGCTCTGAGACTGTACTCCATCCACGGTTTTATATTACAAATACTGTGCCAGTCTGCTCTAAATATAAAACCTTGATTTTTCATAAGATAGCAATGATATTAGAGTTCTTGCTCTCATAAGTTGAATCCCTTTACGATCGCTTTCTTCTCGAAGGATACCCCCCCTTACTCTTCTGAACGTCTACAGCCAGCAAATAAGTTTCATAAAATAACACAACTTACATCGATTTTCCACCTAAGCCACTCCAAATAACAGTGATACACTGTAAAAGGGAATAGCTTGGTGACAATCTGAATTGTTCTGAATATCTTTTTTGCTCATTACTCAGCGAGTGATGACAAAAACAAGACTATTGTTGAGAAGGGCAGCCCCATACGGTCCTTCCAAACCCTGGGATGTAGACTATGGTTTCTGGACTTGTTCCCTCTAGTTCAAAAAAAAAGGAGGGGTCTTTCTCCCACAGAAAAAAAAGGGAGAGTACGGGGTTTACATTTACAGTACAGAAATTGAACACACACACACACACACACACATAAGGGGGATCAACGGCCCGTGAATACAAGCCTGGCAAAGGGGTTTCTATTCAAAGGCAATCTGTGGGAGTGATGCCAGAGCAAGTGCAGTGTAAAGCATGGCTCTGGGTTGCTCACTACAATACCTCTGGTGACGGCACGCACACACACACGCACACACGCAGACACACTGTGGGCCAAGGCTCCAGATGGGAGGGAGAGGGTCAAAGAGGAGCAGAGGGAGAATGTGAACAGGACAAACAGGGGAAAAAGGGAAAAAAAAGAAGCATGGGATAAGAATAGGGCGGAGCAAATACGTATGTAGTATACAGTTAATTATTCACACTTAGGCTCAGGGTGAAAGTAATGCACTGTATTATTACTAAGATGTTTTTTTTTTTTTTTTACCAGAAATAATATTAATGCTTTGCAGGGTAATTTGAAATTTTAATCTTTCAAGGGTATGAATAATATTGGGTCTAATTGTATCGGAAAAAAGAGAATCATGTTCTTTGACTCAAGTTTGCAGCTTAGACTTTAGACTCAAGTTTCACAATCAATCTTATGACATATAAACATAATTTTGGTTAAATGTTTAATGCTCTTTCCTCTCAATTATTGAAGTGGACGCAAACAATATATTATTGGTTTACTCTAACAGTTCTTGACAGTAGAACTGTCAAGAACTGTTTTATTGAGGAGTTGACTCCTCAATAAAAGGAGGTAAAGGCAGCTTGTCTTTCATTGCTTGTTTAATGTTACCGTTACTCAAACATTCAAGGTGATTAAGACCACAGCTATGATGTACAGATGAAACCAGATAGTTGGATACACTTCACACAAAGACAAAAAACTTTTTTTCTTATTATTATTTTAATTACACTTTGCATGTTTCAGATCATTGTTACCTGCCAGAATAATGGGCAATTTTTAGATGATTATTTTTTTAATTGAAAAATATATAGAAAGGAAAGTTTTTGTTTTTTCTTTCAGGTCCTGCCTGAAGACAATAAAAGCAGTCCTCTACACGGGCTTAAAGGCCACCAAGAGAGGAAGATCATTAACTTTAAATACAATGTAAAAAGCCAAGTTACAGTTTACAACTGTACTCAGTGAAAAAGACCCCGATTTTCCACTCCAATGAAACTAAAACAGAAGTTATTCCCCATAATGACCACTTATACAGGCTGTGGAAAAGGGGAGACTTTCAAGCTTGAGACCACCATCCCTACAATGACGCATGGGATTGGCTTTTTTTTTTTCTGCCAAGTTTATTCAGAAATTGTGTTTTAATTTTTACCAAGCACTAGATCATTTCCTAAGTCTTTATTTTGAAATGTATTCTAAATCTTAGAGCATTAAATGCAGATTTAATATAGGGTTTCCAAATAATCTTGCACACCATCATCTGTTTCAAAGTAGGGAGGCAGGTAGCCACTAAACCTATATTTTGCTCTGTAGGTAAAGGAGTGGACAATTTACAAGCTACATACAGACATGAAAGGTTCTTCAAAATAAAAGCACTTCCTGTTAACACTTAGCATATTTACTACTTTTGAGCAAAAACACAACGATTTATATTTTTAATGGGGTGAATATCATATCTCAATAACTTGAGAGACTAAGGTTGGTAGACGTTCACGTCAATCACGTTAACAGACAACATGCATCCTATCCGAGATTGATCATTTGCAGCATTATAGATTAATTAACTGAGTTGTTGAGTGTAACCCTGACCATCTCTGCCTGTTAATTTTCTATGGTCCAAAGAAAAATATCCCAACAGTCTAGAACAGAGCTAGCGTTTCCTGTCATTTTCTAAAGAATTTTTCATGCACCTATTGCTACTGTCACTGTACAGTCTACAACATATTTATATTCCTGCAGGGTAATTAGCACCATCTCATTTCTTCGGTTGCATGCTTGCACTCACCCCTCAGCTGAAGCTACACTACTGCTTGATGTGAATGCTATTACAGCTGCTGGAAGCATTTCAGTCCCTTTGTAGTTTATTACCCACCTGTAGGATAAGATCCAGGCTTTATATGGCTCTTTACTTTTTGAGCAAGTGCTGCAGGAATGTATGTGTGCAAGGATGATCATGGCATGTGGAGGGAATGTTTTCAAAGTCAATAATACTGGCAAAGGTAAAAACAACAACAAAAAAAACAACTGACTACTGAAAGTGTTCTGCGTTTACGTAATAATTGATATCTCATCGTACAGCCACTTTGTCTCCATGCAAGGAAAAAGTGTTAAGATCCATCACAGCAGCAGGGATCTGCTTGAGTTCCCCATTACCCTGAAAAGGCTATCGTTATCATTTTACATAAACAAAGTGTGCCATTCTGACACCATCAGTGACTTTGTTACAATAAGGAACAGGATGTGACCGCCGCATCTCTGAAAGATATCTTGAGGACATAACATTCTGGTCATTCTAAGAGGTTGCCAATGAAACCACAGACCACATTGAGTCCCCTTTAGATAACTTTATCTCACAGTTGACTAACAACTTTATAGCCACAGTAAATGCAAACAGTAATACATCATCTATATTAAAAAAAATAAAGATTTCATATGTGAGAACCTAATAAAAAAATTGTGCCAACCAAGTTTTACAATCAACAATGAACTATCTCAAATAAGAAGCACAAGACGTCCAGATAAAAAACAAAGTTGTTCCTCCCAGTGATAAGGTTTTATGTTTCTAAATGTGAGAGGGAAAACAATGGGATCCTTCCAGGATCAAATTTAAGGGAAACAAGCGATGGGCAATAAGAAACATTGCATATCACTCGTTTCCCTGTATTTACATCTGTAATTATGCAAATACAGATGTTTGCATGTGGTCAAGTGAAACAACTGAAGTGGAGTGGAGTTTTGATTTGAAAGTGAGCAAACACATCATTTATTGACTAAATTCTGACAATTTCAAGCTTTTTGGCCCTGAACAGCAGTTGGCTGGTTGGAAACCAAAACAAATCTGCATCCAGTCAATGCAGAAACCCGTCTTTGTGTGTCAAAGTCGTCACTGAACGAAGATGGCTGACAGTTTGCCAGCAAGGTGTTTGCAGATTCAGTCAGAGGAAGCACAACGATGTAAGAAAGTATTTAAAAGTAAACCAAGTCTCATCTTTACAGGCTGTGAAAAGTGAGTGAGAAAGATAAATGCAGCAAAGGAAAGCTCTGCCTTGTGCTGTTGAGCTTCCAACCTCTGTGATGAAACATAGTGGACTTTGAAAAGTCGATACCCTTCGAGAGTCATGGTACTGTTCTGCACTTTCTAAGGAATATGTCCAGTTCCTGCTGTTTTACAAACATAGGCTACAATAAATGAGCAAATTGCTAACAAAATAAAGGCAGTTTAAATGTCAACTGTGTAACTAATTTGTCTTTGTTATAAAAAGCTCCTGTGTCCTCCCATATTTCCTAAAGAGGATTCAGAATCTGCAAAAAATGTTGAATCATCTGCACAAAACTGAAGAATCCCACATCAACTGCAGGTCAAACTTTAATAATAAGTCTTGTTACTAATCTATAGGTACTTCTTCATTTTAATCATGTGACTCATTCAAAGGAACAGAGAAAGAATTATAAATGATTTAATGCTGCTAGATTATTACCACATCATTACACAAACACCATGCACTGTTTGAACACAAATATTGCTATATTAAAGTCATCTGTATTCCACTGTTTGGGAGATGCATCCAACCTGCCTGATGCTGAAAAATGACAATGTAATTTCTGCTCCATTTACTCCCCATACCCGAGCCAAGCGCTCTCATTCACTGATCGAGCCTTCACAGACTCCCCGCCCTTACCTCTCATGCTGAGCCAATATTGTACTTAAATCTCATGCTCCGATTGTCATGGATGGACCCTGTATGGCACAATTAGTTACACAGAACAATTATATTGGCACACAGTGTCTATACAGAACACCCTTTGAACAGCTTAAATGTTTACAGTGCAAGAAACCCAAATATAGATTACGGGCGGTGACCCAGGTCTGGCATACAGTAGAGAATAATAAACAGCCCCCCCCCGCTAAACTCCCAATCCTTCTGTGGCGAGAAAATATGTCAGCATGTGTGTATTTTGCAATTTAAAAGTTTCATACTAAAGTTATTTAGCATGAACATCACCACACAAAGAATACGTGTCCATAAATATTGTTTTGGTAGAGAGCACCACTAACCTTGATGGTTTGGAGAACTCTGATTGGTTGATGGCTGAAAGCTTGGACGAATGAGGTCAGCCTGTCGGTGATTGGATGAGCGGTCTATGTTGTCCTGCTGAAATGGGTTAAAAGAAAAAAACTTTTGTGAGATTAAATAAAACAACACAAAAAGAAACTCTTATTAAAGATGTTCTAAAAATGTTCATCCCTCATTGGTGAACAAGATTGCAAAGGGAGACGGATTGTTTTGGAAGCACAATACATACCATCCACTAACTTGCGCATGAGTTAATTGAAGTACTTCCAGGAAGGGTATTTTGTTTGCTTTTGATTTAAAGATAATAACAAAAAATAAAGTTTAAAATGGTTTAAGTGCATTTTGCAATACTGCTTAAAAATAAATAAATCAAGTAAATGGGCCATTGTACAATAATCAAGCATCAAGAAAGATACCAGGTTCATGTTTCCCATGAACAAATGGTGTGCAGTTTTGTACAATCCAATAAAACATTTAGTAAATCTCATAAAAGATTTGACCATTGTAAGAATAAAGGTCCTTTTTTCGTCCATGAGGAGTCCACCAGAGGGCGCATAAAAACAATTGTGGTGGTGCACACTCGCTGGACTGTTAGCTAGTATACTAACAGTATACTAACATACTTGTCTTATAGTTTTTTTTTACTAAATTATGACAATTATTCATATGCATTCTGTAGGAAAATAGGTAATATGGCAAGAAGTATGTTAATTAATATAAATAAGTATGTTACACTTTGCTGATGTGCAGTGTAAGAATAATTTGTTAGGATTTCTTCCGCACATGCGCAAATGAGTCAAATAAATGGGTCGCACTTCCTGAACAGATTGTGTAGGGAGTGCTTAGTCAAAATGTTTTTGTCAGAACTCCCTATTGCAGCATTAACAGCTGTCAGTGGGAACAAACAGCTAAATAAAAAAAAAAAAAATCACACAAAAGAAATTAGATTTTTATTTCACTTGTCAACAAAAAAAGCTAGATTGAACATTGAAAGCTAAATTCACGCTAACCTAAAGTAGTATCAGATTACAAGTAGGAAAAATAATAAGGTGAGACAAATGAGTATTTTTTATTTTTATGTAACTGGGAGAAATACATGGATGGCTTGTACCTTTGCATTTTTCATACATTCTTCACAGTCACAGAGAAACAAACCAAACGATAATAAAATCACACAGACCCTCGTGTGATGCTTAAGTCTTTGAAGATGGGTCGTAATGAGACCAAGGTCAGACAAAGTTTGGACAAGGAGCTTACAAAAACCTGTTCATATTGAAGAAGTTGAAAGGAGTTCTGAGGAGTCAAGAGGCTGAGGTTGCAGCTTTTTGAAAAGGGTCAGAAGAGGGACAGAGGAAAAGTTAAGGCCCTGAAAGCAGGACAGAGACAAAGTTGAGGAGATTGAGCCCCAAATGAACAACAATAAAAAGATATCAGGTCTACATGTCAAATTACACCTTTAAAAGATGTCAGAGTCAGGTTAAACATAATGGCTGGGATTTGGTTCAGTACTGAGATCATCAAGACACTTTTGCCCAAGAGGGAGCAGCTGAAAATAATCCAAAACAATACCTTTGGTTCTCTGTTTATGCTGGCTCAGGTTAAGCAATAAAGGTTTCAACAGGTCAAATGATGTAATTTCATTACATTGCCAGGCTGTTTTCACTGTCTGCAGTTTGTCAGACATCTCTTCAACTTAACCAGAATTATGTAATGCACAAAAACAAAAGGAAAAAAAATCCACTGGGGAAAACATCTCAAAAATGTAAGCAAACCTATAATTCTGAATGTAGTAAAAATATTCAGAGAAAACTTTGAGTTGGAAACATCAGCATGGGTTGAGGAAAACAAAAGCTGCAGTCACATTGTTTTCTGGCGCGCCGCTGTATTTTGTCATCTCCAAAAACCTGTTTCATGCTAGTGTTAAAGACATGTTGAGAATCATTAAGTCCTTTTGGAAGTATGCGTTTATGTATATTCTCTGTAGCTCAAAACATTCCCTACGTTCCGCAGCTGCGGACTTGATTTAAATCAGAGAGTGAGTTATAACGCCTGTAGCGGCTGCCTTTCAAGCTTTGGATAAGCTGAGGTGAACGAATCACCGACAGTGCAAACGGAGCATTTGCACAGTGTAGCATGAAATAGAAGAATGTCTCATTGCAGCAACATTGGAATAGCACTTGAACTTTAAAGCAATTGAATATGTTTTCTTATATATCCAATTGCTGATGTCTTATTTACCTAATTTGCTGTATATTCCCGACATACAAGACAATTGTTAATGTCAGGGACCTAAACCTCCATTTTCTGTCCACAATGACATGTGACCAAATCTACAAAACCTTCCAAAATCCAGTGAATAATTAACTGACAAATATATGTGTATCAACTGAAATCAAAATCTTATTATATCTATTTCTTTTTAAAGAAATACAAAATATGTTCACATACTTTAGTAACGCATATAATTTCTAGTCCAAACCCAAAATGATTCAGCTATCTGCAGCTTTCACTCAGCAAATGTGAATGTTTATCCAAGTGATCCAACAAAGATTTGGAGGGGCTGACTGGTAGTTTACGGAACATCTTGTTTCTTTGGCAAACATTCCCTACGTTCTGCTTGCACAGCAGTTCAGTGCTTCACTTTAGTTTAGTTTTACTTCAGCACATGAAGAATTAGGTCACACTGTCGTTTCTAAAAATATTACCAAAACATATTACATCAATTATCCCCCCACCCCCCTACTCACAGTTTTCTTTCAAATTAGAGCCCGCATAAAATGTATTCACTTTATAAAAAGATTAACATTTCAAAACAATCCTCCCTTTTCGGCATCAATGCTATCTTCACGCAAATCTGTTTCGGATCACGGCTCTGCAGTTTTATCAAGGAAAGAAATCTTCCATAACTCTGGAATTTCACACTGAATGGGTTTTCTCATTCAGCAAGTCAAGGTACATCTGTTACCGTTGAACGGTTTGTAAACAGCCCAGTGAGGGCTTCTGTGCATGCAGACAGCTATGCATGTTTGCTTTTGTGCACCGTGCACACGAGAGCGTACATTACCCTCCATACACCGACCCAAAATGTTGAGAAAAAAAAAAAAAGCTCTATCCAAGAACTCAAATCTTTAAGTCTCACCTAAACAAAAATGTTTTGTGTCTATAAACGATAAGGGACATTGAACTCTTTGGCACTATGATGGCATAATTTCTGACAAAAATGGAATGAAAGAGATTTTGTTGCAGAACTTGCAAGAGAGGAAGTTCGGAGAAATGTTTCTCTCGGACACAAGATATGAGACCGTACATTCCTGCAGTGAAATTTTGTAGCAATAAAAGATTCACGGAGAAATCCACTGCCGCCGACTAAATTTTCAGCTTCAACTGCCTCAACAATTCAAAATAACTTTTTCCGATCGGTGAAAACGTCGCACTGAATGTTGCCAGGTCACAGTGGCAACCCGACTCTTAAGTGCGGACACCGTAACCGAGTGAAGACTTGAGAAACTTAGCTGCATTATGTGTCCATAAAGTTGTTTTTTTTTTATAATACTCGCCATTGTAACCATCTTAATGCTAACAATCAAACTTTTAAAAAAACCCAGAAGAGAAATCTGGTACAGCAATCTGATGCACCATCAATACCAATCCATCCAAAAATGTGTATGAGTTTTGATGCTTATGTTTTTTATTAATACTGACATCATGTTTATCAATATATTTGCAGCATTAATGAATGAATGGAAAACAACAAACTGATCAAGTGAACAACACCGACTAGCAAACAAAATGTTATTATTGCGATGGCCGTAGATTATTTTCAAGAATCCTAAGAGAGACTGCTTGTGATCAAGCACGCTTCTCTTCTTTGGAGAAGAGTGTTTTTGCAGTTAGAGGTCTGTACTTTTTAATTCTACCTGAGACCACATATTGTTTTCTGCTTTCAAAATATTTAGAATCCTTTTTTACTCCAGCTTAAAGACATCCTGCAGCGTTTTAGTGACACAAGTACAAAAACAAAATTATAATCATAAATACACAATGAATAAACACGATGGTGGTCATATGTCTAGATATTAGATGGTATTTATACCCTCTTAGACACAGGCCTACAAAATTAAATAAAAATTTCACTCCATATCCCGTGGTTTCTTCAGTTATTCTAAAAGGTAGGGTGATTTTTAACATTTGGGTTCATTTAGCTGCTGGTTTCAAGAACTTTCCACATTTGCTCATTTAGCTTCTCCCCCAGTTCAGCAATTGTGGGTAAGACTTTGGTGTAAGGTCCTTATGGTGCCCAGTTTATGTTCCTCTGTTACATAAGGTAGACTTACCAACAGCTCAGTGAGAGGATGGCTCAACTCAGGAGAATCAGACCTACAGGTCAAAACCCAGCAGTTCACCTGCATCTGAAGGCTAAAACCCAGTCTTTTAAGGACAGCCAAGAAAAAGCTTCGGCATGGGTCTTCCCACGGCTTTAAGATGGAGCTGCATAAATGCACGTTCCTTGGCTGAAGTTACTCACGACTGCATCGGTGCCTGCTGCTTGAGTGAGTGAAATAAGTGTGGAAAAAAAGAAAAACATACACAACTCAGGTCCTTCCTGTGAAATTTCTCTTGTTTAAGCTTTTGTAAGTTATCCAGTAAGATAGGTTCAGGAACATTTAAAGTCTGGCTTTGCATATTAGGTGGAGTCATGTATAATTTGACCAAAATCACTCAGTAGTTCATCAAACAACCACCAACAGAAATGGTGGACTTATTCAAGAAGATTAGAACTAATACACAGGAAATTGGTATTTACCTGGTAATTTGGATGATGCAGGAAGTAATCCGGACATCCAGCCACAGCCATGGTTTCAGAGACCTCTCAACAATTTTTATGGCTGGAGAACAGGGTGTACAAAGCGGAACCTGAGTAGAAAGTTAATAAGAGAAAAATACATTAGTGAAAAGACATAAAAGTGGAAATGTGTTGCGATGTGGTAAAGTCTGAAGAGAGGAGGGGGAAAAAAAAACAGGAAAACTGGTGGATGATTTAAAAAACAGGCAACGAATTCCAAGTTTTGAGATGAAAAATCTGGTGCAAAACGAACATTGACTGAAACAGACTCACCCTGCTGTTAACAATGGGATAATCCAACGTTAAAAATGTTTTTAATTTTTTTTTTTATCAGATTTCAGTTCAACGTGAACAATTAAACCAATTTGCAGACATGTGACATTTTCTTACTACTGCTACAAAGGCAAACAAAACCCAAATATGGTCGCAGTTTTAGGACGCCAACGTCCCAGCCATCTTTGGTCAAAATAACCACAAATTCAACAGTGAGACTTTATTTGAACATCTTAAAGTGGGTAGCCTACTAACCTCCAGGCACTGCTGCTGCTACTAAACAAGCACCTGTAAACACTCAACCAAAAATACCCTGCCGGCATATTTCCAGATCTGAAGTTAGACCCTAGGGAATATTTAGAGCCAAGTGGCCTGGGCTCATAACTGTGATGGGCTTTTATACAGCAGTTCATGACCCCAGGTCTGTATTTAAAAACATGAGCTGCTGTTTCAGAGGCAGCTAATATTATCTCATGTTTGCATTAGCGGTCGCTGCTGGGTTGCCCTGGTGGCTTTGCTGTGTTTATACTGAATGTGTGCGTTTCTGCTTGTACACAAAGTCCTGCAAGGATAAGTGTTAGCCTCGATTACTTGCAAATTAATCGTAAATTAACGTGCAGTTGCGATGTGTGAAAAACTGCAACTGTAAGCACAGAAGTGGACGCAATTCACCACATGTAGATGCATCATTGGAGTCTGAAATTATGTTTGAAATCTGTGTCCATGCCAATCCAAGAAAAAGGAAACATTATGTCAACTGGCAAATTATTTTTGCAAAAATTCATCTTGCTGAAGTGCTACAAGACGGATGGCTTACTGGACTAGTTTTGATGCCTCTGAACTGAACTGGTTCCAAAAGGGGTCTTTGCGTGTCGTGCCTGGGATTTCCCTGAGAACATTCATCAATTAGCTTTTTTCTGTTTCTGGAAGAAAAAAAATCTTATAAAAAGAGCTTAGTAAAGGTTTTGTTGCACGCACAACCGCATGCTCTTCTGTTTTTCTGATCAAGCTGACACTTCAGATGAAGCTCATATTTCCTCTGTTAAGTCGTATTCTGTGGTTTGTGACTTTAAGTAAGGATAGAAATATATTCCTATCTCTCCTTCCATTACAACAGATTAGCACCGCATCTTTATTAATGAAGACACACCAATCCGGAGTTAACAGGATCCCTCTAAAGGTCACCAACACACGTGTCAAGTATAAAAGCCACACCGCTTGCTTGGTTTTTAAAATTCATCCTCAACACAGACTTTCAAGATCGCAACTACAGCTTAACCTTTTCAACCAAGACATGAAGAGAATCTTGTTGTAAAAGCTGCATAAATTTCATTAAAGAATTTTCAACGGAAGACACAGCTCTTCTTTTGACTGTAGTGCAGTTATCTATAGCATCCACAATTCAATCTTCCTGTTGGCATACATGGAAAAAGCATTAAATAGGCAACAATGTTCAACAAAATTAGTGAAAGATCAAAATCTGACGTTAAACCACATTACAAAGTTATTGAAGTTATTTACAAAAGCTTCTTCAAGTTTCTTTCATACATCAGTATGCTTATAATGACTTTGTGTCCATTTTAAAAGAAAAACAATCCAGTACCCCTGAAAGGACTGTGCAGTGTGAATGAGCATTCCATGTATGTGGCCTGAGAGGCTGGCCGTTAAGGACAACTCATCATTTGCACATTATTTACAGACAAGCAGCTTAAAACAAAAACTTAGCAAATCAATAGTAGAATTCCTGAAACATGGAAAAGAGCTTAAACATCCCATGGAACTGCAGGTGAATTTTCAAAGTTCTGATTTTCAAAGCCTCGGCAACTCTCCTAGATGAATATACTGATCCAAAATGCATGCACCTACACTAGTGCAGCTGACATAATCAAAGCCATTCCTTTGCAGGGATTAGACTCTCTCTGAGGCCTTTGACTCAATAAATTCCACTTGAACAGTGCTCTGGGGTCTAAGCATCTGCGGCCCTGACAACTCAATTACTGTCATAGAAGAACTTGGAGACTTTGGGGTGGGGGGGTGCAGTGACTGTACTGAGTCGGGCAGTTACAGCATGAGGATTAATTAAAGTAATGTTTGCTCAACCTTGCATAGGGGCTCATGTTAGATGGGGGACTTCAAATGTTCAAATGCAAAGGTGGACTTGAATTATGTGTCCTGTGTAAAAATAAGGCTGCCAAAGGCAAGTTTTCCTATGACTGACCAGATGTTTTGAAAAACTATTTATTAGCACAAAAAGAACCTAATCAAATTCACGTGTAATACAGCTCGTTCTAACTTTTAAATATTTTTCTAAATATTCCAAAGGGTCATTCAAACTGAAGAAATTTTATTATAATTCTTGTAACACAGCAGTTGGAAAAACCTTTTATTCAAATAATGCAAAAGTGCTGGCTTTTTCTAGTCATGAGCAGTGGCAGCCATCATTTATTTGTACCTCAGAGAACAAGAATCTTTCAGACCGTATTAACATGCATGTCTTTATTTATGCTTATTATTCGTTTACTACTGACCACTTTATAGTGGAATAAACATTTGATGAAAATGATGACGAGGATAATATTGTCATCCACAAAAATGGATTTTAGGTCATACAGATTATTTTATTAATTCAGCAAAAATAATTCACTAATAGTGTCAGTTGTCTCAGTGTCTGTTGATTGAATGAAAGAGACAGAATTGGCTGCTATTGCACACACTTTAGTGAGTGTGACCAGCTCTGTTCTGTGCTTAGAAATCTGACACTGACCTTGCAATCTTACAAAATTAGGAAAGAAACAAAACAGAGCAAATAAGCAGAGTTTGTGCTTTTAATTATTTTTGTAGACGTGCAGTGTTTCTACAAGAGAGGAAGACAAGGTTGAGTTTACTCAAATATGCATTTGTGAAATCATTGAACATGTTACTTTATGTCACAAAAGCAAATTATAAAGTGGGCATTCCAGGGCATTCCAAACAAAGTTCACTTATTGAAAATGAATTCAGCCCCATTAAAGATCATATGTAAATTTGTTCATGAGCTACAACGGCAATACAGCTCTAGTGTTATTAAGCCATTAGTGGTAAGAGAATTATCTAATTGGGGGATTCCTCTGCTCAAGTTAATTTCATTTACTTGCAATGAATGGTAGCTTTTAGAAATCTAATACAGAATCTACTTATTGAGTCCCCGGCACGGTGAAGCTCTTAAGTTTTCTGCGAACTGCAGAATTTGACCTTGGTTCATGAGCACGGTTATCAACTAAGACAGCAAGATGTTGTGTAACTGATCATTACAAAGAACTCAGGGACACAAGATTAGTTAGTGTAGCAGTAAGTAACCCGGTACGTTCTTACATCTCAAGGATCCAGCTTTAACAATGCAAAGTGATAAACCGTGAAGAGATGCTATGAAGCCTAGGATATTTAGGCTAGACATCAAAATGCTAAAGAGCTAAAGATTTCTCTTTTTGTAGAGGTGACGCTCAGTTGCTTAGAGACTCACCAGATCTCACAGACACATCTAAAACGCAATAAGTAAAAACAATGACGTTAAAATAGTTCTGCTGAAACACCAAAGTGTTAACCGGATGCCCACTGTAGTACTACAGCTAAAAAAGTTATACGAGTTGACTTATCTACTCGGTACATTCTTATTATAAGAAAACGTAATGAGTAGTTTCAAAAGACCTGCAAATAGCAGGAATTTATTTCTTTTTAAATTAAAATAATGAATAATACACTCAACCATAATGGCCTCTATGGATACTCACAGCACCAGACTCCAATGCTAAAGAGAAATTTAAATTTAAAATAGATATTCCTCAAAGCTAAGCACAATATACATCACATGTTGTCTAACTTCATCTGGAATGGAGTTAGAACTGAAAACAGGATGGCTTTGAGAAAGTTAAGAATGACAGATTATTTGAATGTTTGCGAGGACACCTAAGATACATACACACCCACCCAGAAAGGGCATGAAAGCCTCTTTCCAGGCTTCCACGGGGTCAAAAGGTGACATTTGTTGCCCAAGGAGGTCAGGTGGTGTGCTGACTTTGTTTAAAGAGATTAAAGTAAGTGTTTTATCTCTGAAGCTACGCAAGCTTCGAATCTACATGGGGTTGTTTTCTATCTTACACCCAAAAGCTCTTGTGTGATGCTAACCCACTTCTGCAGATGGTCAATTTCCAACTACTCCTGTATGGTTCAGAATAAAGTCCCAGTCGCTCCCTGATAACTTTACACACAGCATTTTTAAATCAAGAAATCTTCACGGCAAATCTGTCCAGAAAAGGCAAGTGATGATGTAATTAGAAACTGTAGATGAAGGGAATAAGATAGACTGTCAAAACTTTATGATGGTACTGCGGTGTAGCGAGGAGGCTGTCGGTTTCAATTTATTTCAGAACATTCACGCCAAGTTAGTTCATTTCGCAATTAGAAGGTGTCAAGTCCTCAAACAGAGTTTAGCGCGCAGTGATTGATCCCCCCCCCCTCCCCCTTTGTTTAATTTACCCTAAGATAATGAGGCTCAAAGCACAAGTGTGATCTATGGAGTCCTGCTGCAGCCCTGGGGCATCCCTCGAGACACAGTACAGCTGGAGCGGGCTTGACGTCTCTCATCTCATAGTAGTGATGTTGAAGGCCTTGAAAAACACAGTGCTGCACCCGGGGGTGGAGCGGGGAGAAGGATCTGCCTAGAGCATGATCATGCAAACCAGAAAGAATACGAAATGTCTTCATCTGGCACTGATTGCTGACAGTTGCACTGCTTGCAACAGAGAGGGCCACACTGATTAAGAGCGGGCTATTTTAATGTATCTTAATTAGGCAGATGACATTTTTAGCTGGAGCAGCAGAACACTAACAGTGCTGCCTGCTCCAACTTAATTAAAGTTTTAGCAGCACTGATAACGATAGTAGCCTATCCTACGGTCTAAATAGACATGTTTCAGGCGAAGAAAACTTAAACGCAGTCTGGTGACTGAAAACAGCCACTTGTTGGCTCGACTTGTTGATTGTTTACCAGTTAGCAAACGTACCATACATAGCACAGGATCTCCAGTTGAGCCACCTTCCCACATATGTTTTGCACCCATGCATTGACCTAAGAGGCAACATGCGGTACACGTTTAATCCACAGCTGCATGATTTATCTAACTGTGGCAGCTATGCTAGGCAGACGCTCTGTCTGCGACGATGATGATCAACTCACAGCAGCTACTTTCTGATTAATTCTGCAATTCCCTTTATGACCAGTTTTGGGAACATTTTTAAATTACATTACAGTTAGGTGATTCTCAAATATGGGGTAAAAATAAAGAAGAAAACTTGAGAATTACACTTCAGAAGAAAAGCAATAAACTCCTCCTGAAATAGTGCAACAATGTGAATTCTGCAGCCTTCATCACAAGGTAGACGACTATACGCCACGGGGGGACAGAAAATGAAACATATACTTTACAGAACATGACAGAACTTGTTCCACAAAATGCTCATTATGACTTCACTTTCAGACACACATGGATACGTCAAGCCGTAGACAGCCGCTGAAGGAGTAAGTCGAAGAAGTAAGGTGTTTAAAAATGAACTTAGAGGATATGAAAAGGATTATAAGGCTATTAGACAAGAAATCGTATCTGAAAGACAGAAAAGAGTCTGAAATCTGGTGTCATTATCATGCCAAAGAATCTGAGTTTATCCTGTTAGCCAATGAAGAAGTTTATTTTCTTATTCTGCTCTAATACATTTCACTATATGAAGAGAAAGTCAAATCATGTATGTAAAATAGTACATCACTGAGAAAATCCCATACCAGCAAGCTGAAAATCTAGAAATAAAAATCTCCCTGGTGCATTTCCACATATATGGAGAGGGTTTATCAATAACTTATACCAACAAGAAGAGCTCATATGTCAATGTGTAATACAAAAGAGTTTCACTCGCACAGAAGTCCCGGGAGTAATCCTCTGATCCTTTAGCATTTAACGTCTTCTGTTTCAATGCTTTGATTTTCACTCCCCTCACCCCAGGATGCTGTTATTTTAAAGAACAGCTTCGGTATAGTGCAATCATTACATGTAGGAAATAAACACGATTTACAAGTAAACTTGTGGAAGTACATCGAAAAGCAACATAGGGGTTGTACTAAAAATTCAAACATGAAAACAAAAACCGTCGTCCTGAAAAGACCGAACAGATCAGACGAGGGTGACGCCCCCTCTCACTTACCACACCCACCAAACTGAGCTCCCACATGTTGGCTCCCCTTGCAAAACACACCAGCTCTACCCCTCCCCTAAATATATTCACCCGACCATAGCCCAGGACCCCCACCACACCCCCGGTCTCACTCCTCCCCTCGTCTCGTACACTTTGTTCCACAACATAAACAGCGTGTTCATTGAAGAAGTGGAACAGCTCCAGTTCAGAGTGCGTAGTGGAGAAGGGAGTAAAATCGATGTACTAAATGCAAACTAAACCCAGAAGGAGGGGCTCCAATTATTAGTAATCAAAATAATTTAAAGAAGCACATTTTGCACATGTTAATGGAGGGAGTCATGGACAAAGAGCTCCATCCACTTGTCTACTACATGATCCTCCAGTCACTTTAGAGTCCTACGACTCTTTTGCATAAGTATCTCCAAGTTTTACTGATTAAAAAAAAAAAATTTTCGATGGTTCAGCGAGGGAACATTTCATTTAGCCCCTAAAATTACAGGAAATTCATCTGTAAATTATGAGATTTACAAAACTGTCCAGCAAAACTGTTCAGCAATCCAGTTCCCCGTTATGGAAGGAGAGAGTTTAACAGAGCATCCTTGTGTTCTGCTTCAATCAGCAGATTAGACGGCAGTCACTCTTCGCTGGACGTGCTTGTTGCACATATTGATTAGTCATTAATTGGCAGCTTTCATTATTTGGGAGCAGCAGCGTAAAGTGGGGCTAAAAGAGAGGGCCTGATGTCATGCCGGGTGAGGCTGAATAGCGCCACTCTGGGAGAAAAACCTTTTGGAAATGTGGACAGTGCCTAATTGGATGAGGATGTCATTCGGCCGCCTGGGAGAACCACGAGTTATGCAATAGCACAGATGAATGGACGAGGGTTGGAAGCAGCAACGCTCGTAAAGTTGGCCGCCGTGTTGGTCCGTCTGGTGCTATAGTGACAACATGACTGCAACTAAATCATGTAGGACCACCCCCCCCCCCCCCCCTCCAACGGCCAATGGTAAATAAGAGCTAATAAAGCCATAACTGCATCTGTGCAAGTGTCACGGCTACACCACAACAGACTGTCAAACCCAAATAAAGTTGACCTTCATTTACTTAAATGAAACACGCCTCCAATCTAGGTGTCCAGTTAGAGGAAAGTGGGGAAAAGGATATATTTAAGTTACTCAGGAATGAAAACAAGTTTGGAAAAAAAAACATATCAGCAACGACTTAGTATAAGTCTCATTTAAATGTACTACTACTGTGTAGCTCATTAAAAACCTCAAGAGCCAGTTCCCTTGGAATAATTATTAAAAATGAACTCATTACTTAGACTGTAGACTGTCAAATATGCAAAGCGTAAAACCATACAAGAATAAAACTTTTTTTTGTTTTCAGTATCATTTGAATTTATGTTGACTGGCTTTACAAGTAGGACAGCTTGTTCAATAGGTGAACTCTCTGCTATTTAGAAAAATCTTAAAGTTAACTACTTTCTGTGCCACTCATGCGGTCAAAAATACATTTAGAGGGAGCACAGAGATTAGAAAAGCAATTTACCAGGAAACGTGTTGTCTACGTATTGAGACAGATCCTCCATTTTCAAGAGAGCAAGGCTTTCAGCACATAACAAGCAGGCAGATTAAAGTCAATGGAAGTTGTTCCGTTTCATCCTATTGAGCCTCTGCAGTGAACAATGTTGGTATTGGATATAATAGCAGGCTTCTCTGAAATATCAAAGTTAAGGTAGATAGATGATACCTTATAGCTCATCAACAGAGACTGAAATCAGCTAAAATATAAATTGGCAGGTCTAAGGTTTACAAAATATAGAGATCAAAAATTTGGCACTAAGTTAGGATTGGTGCACCCCAAGTTCAACAAAAGAAATCTTCTTTTATCTTTTGTCATATTCCATATGGGCTCCGATCAACAGAGAAAAAAACAGGATGCACCAAGCGACGGGGTAAACAGATGAATAATTGGATAAAAGTAAACCGATAAAGAGAGGTGTCAGGTTCAGCACTATACATACATGAAGAATTGCTTTGTCATCACGTTGCATCAACTTTACATTACCTGTAGCCACCTGGGCCCACGGTACCTCAGGTGTTCTGTTACCCACTGGATAAAGGCAACATTCTTAACTCTCACTCAGGTTCTCAGCCATATTTGGACCAGAACCAGACATTGAGAAACTTAATCCACTGTACTTAGACAAGTAAGCATTGCATCACTTTAGGTCAAAAGTGGAACGTGGTGAGAATCTGGTTTGCACAGGTCCATATTTACAGGGTGGAAGAAGAGGAGAGACTAGGGTACACCACAAGGTTTTTCATTCTGGCAAAGATTTCATCTGTTAGAATCAGACTATCACTAAACACGCCTATTTAATAGTTACACCAAGTTGCCAAACAAACAGGCACAAAACAGAAACGGTCTTAGGCTGCAACACCTTGTGGAATATGAACATGTGCTAAATGAAGCCTGCTTATGCAACAGCGTCAATACTTAAACTTGAAAATAAATAAATAAATAAAAAATAGTTCCCAACTTGACCAGATTATTTTTTTGCCAACACTTACAGCCATGCAAAGCATTCTGGTACATAAGGTGTCATTGCTTCACATTTAAATCCAGTCAGATCCAATGACATGAACTGTGCTGTGGATTGTGTTAATGGTGTCATGACATCAGTGAGGGAGTATTAACAGCGTATAAGCCCAGCCTGACCAGTGCTGAATGACCGCTGGCTGACGCAAGACCTGATGGAATGCTGCCTGCAGCATGACCAGAAGCTCATATGTCCCAAGTAGAAGCTAAAAGGAGCTGCTAAACGTTTGGATATTCAGGACTTTGTACACACTGTACAAGCAGAAGACAGCATTCGAGTCCAAAACCAAGGGTTTGACTGTCTGAAACGAAGGCAATCCGAGTAAAGGTTATTGTATAATTACTTGCAATTGCAGCACTCATGAGCCTTCTGGCAGCCAACAATCGCGCAAAGTTCCTGCCCCATCATGCCTTTGCTTAACATAGACTTGAAATAGCAGAATGGTGAAAGGAATCATGGCTCCACTGGTTGGTTGCCATATGCACAGTGATATGACCACAAAACACAATTTCAAGAAAACAGAAAACAATTATCTCCAAGAGAAGATAACCACAGCAAGTGTTTGACTCTGGTTAGTAGCAGTTAACACACTATTAGCCTATTTCTACACATATCAAAGGATTATACGGGATATTTTACATCTGTGCTGACCTGCAGTTGGCCTATACTTATTTAAGTTTAGAATCCCAGCCTGTACAATATAGACTATTTGCAAAGAGGCAAAATAGTATAAGTAGATTAGTTTTCAATTGTGAAAAATTGGAAACCATGAGAATAACCTAATGGCTAAAGGTAAGTACTGCAGTGGTGTTTAGGTCATCCATCGCTGCTTACAATTAAGTTGCTTTCGTTATTTTAAAGTTGAGGTTCTCAAAAAGTTGCATAAATGATTGTAGTTAGTCATAGTCAGATCCATCCAGGACACAATGCCAGTCCATCAGAGGGCATAACCTATTAATTTAAAAAGCTACTCATTTCATAATCCATCAAAATTTGGATAAAATAATTCTGAATGTTTGTTATTCTTTCGTGTCTTGCATGCTAAGGTTTTCAAACATATTTCCCAAACTTCAGTGGACTGAGAAGGTACATAAACAATGAATGTTTTCAGTTATTAATATGTACCCTAAGTAATTGCTATGGGGCAAAAAGCATAAATAAAATAACCACAAAACTTTTGAAGCTCTAACTTGAGTTTTAAGCCACTACTTTCCTAACGTCAAGGCGCGATAAGCACATAGGTAAATAAGAAAAAAAACTCTTAAAAACTGGACTTGAGTTTATTTATTCATTCAGCAAAGTGTAAAGTAATAAAACAGATTATATGAGCTGTACAAGATTTAGTGTTATTTTTAATCAGTGGTCCTTATGGCAGGTAAAACTATAAGAATGTGGTGCTTTGAAAATATAGGACAGAGTGACACTACATAGTACACTTTAGTGTACTACTGCTATGCTCTCTTGGAAGTATGAGTACTTTGGGGCGTTTGGGGAGGGGTGTTTGGTTGCTGTTATCAGTTTCTGCTACTAGGCGTCTCCTTATCCTACACAGTGGACTTATCGTTCATCTTTTCCTTCCCTCTTCTGGTTCCATTTGTTGCTGGACTGTAATTTGGACCAGTGACTGCATCAATGCTGTCATAAGATTTGCAGCAATACGCTTTTAAAACAGACCAAATAAAAGGGAAGTGTGCAAGTTGAAGCGTGATATGGCAATACGATTTCAGCCGTACATGTTAACATACAGTATCAAGTAATGTTTCCAAAAGTTTTTATGTACCAGAAAAAAAAAATGTTTTGCAATTTCAACATTATTTGTTGTGTTATGTCACAAAAAAATGAAAGAAAAGTGGATTGTTATCAGTTAGCGATGTTTGATTGGTTGAAGGATGAGCTCACATATCTGTAACATTTTACCCATATGTTGAAATTTCCACATTCCATTAGTCAAACGTTATGAGAGGAAAAATCAAGAGTTTCTTACAATCTTTGACGATGAATTCCAATATGACTGCCTTGAAATAAATTAGTAATAGTTACAGTAACACTGACACTAAATAAGCTCATCTTTATACATCCATGTATACATAAATTGCCACACTGCGATCCTTAGGTCACAAAAAGAGGCCCTTTTGAAATCGTCCTTCTAAAACTTTCAGGCATGGTCAGAAGTGCATTATCCATGTGTGCAGTTGCATAGATCCAAACGACTGCCTGGATACATTTTGTAGGAAAATATATTTCAATTGTCAAGCCTTCATGCTCTGCATATCAGTAATATATCTCGTCAGTTGGATGGAGTCTAAACTGGCCTCATTCCCCACATCTGATATATTTTCAGTAGCTGGGATGATAAATCTCACAAAGAGTCATAAAACTAAGAAAAGTGTTGCAGTTAGTCTCCTGATAATGTCCATCCCTGTTTCAGTTTTCACCATACAGAGCAAATGTTCAGAAGTTTTCAAAAACTTTACATCTACATTTTATTTAACTTTTTTTGTGTTTGTTTTCTCTATGTGTGTGTGTGAGAGACAGAGAAGGAGGCAAGATCAGAGGTTAAGGGGGGTTAGATGGAAATTTTACATTAGTTGCACCTAAGGCGCTAAAGAATAAGAGATAACATTTTGAATAGGCAAATCAGATCTCCCCTAATGCATTCTGAAAAGGAGTCAACTGCATAAATTTGCATAACAGTAACAGACTACTAGACTAGTTTAAAAAGGGACACAACCAATTAAAATTCTAATTCATCCCAGATTACTCAATCTGGTCAGATTTAATGCAGTTGCTTCACCAACCCAGCAGCTTCAAGATCTGCAGGGGGAAATAATGATAAAAAAAAAAAAAAAAAAAAAAATCAAACAAACAAAAAATGTCTACAAATCCAAGACTATAAATCTCCTGGAGATAAGAGATAAATCCAAAATGCAGTTAATTCAAGAGATTCTTACACAGTTCGGATCAGACAACCTGGAATCATCCCAGGGACCTCATTGGGGTCCCCGGAGTCCACTTTGGGAACCACTGCAGCGAAACCACTGGAGTGTCTCTGGGAAAACGCCTCTTTCTTCCCCCCCCTCCAAAGCCTAAAGTAAATGCAACCCAAAGGAAAACAACGATAAGGCGAGAGTAGAGGAACTCCGTCAGAACTGAGGTGTGGGACCGGGGAGGGGGGGCTGCTGGTGCAGCGTGGCGACCCACAGAGTCCCGCTGGACGGGTCACTGTGTTCCGAACCGTAAACAAGGATCAAACCCCACTTGGAACACCGGGATCAGAGCCGGAAGGTGTTCGGGAAGCGCGCGTGAGACTCGGCAGTTCGTCGGCATGTTTCGAGACACCGGAACAGGCTTGAAGTGTCTCCAAGTAGAAGATTCCCACTGGTGGGACTGCAACAGTCCACTCCGATGAACCAACTTGGCTATAAGTTCACTGACCGCTTGGTGGCTGATGTCAGAGAGAAAGAGAAGAAGAGAGAGAGGAGGAGAGAGAGAGAGAGAGGGAGAGGCTCTCGCGCTGAGCGGTTACGCAAAGTGCGCACATGTGTTCCCAAACAGCCTGTGTCATCATATCGGCACATTAAACTTTTGCTCAGTGTACCAAGTCACCCACTTTCGTTTTTTGTCCTCCATCCACTTACACTTTGACACACGCAAACCAGTGCGAAACATAATACATGTTTACCGGGCAACGTGCCCTCGCTCACCTTAAAGCCAGATCAGATCAGGACGGCTCCGATCCTCGTGGGACAAAAAAAAATAAAAATAAAAAAATAAAAACCCCGTCCAGGCAGGATGAAGATGAAGGTGGACAATCTACGGAGCTCGATCAGGCCACGTTGGTCAACATACCCAGACTGGACAGATAGACAGAAGCAGCGGGAGGAGAAGACTAGGAGGAGGAGGAGGAGGAGGAAGAGAAGGAGGTAGGAGGAGAAAGGAGAGAAAACAGTGGTAGCAAAGACTGCGGGGCAGCAGCTCATCTCCTGCAGCTGAGGGAGGAGGACACGCGCACGTGCACGCGCCCAAACATACAGGAACGCAAACAAGCTCCTCCCACTTATGCATAGGCCACTCCCACATGAAAACGGTTCAATAATGAGGCGGTTGAGTCTGGCGAAGAGAAGAGCGCTTTCCTTTCCTTTCTTTCCTTTCCTTCCCCGTCTCTGCCAAAGAAAAGTGTCCACGCAGCCCGATACGGACGGACTCCTCTGTCCTTCGGGTTCGATAAGAAGGATGATGTCGTCGGTATGCAGTTGGACTTCTGCCACACATTAGTGTTTTCACATTTCTTCATTGGCGTGTTTGTTTACCGCAAGCAAAACTTGAACTTCCATTTTTCCAACAAAGGCCTCGTTTCCTTTCCTCTCTTCTATTACACGAGTTGTGCCTCTCTGCAAATTCTCTCGTTATGATTATGATTGTTTTGACTTTTCCTTTTGGAAATGTGTTCCAGATTTTTTTTTTAAACCTATAAAAATAACTTGCAACATTTTATTTACTTTACCACTACAACTTTTGTTGGTCTTTCATATTATATTCCTCATAATACTCACTCGTATATTAAAAACAGTCCAATTCTTACCCATACAGTCCAGTCTTGGTGGCATAGATTCTGTAACATACAGTCCAATTTAGTTTTAATTATAGTGCAGTCTGATTGTGCCATAAAAATGTAATATTTGTATGGCTTTATAATGCAATTATAAAGTCAGCTGCATTGAGTCCCTGAATATGTACCAGTCCCTCTGAACATACTGACCATGTGCAGCTATTTTTGAAAATTAAGCTGGAAAACATTGGGTTCCCGTTTCTGTAGGAACCTGATGTGTCTCATTCGAATAAATAAAACAGCTGAATCTATCAATGATAAAACTTTCATTCTTTTGCCTCTTAGTTTTTTTACTCAACAAAACTTAGAAACCAATAAGATGTTTTCTAGATTTGGAAAAGTTACAATTTCGCCATTTATTGTTTCTTCTCTTCCACTAATCTGTGCTTTTTTTAGATGCCTTGTGTCACTTTTAAAACAGTGCATATACATAAGGTGAAAACTGCAACTAAAGAATTGTGTTGTGCATCGTTTGCATTATTTTCAAGAGTGATTATGACTAGATCATAAATGATCTCATATAGAGTGCTCCATGATACTCCAGAAGCTCAGGGCGAGGGACAACACTCCAGTTTTTTTATGAAAGTCTTGTTCTGACGAGCACAATCTGCAGTGAAAACACATTTTGCCACAAGGTGTGTAAATTGCACAACAGGGGGTCAAATCTCATCACACTAGCTCATTCTCACAACTGTTATCTTTGTATACCTTCGAGCGTTGCTGCGTTGCACAAGACCGTGGAGTATTTATCGTACAATTTGAGATCAACATCAGAGCTGCTCAACCGGCTTGGTTTTGTGTGATAAAGTTCATGAGCCACTTTTAAATGTGCATGGAGCCAAACTCCACACACAGGGAAACCTTACTGAATCAAACGGAACGGAAATTCATCTATGAAGAGAAACAAAACGTAACATTTTGTCACATTCAACCCACAAAATGACTATTTTATTCTGACTTTATGTGATCAGCCAACACAAAGTGGTTATAAAACAAACCACTCATGCATTAGCAAAGCTGGGAGTTTAACACTAAAAGGCAGTTGCATGCAAATGACTGCAACACTTTTCAGTTTTTTTTAAGTCTAAAATTTATCAAATTTATAGATCTATTGCAGAATATTTGAATAACATACACTGAAGGTGATGCATGATGATACTGCTGGAAAGTTTAAAGGGCTTTGCAAAGGATAGATGGATTCTGAGGACTTCTACCGCTAGCTGAGAGAACATCAGGCATAACATTGGCTTCATTTTTTAATGCTTGGTAGAATATTTCAGATTTGAAATCTGAGTGCACAAGTACACAGCGGTAAGCTGTTGGGATCAAAACAAGAAGGTTCCGGCTGTGCGCACAGACTGTCCAGGCGTTTGGTGCAGTTCAATGTAGTCGAGTTCAGATGTTTACAGATTCTGTATATAAAAAAAAAAAAAGTAGTTATTTTATCCTTAATGTCCAACATTGAGACCAAACTTGTCCCATTTAGGGATGGTCAGAATTAAATGATGAATGTCTTAAGGAAAATATTTTAATTATTTCTTATAAATATTCTTTAAATTCTGAAGTTTGAAGCGACTTCCTTCATATTTGTAATAACACTGGTAGCTAAGTCATTCTGTGACTAATTTGGCAGTGTGCTGTAGGTCATTTGGAAGACTTATTTGTGCCCAAGCTTTCACTTCATGACTGACGTCAAAAAGTTGTTTCAATATTTGCAGTGCACCAGTCAGTCCTGAAGCAAACAACATGATGCTGCCACCCCTATACTTCACATTTGGGAAGTTTGCAAATTTCAGTAAATATTCCTCTCCAATCATGTCAAAAACAGTCTTTTCTGGGGGTCGGGGGGGGGACTATGTAAATTTCAGATGTGTAATCACAACTTAGTTAAATGCTTAGAATCAGAATCAAACCACCCTACCTTTCTAATTAATTACAGACATACCTGAAGAGACGCTATAAGTAAATAACATTGTAAGCAAGCACCATTGTTAAAACTTATTCATCTTTTGTGGAATCTGAAAACAGAAACTGAACTGTGCATTTCATTCTGCAACTAATGGACATATTTTGTGTCCCTTCTTTGCATCGGGGGTGAAACGTAGAGCGAAACGGTGACTAACATTTCAGGAATCAGGAAGTTCACGGTCCTTTCTTTAAAAGTAATTTTGTATGACCGCACAATGATGAGTCAGGACCATGAGCTGCTGCTCGGAATAGCAGCTCATCTGTGGTGTGCCCGAGAAGTTGTATTTCATAAGAACAGCAGGATGACCACAGCCTTTGGACAACCTCGATGCTGAAAGAGGCTCCAACACACAAATGCATTAAATACACTTCATGCTCTAAATACAACAGTTTTATACAATCGAAAACCGTTCACAAAGCACTCTTTTTCTTGATTAAAAAAATTATTTATTGAATCAAAAATGTAGGTAAACAAAAATAACTGTGCAACTCCCAACAAGGAAAAAAATAATAGCTTATAAAGACTCTTAGATTAGTATCATAAATCAAATCTATGAAATTATCTTAAATTTTCACAAAAAAAGAAGAAAATACACAATTGTGCATCAGGCTTAAGTCTGTATATCATATAATCTAAAAGTATTGAAACTGTAGTTGAACAAATCTCTACAAATCGGTCAACTGAACTCCGTTTAGTCAAAAATTACCTTTAAATATACAGCAGCAATTAACTGTACCTGAATCTATCTTCATTCTAAAGACGATTAGGTTTGAATCTACTTCAACAGCTGTACAATGACATTTATCAGGTTCATTACAAATCCTGGATTCCCCTTAATATCACTAGGATGGGTGCAGAAAAAAACTAATAAGCTTAAATAGAGGCAAAGTGTAAGTTTACCTACAGCTTTACTTCATAATGATCTAGATGAAAAGATGAATCATTAATAGTGGCCTTGTAAATTTAACACAAAACAGTTCTTTTAAACTGTTCAAAATAACAAAAAGAAGTCTTGAAAAAGCCTGAAAGCAGCTTGAAAATGAATAAAGTAAATTTCCAGGCACAAGCGAGTTATCTTTAGTGAACTGCACCTCAGATCCTAAAATTGTGGATGGTGGCAACAAGGACCGGATAACAAAAAAAAAAAAAAAAAAAAAACACACAAGCATTGCTCGTCATCGCTTCCTTCATGTGCTTGAAATAATCTTAAAATGCAAAAATATTAAATACTCCAAATCTGGAAACATCAGACACCGTTATTGCATTCATTCTACAATTTACGAAGCAGATATTATAGAAATAACACTGATTCAGCAGCAGTGTAAGGCATCCATAGCTTACAGCGGTACAAGGTCAACAAGAAGATGAACAAAAAACAAAGTAAAAGTCCGGTGTACCATTGCTTTCATTGGCACATTTTGCACAATGTTCTATAAGAATAGATTTGAGTCCAAATGGCAATGTATAATCAGAAACACCATCCTGGTATTACACTGGATACAACCATTTTCCAAAGTGTCGTGTGAAGGTTGATCCATCTCATATCGTGGGTGTCATTTTAACTGCAAACATTTTACATTTGACACCTTTTTCAGACTGTTGCAAATGCTACAAACAGGCAAATATTTTTCTCAATATCTCTTCTATCCAGTTCCTCTAAAACTACATTGATTTAAGCATAAGGCATCAGATGCTCTACATGTAGTCAAAGTAGACAGCTTAAAATAGAAAATCTATTTATTTAGCTATGGTAGTGCAAAACCCTTCTCTACGATGTCCAGTGACTCAGTCCAGGCATGTCTTAAAAATAATGTGAATGTTAAAACGCATCAATCACATTCCAGCTTGAATCCTTGTTGCTGTGATTTGGAAGTCACCAGTTCAATGCTGAAGGATCGTTGATGAGGTTTTATGAATAGTTCCCAGCCTGCCGTTCACTTGGACTGTCTTTCTGGGGGTGGATACCTATTTGAGGGAAAAATAACGTCACTTTTGCATCACTTCACTATGAGGAATAATGGATTAGTGCCTAACAGTGCACTGACCCTCAAAAGTGTTCATATCTCTTTAGTCATGTGCAAGATGGCAGAAAAGACAAAGACGGAACTTATTTTGTGTACGTATAATGCTAAGTGTGGCTAAAGTAAAACTGCACATCACTGAAAATCACCTACACTGAGAAATACTGAATGCTGTATCAAGTAAAATCCTAATAAATGTTCTAGAAAAGACTTTTTACATAGATGGTAACTAAAAGCACAAAACAGACTATCAATATTTCTGTGTTACAATCTGAAATCCATCCCCGGGTTTCATTAGTGTTGACTGAGACCAAACCATCTGAAGTCAGAGCAAAGTTGTGGAATGAAAGAGGACGCTTTCAGCTCAACATGTTTTTTTTTTCTGCTGCTGTTCCAAGGTTTCTTCCCTGACTCTATCCTGACTTTGCCTTTTTGTACTTTTATTAAATCTGCAAATCAAAAGACAGAAGAGAATTTTTTTGGGATCTAGCCATTATCAGCATGAGAAACGTTAGCATCTTTCAAACATGCAATAAATGTAAACATGAATCCAACTGCACTAATTCACAGAAAATCATTTTGAAAATTGTAATAACGCTAATTGATTATTCATTACCTTTCTAAGTTTCTCAGCACCAGACCCAGAGCGAATGGCCTCCAGCAAAGCCTCCCTGGCCAGGGCAGGGTTCAAGGGGTCGTTGGCATTTACATGACCCACGGGTTAGGTTTACCCTGGGGAAATACAGGAGGAGGAGGCGGTGGAGGTGCACTTATAGGTGGAGGTGGTGGGGGTGGAGTGAAAGCAGGTTTGATCAAAGACGGAGGGGAGGGGGATGACTCCACTGTTTTCTCCTGCTTTGAGCTCTCTTTCCTGAACCGCTCAACCTCGCTGGCAGCCTTAGATTTTGTCTGCAAACACCAAAAGTGAGACTGCGTCATTTGTAAAAGCGAAATCACATGACAGAAGAATGTGATATTTACTCACAGTCTGTGATGAGCAAATACCATATACTATGTATAGCTATGTGGCTTTATTACTCGAATATACATATTTTACATTTAAGTGATGACAGAAGCTATGTAAAAGAAAGATTTTGAGCTCTAATCGAAATGGTCACCATTTCAGAAATGTTATTGGTGCTGGGAAACCTCCAGAATGAAAATGTTCTCTTTAGATTAGTTCTTACTAGTGACGTCTCCTTCTGATCTAAGGTCCTGATGACAGCATTTTTATTTATCTGGCATTTCAAGTCCTGGAATTAACTTCTGTTATCTATTGTAGCTCTGCTGTTTCAGATCATGTCAGTTGCTCCCAGAGCAAGCTATGCACACTCTTTCTGCATGGAAATTGTTCAAGCACAATGGCTTTTTATGGTACTTAACTGTTATAGCTTGTTGCCATTATATTGTTGAGTCAATCTATTTTTTTCTTTTACAATGTCATTCACAGATTCTAAGGTTACAGATTCTTGTTTGTCAGCTAAAGAGCAGGACACATCAGCCCAGAGCAGCTAATACTCTAGTCATTACATTACAACAGTCAGGAATTACATATTTTAAAACTGTGGAACAAAGTTTTCTTTAGGTTTCAACCCCAATGATATGTGTTAGGAGCAAAATTAACAATGATTCACATAGAAAATGAGTAAACATGCAAACATTAACTGCAAGATTTTACAGTTCGACTTCAGGTATATTACTGAAAATCTAACAGCTGTTGCCTATTTATAAATGATTTGGCCAAGAATCAGGAATATAGAGCTAATCGAAAAGCACAATACGTGATAAATATTAACAAGTTAATAAAACAGCTCTTGAGCAAGACTGACATGCTCACATACAACCATAGTGATAATGCACAAAATGTCTTTAGATTTTACCTTTTTCAGTCTGCTGATGTTCTGAGACCTAAGGGCAGCTAGAAGAGCGGATCTTCCATTGCCTTCTTCATCATAGGCCATTTTCTTATCATTGTCGGCGGTAGAGGATATCTAAGAATAAAATAAAACAAATGAATGACATCAGTCCATTTGATGAAGATATAGCTTAAAATATGAAGTTAGAATGTCCAGTGACTGGTTAATTGCAGCAATGTGAACACCTTTGCTGATTTTTGGCATCTATCCATTCATACTGCTCCGCCTTCAGCTTGTCCTTACCTTCCTCAGCCTCTCCTTGCCTCCACCTGTCTGGATTGCTTCCATCAGGCTGCTGTGCAGAGACGTCTCTTTCTCAACAGATTTACAGATGACTGGTTTGAACTTTTTAACAGGCCCAAACAAGGTCACACCTGCCACAGACCCAGGTGTCTCAGTGCCGTCTGATACTGCAGTGGATGATTGCAGTTTCACTTCCTTCACTACATCCTTTACTCCCTGTAATATCAAGGTACACTTTAAAGAGAAATCTGAATTAGTGCTCATTTGTCAAGAAATATTTGCAGTCAAAAAGTTACTTACGCCTATCTGGTTTTGTGGTTTGGTCTTTGGGGCTGTGGGCGGTTTGAAAGATGAGTGTAAGGCACTGCTTTTTGTCAGACTGGGGGTTTGAGGTTGATAGTGTTGTTTAATGTAATCGCCATTGCTGTTGCTAGAGACTTGTATTTGTGGAGCTCCGTTGTAGTGACTGTGATTTTTCTTGGCTGTTTCTTTGTCGGCTGGAGCTAAAACTTGTTTCTTGGCAGCGGCATCATTTTCAAATAGCTCCCTGCTTATTTTCACCTGAGCAAACTCCCTCTGACTGTCTGATATGTACTCTTGGAAGATCATGGACCTCTTGGAACATGTAGCGTCGACTGTGGAAGTAGAGTCATTCTCCGTAATGTCTGACAAAGATGCCTGAGAGGATTGGAGTTGAGCGACTGGTTTCTTGGAACTTTCAGCCTTCTCTGTTTTCAATGAGTCAGGGGAGTCTGTAGTTTTAGGGATGTTGGAAGGTTTTGTTGAGGTCTTTGGGGTGTACTTAGCGAGGGCAGATGCCACATACTGGCTGGATGTCCTCCTGGATGGTTTAACAAAGTTGAGTTGCTGTTTTCTGTCTGAGTGCAGAGGAGGGGGCAGTGAGGGTTTATTACTTGGCCTCTGAAGATTGTTGGACATTGAAATCTTGCTCTCCACCTCAGTCAACTCCCTAGTTGGACTCATGTTTTTTCGAAGCAGTTTGTGATCTTCTTTCACCGCCACTGTAGTTTCAACTGGTAGTGTTGCTTTCTGGTACTCTGGGTTGCTGGTCTTTAATTTTCCTTCCAAGCCATCTGTGCCCTCCTTAAGTTTATCAACTTGCCCTTTTCTTTGAGTCACCAAATTTTCTTTTCTGCCGTCAGAGCTCCAAAGTGCTTTGGCATTTTCACAAACAGGAGTGCCATTTTCGATATCCGATTTAGGTGGATCTCTGGATTTTAAGCGAGGTATGCCTGCTGCCACCATATTCCCCTGATCGTCGATCTTAATAGCAAAACGACCTCCTGAGTTGGTCGGCTCTGTCTTGGTGACGTTTGTGACGGAAGGTTTTGGAGGGACCACAGTGAATGTTTTCATACCGAAGCGGGATGTGGCGTTGTGAGTAATTTTACCATGCAGAGGACTGACACTAGAGCTGATCTGGTTAACTTTATGTGTCGCTTCATCCTTCCCAGGAGAAACTGATCTCTGAGTCTTTGCTGGAAGTTCAAACTTCTTCTGCTGGACGGATTGAGTGTTATGTTGCACAAGGTCAGTTGTGATCACAGGTGGTTTGCTGGTCTTCTGAGGGTCAGCACTGGATTTCACTGCCAGAGTTTGCGTGTCCTCTTTCGCAGTGCTGCTTTCAGTAATCTTCTTCTCTTTACTTTTTTTGTCTTTTGCCTTTTTTTCCTTTTTGCTAACTGCAGATTTGATCTCCTGTCGTGCAACAGACTTTTCAGAGGGTTTTGAACTTGCACTGCTTATTTTGTCGGTAAGAGCAGCTGTATAGGCGCTGTTGTTTTGGTTCTGTTGCTCATCATCAGAGTGATGAATGGAGCCTGTAAATCAGACAAAACAACAAAGACAATTAACTATTTTGAGAGAACATAAAACGCTAGATTCTGGTCCTTCGTTTTTGACCTACCTTTGCTGTCAGTTGATTCAGTTTTTGTAAGTGGTTTCACTTCATGCTCTACAACAAATTCAAATTCCTCCAGTACTTCATCTATGGCTGTGACTGGCACATCCATGTCCACTACAGACACAGGAACGTCGCTGCTGTCTGTGGACTTGACAAAAGGGCCATCTTTGGCAGAGATGACTTCATGTTCTGAAAAGGGGAACAATTGTACATCAGTGTATGGTGTTGGGCAGGTTTGTTCTTGAAAAACTATTTAAAGAAAATATTCTCAATTGAGAAATGTCATTTCTGGATAATGCTAATCTGTTAGGCTCAGCATTACAGCTTCTTGCAGAAGTAGACCTACCCCTTGAGCTACGTGTGCATTTATATTCACCCCATTTACTCCCAGTGCAAGCAACTTTCTTCTAAAGTTGTCTAATTAGTCATTGAACCAAATGTCTGCTATTTAATCTAATCTTTTTTCCTCTTAGCAGGTTTGTTGGATAACCTCAGTGAATCACAGAATCACAAAAGGCCAATGAACACACCAGAGAAGCCATGAGTAAACTTTTGGCCTTGTCAATGCAGTTTAATATGTGTAGTAAAAATCCAACAATCAATCATCAATATCAAGCCACATTGTGATACGAGGGTGTATCCATATTTATTTAAGCAGGGGCAGTGAAAGTGGTCAGTGTTTGATGTCTGACCCAAGACTTGAGCTTGGGGTGGAGGTTAGCCTTCTAATAGAATAAAAAAAACTAGATATACAAAGTAAAATTATTTTTGATGGAAGCAGATTTAATTGTAAGAATAATTCAGTCAAGGTCCAAACTGAAATCAAATTAGAAATTGAAATAAAAAAAATTGTATCGTATATAGCTGAGGTTGACACGGACTTGACTTGAATTTATTTTGAAAAAATAAAACAAGGGCAAGGATTTCTGCAGCTATATATGAGACATACTCTCCCAATTTTACAGCTGTTATGTTGGAAAATACCAACTCTGGATGCCATCAAAATTAGTGAACAGTTGAAAATGTGCAACGTTCACCCCATTTGACAAATATGAAGCCAATAAAACACACTTAAGCATGTGACTATAATTAAAAAAACAATAAACGACATCAAAACTTTTGTAAGGTCGCACAGCTGCACTGTGACTTTGTGATGTCATGTCTCTCACCTGCAAGGTCTGCTTCCAAATCTGCCAAAGTCTGGTGAAGCTGGATTGTGAGCTCAGAGTCGTCTTTAAAGCCGTTGACCGATTCTGGATGAGGGATTCTGACACTGTGCGCATATGGAAAATACACAAGACACTTGTAATATGATACATGACGAGTGTTTCATAACAGATAAAGGATAACAGCGTACAGCAGAGAAAACAACACTTCGTGGCTTTTAGTTGGACTACTGAGCACGTTATGGCTTCTATGATGCAGTTCATTCACCGCACCTCCAGTTACTGATGCAGCTTTAAAATGTAAAAAGGGTTGGTGTAGTTCAGTTATAAAAGAAAGAAAAATCTGGTATTTTATGTCTCTTTCAAGGTTCAATAGGACTTTTATTTAAGTTTTTTGGATTTCAAATATGCAGTTTATTAACTTCATCAATTTTTCTTTCAGGGTTCAAAAGAGCGTTCTCCTAAATTAGTGCCATATTAGCCATAGCAAATTGCAAAATGAGGGCCAAACCAAATAAAATTTATCTTTTAGGAGACTTGGATTGGATCCTCTGTTCCTCAGTGATTCTGAGAAAACAGGGCTATAATGCTTTCCTGGAATACCAAGAAGCCAGCAGCATTAAGCCAGATCCATAGCGTTTTTTCTGTTTTTCTTTTTTTGGTTGTTGTTTGAGAGCATCATTCCAATATCCTTCGTCTGGGCATAGTACCATACAAATATTTCACAACAAGTTGAAAAATCCACACATCTGGAGGAGAATTTTCCTTCCAAGGACCTTTGAACAAGGGCCTAAAACCATAACCATGAAAGCCCAGCATGAAAGCACAGCTGAGCAAGCCAGCTTTGGACAAAACTCAAGTATAATATAATGGAGCTGTGCTTGGTTATAAAACCTACTGTAGTAAAATTCTGGAAACAAGTTGGCCAAAATGGACCACTCACAATCTTAAAGTGCAGGTGTCAGACAAGCCATGGAAATTATTTCAAGCGGTATTTTTTGCAGTATTATAGATTAGCTGGCTCACATGGAGGAATTCCTCACACACAGTCTTATTAATTATTCAATTTAAAGTGACAAAGCATACGATTTTAACCTCTGTCCCTACTTTAACACCTCTGTCTTATTCTCCATCTACATGAGAGTTATAAAGATTTTTGAAATCAGGTTCAGTTTAAATTCTGCAGATGACATGTTTTCCCATCCAAGTCACAGCTACACCAAGACATATTTTAGTGTTTAATAAAAATCTCCACACTGTCTCTAAGATGTTGTGTTTAAATATATTTATTCCATATAATCACATTAAATAACCACTTAAACTAAAGTAATGGTTCAAAGCTTTCTAAAATAATTAGAGAAATCTCAAACCGAGCTTTTCATGACTTTCTACTTACCTATCTTTTTCTCCCCAAGTGGTATTTTCTTCATCACCATCACTTGAAGCCTCCATAATGAGTACTCTCTCTCCTGTGTCACCGGTCTTTCCGTCAGCTATAAACTCCCCTCAGGAGAGGTCATCTGGGTGTCAGACGGAGAACTGACAATGCCAGAGTCCTCGCCCTCTGCCGCACCTTCAGAAGGAGTATAACCTTGGTCGGGAAGGCTGCTGCCAACGCTGCTGCCGCCTAGAGAAAGAGTTTCAGCCTCAGGCGCTGTGGTTTCTTGTTTCTGGACAATGAATGAAGCCTTTTTGGAATGAAGCCAACCTGGAGGACAATAGGTAGAAATGATTTGTATGAATACAGAGTGTTAACACACAATTTTGAAGTGTTAGCCAAGGTAAAAAAAAATTAAAAACTTTCCAGGGCACACCTGTGTTAAGACGGTGGTTATACACAAAAACTATGCCTATAATTCTCATTCCTTATGCATCTCTCACATTCAGAAATATAACCCATAACCCAAAAGGATGAGAAAGGCAAGAGTGTTTTTGTGTAAAAAAAAAAAAAAAAAAGAAAAAGAAAATGAGAGGTTCTGAAGATGTGGTTTACTGGAATAAGTTTTAAGATTGATCCTGAAACCCCTCACACATGCATGCAAACCAGAGAGCATATGATAAATATGCTAAACATGCTTGGGGAACAGCCCTTTGTGGTTTAATAAAATATTTTATATCATGTGCAGATTGACTTACTGTAAACAAACCCTTTTAATTCCATTTTTAACATAGTCCTCAACTCTTTTTGGTTTAAGGGAAAGGGTGGAATTGCCTCATGCCCTCTCATCTCTTCAGTACACTCATTCACTGGTCAGTTCTGCGGCTTCTGGGAAATGTATTTAGAGTGTCACTGATCTCATTGAACTGTCTGCCAAGTTAATAAAAACAAAATAAACGTTCTCGTTGTCAGGCCTTCTGTAGTTACGCCTTCAACAGTGAATGACCTTGTTTTTTTATCATCGATGTAAATGAGAGCTAAGCATCACTTTGGACATGCACTATGGTGAAAAAAAAAAAAGTAAAAAGTGACCTCGAGTATTGTAATGTGTGTATTAGGAGTGTAAGCTCTAGGCCTTGTCCGAATGTTGAGCAGAGAACAGTCAGTTCCAGGAGATGTGGTGATGACTCACAGGGCTGTCCTCCCAGCTCCTTCCCAGCAACTGCTGAATCATGCCAGTTACAGCCACAATCTGCACACGTTCACACAACACACACAGGGTAACACACACACTCATGCATACACTCTACCATTTACACACAAGTAAACAGATACGCAGCGTTCTCAAATCTTCAGCTCAGAAAGGACCTTGAGTACATGTATCTGTTAAAGATAAACCAAACACGTCCTCACTCCCAAGCTGTCAACTGTACACACACACGTGCTATTAGTCAGGACCTGACCACGGCTGTCCATGCAAGAAACCAAGTTAAAATAAAACTGTCTTGGTTCAGTTTTCAGTCGTTTAATTATAAAATATGCTTCAAAGGAAAACAAAATAGAAGTTAATTGCCACATTTCTACTGACCTCATAATTAGACATCCTTTTAAAGTTTGCAACATACCTCAAAAATTCAAAGATAAAAGTCCTCGATAAGATATATATGACAACAGAGCACCACTGGATATTGTATTCACACACTTCTCAACAAGTGCTGCTTTCAATAAGTTTAAACGGTTACCTGGAAAAACAAACTATACAGCAAACAACTCTTATAACTGTAAACATGATTCCTAGGAAACTTTGCTTAAGGCTAGATTGTTTTTATTTCCAACCAATGTGTCAGATTTACAGCACAACTCAAAAATGTCTTTATATATGACTTTTGAATAAGAAAAACTAAAAAACTGAGGCACTGAACTGTGCTACTTATCTTTTCAAATCAAAAACCTTTTTGGAGGAGATATGGATGTGGATGAAGTTGCCCTCATAAAAAGAGTAAAGAGTAGCTTCCTGATTGACCAATACTAAAAAATCTGATTTTTTTTTTTAATGAACAGTGGCAGACTTGCCACTGTTCATTAAAGGCATCTGAATTACTCAAACACATTACTGACATTAGGCATTTTGCTTTTAGTTTAGATTAGATAAAGGCTAGGGATGGCAGGAATAATCTTTAAAGTCTGGGTCATCGAGTGTTTAAGTTGAATTTACAATGGGAGTGTATTTCGGTATTTGATTCTTTATTTTACAACAAAGTGTGATATTTGTCTGAAACTGTGTCGCATAGATAAACGTTCTATGATTACTTAACTCAATTTTCTATTGGATTCAGAACCACCACTATTAAAGAACATTTAGCACATGCTTTTTCTTATGGTCAATGTTTGCTACATTTAACTCTTGACTTTTATATAACAAAAAAAAAATGGATTCTCTTATTGAATCTAAAGCCTATATAAACAACAAAAAACATGCTTCAAATAGATTACAACCTCTGATACAAGCACCAATTAAAGCATTTTAATTGGTGCTTGTATCAGTTTTAGATTTCCAAACCAACGCATTACACTAAGTACTCAAAGACAAACTGTCCAGCTATTGATCTATATATATATCACATATCTGCAGTATCAGATAGCTTTGCCTCATTCTCCTCAAACCACATTCCGAGTCCACTCAACATGCTCTGAACTCATACAGAGTCAAAAGAAATGTGAAACCATGCAAATTAAGTATAACACATATCATTTCTTTAAGAAAACACCAAAAGCCTCCTTTGAAATGCTAACAAGATGTAGATATGAAACTATAGCTTTCAACTAATACAGTAAAATGGACCATCTTACAAAGGATGTACTAGAAAGTCCAACAGAAATAAGGCAGGGTTTAAACAATAAAAATGAGTTGATGACAGAGGTTTGCCAAGGCGAAGAAAGAACTGAGCCAGAGAAAGACTTCAGGAGTGTTTGGGTCGCAGACGCACAGGTCCACAGCAGTACACTACAAAGAGGGTGCGGGGCAGGGAGCAGAGGAAAGAACAGATAAGATTATAGATGAAAGCATCAAACATTAAATCGAGATGGTACAGAAACGACAAAAGGGCAAATAAGGAAATTAAATAGAAAATTATATTTTAGTCATCTGCCATGGCAAGGCTGAGAACATGTACAGTAACAGATGGTGGCTCAGGATCACTCAGCAATCTCCTCCATTATGCATTTCATATACTCTGAATTACTGAATAAATGCACACAGCAAAAACATAAAAGGCACTCCAACTGATTGGTGTTGACCTTAACTGGACATAGCAGACCCTTAAGAACCAGCGTGGCTTTGAGAATGACAGTCATAGATATGGGGTGTCTTGACCTTGTAGGGACCCAGCATCACTCGCTCAGGAGAGGAGAAATGGAAAGTGCATTAGGACACATAATATTTACACACATGCATACGAGTTGGATAAAAATTCAGACAGACGTCCATTTGTGTCTCAGGAGAGCAGCTTCTAGGAAAAAATAAAGCAGAACTACAAAGAGAGGATGGCAACAATCCATGCAGATCCCACACAGGGGAACTGCTTCTTCCACTTCCATGTGATCCTGTGGGGTCATGCAGTTTGCAAGCACAACCGGAGGAGGGGAAGAGAACTCGAAGGAACAGATAATCTAGAGGTTAGGGCAGGCTGTTTTAGCTCTCATGTTACGGGGTTACAGCCCAATTTTTTCAAAGTCAAAATTCCATACTTATCCACAATCAAATGTATGAAGTTGGAGGGCCTTTTAAAACACAGTTTACCACATCTATGCAAAGTTAATAATGAATTTATGGGCAATAATTCTCCATGGGTAATATACACAGTCCAGTCACATTAATGTGACCATCTGTCAAAAGCCAGAATAACCACCTTTCGCAGAGCGAACTGCTACGAGACGTGCAGGAAGAGAGTCACTTAGGTCCCTGAAGGTCTTCTCTGGGATGTTGAGCCATGCCGACTCTAATGCCGTGGCCAGCTGCGCTAGATTACGCGGTTGAGGATCCATGGCGCGAACAACTCGATCGAGATGGTCCCACAGATGCTCGATTGGGTTTAAGTCAGGTGAGTTTGCTGGCCAGGGGAGGACGGTAAACTCATCCTGGTGCTCTTCGAACCACGCACGTACACTGGCAGCTGTATGGCACCTCGCATTGTCCTGCTGGAAGATGCCATCATCCTGAGGAAAAACAATGCGCATGTAGGGGTGGACATGGTCCGCAAGGACAGATGCGTACTTGTATTGATCCATCGTGCCTTCCACAATAATCAGTGAACCCAGAGAATGCCAGGAAAACATTCCCCAGACCATAATGCTCCCGCCTCCAGCTTGGACCGTTCCTGCAATGGTTGCAGGGTGGTTCCTTTCAGAGGTTTCACGCCTTATACGCCAACGTCCATCTGTCCGATGGAGCATAAAACGCGATTCATCTGAAAACGCTACCTGTCGCCACTCAGTGGACGTCCAGCTGCTGTACTGGCGTGCAAATTCTAGCCTTCGTCGTCGATGAACACCAGTCAGCATAGGTGCACGAACCAGGTGTCCGCTTCGGAGGCCCAGACGCAGCAATGTTCGCTGAATAGTGGTTTGGGAGACACTTGTGGTAGCCCTTGGTTCATTTTAGTGGTCAGTTGCTCAACGGTAGCCCGTCTATCTGCCCGAACGCATCTCCGCAACCGTCGTTCGCCTCTGTCATCTATGGCCCGTGGTGCACCACATTTGCCACGTCGTTGATTTTGGACAGTCCCATTTTGCCATGCACGGTACACTTTTACCACGGCGGCACGCGAACAGTTCACAAACTCAGCCGTTTCGGAAATGCTTCCACCCTTGGCCCGAAAGCCAATGATCATGCCCTTTTGGACGTCGGATAAATCGCTTCGTTTCTGCATTACGCCAACGATTGAAATGTTTTCCGAAGCCCACACACACCCTTTATATACGCTCAACTGCACTGTGCTGCCACCTGCCTTCTGTGATTGGTTATTTAACTCTGAAGTGGAAAGTACGTGGTGGTCACATTAATGTGACTGGACTGTGTAGTAAACATGGTGAAAAAAAGACAAGGAAGAGGAACAATAAAAGAAATGAAGGAAAGACTAATAAACACAGGGACTGATGGATGAATATAAACTTGGTTTTAAAGAAAACAATGTTTGGGTAGTAGCCCACTGGTCAAACTATACCTTTGAGGCCAGGTGCAGCTCATGGCCACACTTGCAAGGTGAGGAATCTTAATAGTCAGTTTATTCAAGTAAGAAACAAAGAACAGGCAGTCCCTCCACTGTTTTCTATTCTTACTGAGCAGGAGCAGCATGATTAGGGTTAGAGACAGTCAGTTTGGGGTTCTGCAATTTTGCATATTTTCAAATGTTTGTGCTGCAGTAACCAAATAGAAGTGTGGGGGAACGCATAAGATACAGTTTGGTAGATATTTATATCTACGAGCCTAACCATAGAAAGGTTGAGAAATTCTGCTTGGCATAATTAACTCCCATTTTAAATTTCCACAACAAGAGTATGTGTATTTTAGTAAATTGAGGGAAGAAACCACAAGCATTTCATTAAAAAAAAAAGCCGACAGGCAGGATTAACTGAGCGGTAAAAACCTAACTTTGGAAGCATAACAGCTCTGACAGGCCGCTTTGTTATAACTTAGTGCGAGTTGATGTATGACAGCAAAATAAAGCAATCACCATATGAGCTAATGAAGACGATCACTGAGACATGTATAATAATACGAACACCAAAGGGACACTTCAATGAGAGACTAGTTTTAACATGATGTATTATTATTTCTACCCTCGAGCTTGTGAAGATTAAACGATTTGAAAGGGAGACTTTTCTGGCCCGTAGGTAAATTTGTTCTTCTGATTAGATTAATTTGTGTTTTCAGCTTTATAGCACTGTCACTGAAAGTGTGCTGCATGTATTTAATTTGCTCTTACTGACAGAGATATCAGATTGGCGCCACGCTGCCATTGCACAAGAAAGAGATACGAATCAGGTGTGTCAGTTCGCTTCGCAAAAACGCAGCCAACTCGCAGACGTTAAATTTGCTTTTGCAATGGCTCGTTTAAGCGAGCCTCACACCCGTTTTGCTGCTCCTACGGCATCTTGTGAACTCTGCAGTCACTGTTTGAGAGCCCAGTGCCAAGGAGACGCACAGGTCATGATTGTGCTTTGTCAAAGGAGTGGAACGCAAATACAGCCCCACTAGAAATGCAAGTATTATGCCTGTGAGATTTCATAGTAGGGTAAATCTATCTTGGGTACCAATGGTTAACAGAGGATAAACAGGTTTAAGAAAAGTGACACTAAGTAAAAAAAAAAAAAAAAAAACATGCAGCAGCTAATTTAGTGAAAGAAAAATACAGTTACTAAAATGTGCATACAATTTGTGTGTATCTGGGCCAAATTTAAAGATGGCAGACTTGATTTTTTTAGTACATATAATAGAGAGGACATATGGAACATGGTGTGCTGAGAGAAGGAGACTGGTCTGCAGAGCCATTAGATTAGCACAATTCAGTGCAAACGCAGGAAGCAACTATATTCAATTTATGTACAGACCCTCAGATAAAGGGAGAGATTGCTTGTAGTTGAAAGTACAAATTCAGCACATAAAAATGCAAGTATGAGACAGGTGTTATTTTGATCATCTCTAACAACATCCCTGAATTCAGCTGCAAGGCTGGCAAAAGAACAAATTCCAAGGCTATGTGCCCGTCTGCTAATACAGTGGTTATATTTGAGTAAAACTACCTCTCATTCATTTCTGCCTTTTAAACTAGTCATCTTGTACCTAAACATTTCATCTGCTTTTATCTGCCTTTCCAGCAGCCCTCTTCTTCCTTAAAACTCTGCCAGCCTCGGTTTTTCTGCCTCGTTACCCTGCCGTTTCTGTCAAAACCTTCCCACGCTCTCTTTTCTACACTTCTGGCACTCTCACCTCTTCTCATCCTTTTTAAGGTCTGTGTATCTCTCATCTTTGCCCCTGTCAGACACGCCAACCCTCCGTTGGAGTCTCACTCTGCCACTGAGCTTATTCTGGGTTACGTAGAAGTCAATAAAAAAGGTCATCTAAAGGTCAGGAAATGTAAATCTACGACAGATTTATCTACATGCTAATCCGCCACGTCTCTGAAATCCTGAGTGTGACTGCACGCATATGAAAGAAAGACAGAAAGAAAAAGGCAGAGACAGATGAAGCTTGAGAGATTGATAAGCCTAAGTTTGAGACAAGGACTCCATTGTGTCAAGAACTGCGATTAAAAAAAAAAAAAAGAAAGAAAAAAGTTCCACAAGTTGCTATCAAGCACACGCAGGCATACAAGCCTCCTTTCTCTTAGATGGGTATATACGTCACCTCTCTGACAGGTAAAGAGTCAGATGTTTCTACAGTGTGACAGCTCAGTTCTGCAGGGCAGACGGGTAGAAAACCTCAACTGTTAACTTGTGACTGCCTCAGAGTGTCTTTGCCACAACTATCAAAAGTTAAGTGAGCGCTACCTGAAATTTGTTATCTTTGTTCTTCAAATATATCTTGAATTTACGGTTTAACAGGAGTTCAAGAATAATACTTTATTGATTAGGATTTCTATTGTTTTTCTGAAAGCAATTTAGAGTCACAAAAGACATTTACCCATTCCGCTGTGTCTGTTCTCCGCTTCATCCAGAGCGAGATTCAGGGCCGACTCAGAGTCTGACCTGGAACTGCTGTCAGAACTTTTCTCTTTATTTTGTCGGGTGGACTTTTTTATTGTGGGCTGGACCTGCACAGGCCCACTGGCCGCGCTACTGGTGCTGTAGCGGGAACCGGCCTGGTCAAGGTCAACATCCGAGTCGTCAAGGCTGTGGCTGAGCTCGGAGCTGGAATCCTGCACAACCAGGCTGTCTGTGGTGGTGCTGCTGCTGGGGGACGGAGAACTTCGGGATGGAGTGGCATCATGCACGGGCAGAGGTTTTGGTGCCTTTTCACCACGAGAAACTTCTGCTGTCTGCATGACTGCAGAGTCAGATAATGTGGGCGATTGTGGTGTTCTGGTACGAGGGACTGGGGTGGGAATTTCAATGCTACAGGGCTTGGAAACAGAAACAACAGTTGCTGAAGGATCATCAGAATCCAGAGCGATGGGGGAAGGTGTGGGTGGAGGAGGTGGAGCCTTTCTCTTCCTTTGGCCTTCTGAACTAGGGCCCTCCTAACAGAACATAGCAAAAAGAAGATGGTGTAAGACATTTTATGCAAAAACATTCTTCATACAGTCTTGTGACAGTATTCATGTGGTAATTTTTCACATCTTGTACAAGACGACCATAAACAATGTATTCCAGGGGATTTTATGTGACAGAACCGTGAACCATAATAATGGAGAACAATGACAATCAAAACTTCATCTTATGTTGTGATTTCAACTCCAAGACTTTTGAGGAAAGTATCCAGCAACCGTCTCCACTGACAAGAAGCAACTCCATAGCATGACACAGCCACCACCATATTTCCCCATGAGGATTTTGCATTTAGTTTGATGCGCGATGTTAGCTTATGACCTACACAGTATTTTGCATATGGGCCAAAATGTCTTGATGATGCTCTCCCATTTAGTCCAACATCAAATTATGCATAGGTGGACTCTATTGGAAATTTAGCTGATTGAAGTTTTCCATTTAATGTATAATCTTGGCCTTATGTAATCAAGTAACATCTTCCATGTATGCTGGGTGACTTAACATTAATGTATTTCTGCTTTTGGTTCATAGTAAACATAGACCCTATAGTATTAGCACCTCTCCAGCTCTCTTTACCTTCTAAAACATTTACATGCTGCACTACAAAAGTAGTGTTACCAAATTACAGGCGTAAAGAGGCTAAATGCTTGGTAGTTAAACCTCTGCTAACATTTACTGTAGTCCAAGGAGATGAATATTGCATACTCTAATAAATATCAACTTAAAGATAATGTATAATGGCATCTTTTCAACAATGGGTTTCATTTGGTGTGAATTCTGCCTTCACTGCAAGTCTACATGTGTAAATTGGTCTTGCATCTTAAAATTAGGCCCCTTTGCTGTTGAAAGGAGGGAACAGAAAAGAGATGCACCCCAAAAAGACAAAAGTAGATTTTGGCATCAACGGAGCACAACAGTCCAACATACACGGCACTTTATTTTGGTGAAATTGGACAGATATTTGGTGTCCACACAGTAATCAAGAGTCTTCCTGTCAATAGTTTCCCTGATCTGGATTGTGGAACTCCACAACTCCTCCAGAGTTACAATGCACTATTTGGTTGCTTCTCTGATTAATGCTCTTCCTACCTGTCCTTGTGATTTACGTTTGTTCTCCAACAAACCTCAAAGGCCTTTTAGGGCCAGCTGGATTTAAGTTACACAAGACAGGACTCTGCTTACATATTCGCCCTGATGGTAGGTGGTTGCACTGAATTTTGTAAAAACACTAAATTACCACACCCAACATAAAATTCCAGTAAAATACTTCGAGCATCAAGTTCTGTCGCTGTAATTGAAAAATGTAGAAAAACATTTCTGGATAAATTAATAGTTTTGCAAGTCACTGTCGATGTGTCTGGTTTAAGCATTAATCATTTAGTAAATCCAGCCTGTCAGGACTGAAACAATTTTACAGCCAAGTAATCAAATTGAGTGGAGTTCTGGCAGAGGTCTGAGTCTTTTAGCCATTACTGTGTCAACATTCCTCTTCAATCGAAGATATTTAAGGTCTCCCAGCAATTAATTTAAAATGATGCGGTGGTATCGCAACAGAACACCAGTATGAACTTTTAACTCTGATATTTCTTAAGTTCTATCTTATAAAAAAATGTATTTAAAAATTAGAAATGTATGTTTTCTTTCATTTAAATGACATTGTCCGAATACACTGCATGCCATACACCAGAGTTTAAAATGATAATACAGCCAACCAATAATTTCCTTTTAAGCTACACTAATAGGTGTAACATAAAGTTAGCATTCTTAAAGAAAAAAATAAGCTAAACCAGGTCTCTTCTATGTAAAAGCAAGTGGAAAAGAAGTGTGTGGATAAAAACAAAAAGTGAGCAAGACAAAAGTTCTGAGTCTAACAAAATAAGTTACAAATTAACTAATTTACTCTACAGGGAGACAAAGCCATTCACTTTCTTCACGAGGTCAGCGCTAAAACATGCATTATTATTGTGATAAGATGGGGTATAGCAGAATAGATTTTAAATTTCCAAGTGGCTCTTGCCTTCTATTTTTGTTCTCTCTGAAACTCAGACAACATGCCCAGAGTTGCACACAGGGTTGCATCATTCAACAGGGCATGAAAGAGATCAGGCCACCTTGTCTTTCTGCAGGCACACAGGGTTCACACATGAACTCAGTGAACCCGGTGCATGGCATTCTATAGAAATCTGAATGTCCCCCTCCCCGTTCAAACTAGCTGTCCTTTTCTTCAAGGCTCTCCTGTTTTTCTCCCACCCCAGTATTCATATATACATGGAAATGGGCCAAAGTTGAGCTGCAATGGATGATTGACTTGCCTTGGGAGATGGATGTGCATGCGTGAGAAGGCCCATGTGTTTGTGTGCGCGTCTGTGTGTGTGTACATGAGTGTATTTATGCATGTATACGAGTTTGGGTGATTGTTTTCTCGACAGAATAAAAATACGGGACTGCAGTGAAGCCAGTGTCATGAAAGAAGTACTTCATGGGGTCCACCTGACAAGCAGTTGGATACCCACTCTCATTTCTAATCATAATGATACTCTTGGCTTGAGCTGAACAGCATAGATAGGATTGTTAAGCAGCATTAAATGCGTGTTGCTCGCTTGAGCTTATGGCGCCATGACTGGGAATGCAGCATGCACTTATGAGTAGGGAATCAGAGATAAGGCATCAAGCTATATTAAACCACATTTACAAGGCAATCTTTAGCCTCAAAAGAATTCATGGCGAGTTCCAAGTCATTTTTATGTACTAAAGGTTTAGTTGCTAAGATCAGCATTTACAGATTTGTATTTTTGATCTCAAACAGACTTCACCACAAAGATGCTCCTTTTAGTTTCAGTGAAAAAAAGAAAAAAACAAACATGCTGAACTATGATGCTTCAAAGAGAAACCTAATCAGTGACAAACTAAAGGATAACAATCTTTATATTAATGTGAAGAACAGATAAGAGAAAATACAAACACTAGCTATGTGAAGACATGGAAATACCAGCAATTTGTATTCCTTTGGTTTTTGAATTTGATTTTTTGATTTAAAAAAGCCCAACAGAAGATAAGAGAGGTTCCTGGTTTATTTAGTGTCTAAATAAAAAGACTACAGAGTAATTTTACAGAACTTCGGAAAAGTTTACACTGCTTCACTAAACAATTTATTCCATTAACTGAGTCATAGATTTTTGACAGAAAGCTTTTGCTTGATTTTTTTAGGCCTAAATGTACGTCCACATTACACTATTAATATGGACATACATTTCAGATTTTTATTTGAAAAAAAAAAAGACACCAATGTATACTTTTTCTTCCACTTCAAATTTGTGCACTACTTTGTGTTGGTCTATTACATAGGACTCCCCTTAAAAAAATACATTGAAGTTTGATTTAAAAATGAAAAAATGAGAATTTTCAGGTGGTACCAATATTTTTGTAAGCCAGTGTGTATGTAACACGATTCAAGATCACTAATCACAGCAGCTCAAGTCAGTAAAAATACACTGAAAGAGACAAAATGAACCAGAGTTCATTTTGGTTTGTCTTTTACTTGTTCCACTTTATAACTTGTGAGAATAAGAGCCCAATGATTGAGCATACTGACCATGCAGGGCCATGAATAGATGGCCCTGGTTACCAGGTTACCAGTAACCTGGTAACTTGGCCAGGTTACTGATGGTAACCTGGCCAAGTTACCATCAGTCACTTGCAGATAAGGGTCTTTTTAACGGAGCAACATTACAGCACTAATGTGGAATGCAAACTGGAGTATGCACATCTATTAGACATTATACAGTATTTGTGTGTGCTCGGGCTTGTCTACATGCAGGAACTTACTCACTGCACGAGTTTGTGCAAACGTGTGTACATGTCAAAGGTAAAAATAGCAGCCAAACACGACAGACTCCAATGTCATAAACACCCTGAAAGCAGCAGGCTAGAAGACAGCTGCTGAGCGTTTCAGTGTCACTGTCAAGATGAAGATGTAGGGTTGTGAGTGTAAGATGAAAGAGGTTTTATGTAAAAAGGTTTCAACAATGTGTGTCAATGAGGGACGAGGGTGAAGGGTGCAGAAATGGATCAGGAGACGCACAGCTGACCCAGTTTCATTGTTGTCCAACCTGTTCTGCTAACCGACTGATATTTCAAGTTTTTTCTTACCTCTTTCCTTTCATCAGCAAGGAAAGATAATTACATTTATTTGCAGACTGGATGAAATTACAGCAGAGAGGCGATTGAAGCAGTAATTTAATTTAAAAGTAATCAAATCTGTAAAAACACAGAAAGTTTAAATCTTTGTCATTTATTGAAAAGTCAGATATAGTCAACCAAACTCTTCCAACACAAAAACATTCTGTTCACAAAAAATAAAAATAAAAAATTCTAATTTAGACAAACCTTAAATCATGGCTACAACCCCAGCAATGGTCACATAAAAAACGAAGCCTAAGTTGCTTTGAACCCGACACAAACATTCATGTGTTTCCATTCATTTGTCCAATCTGTCCTGAATGACTTCATATATAACATGTTTGGACAGCCTCAAGTCCAAAGAGAACGTGTCCTACACAGAAGGGGCCAGGTTCCCCTAATCCTGGCCCCTTCCTCGTCCTCTCTCAACCGTCAAGGACTATGCACAAGAAAAGAAAGCGCATATTATTTTCTTGTAATGAACCCTAGACTTCTTTTTCCATCGCATTACAGAATTCGGCTTCACAATAACCGTGCACAACAAGAGGGTTTGGGTTTGGCAGATGGTAAACAAAAAACTCTCCCCATTCACCTGTTGGAGTGTCGAGGTGGTTCCTTGAAAGATCAGATATTAATCACATTGACACTAAAATAATGGCATATGGGTAATGCTGTGATAAAGTCTGGACACAACTAATGTACAAAAACAAAATGTACCATCAAACTTATTACGTTAATTTTATTATTATATATTTATTATTATTTTATTACTGAAAATAGACTTTTTATTCCTGAACTCATTGCTCTTGAAGAACAGTGTCATTTTATAGAATATTCAAGTAACTATGCTCCCTTAAGTCATTGTAAAAATGGTATTTATATCAAACTTTTTTTTAAGAAAAAGTTGACTTCTCAAATCTTGCCTCTGTCTCTTTAAGGAGCTCCTACTCTGACACTCCACATGGTTTTCACATGTTATTACAAAAGAAAAAAATCTGACAACTTTGCACTTATGTTCAGATTACTTGTTTTCTATGACTTTTCACTTCAATACTAACTGTAAATCCTGTTGCACTATGTCCAGAGTTTCCCCCAGTGTATTATAGGCCTGCCCTCCTAAGCCTTATGTTTTTAGGAAAATAATAATAAAAAAAGTGTTTTTTTCTTCTTTTTAAAGCTGGATTGCAAGTGTCTCTGTTGCTCTGAGCATTTCACTGGCGTAGTAGATTTATTCCTAAAATATATGTTTATAGCTTATGCATTTAAAGCTGGACCAATCACACTGCTGGTGCCTCTGCGCGTTGCCTTGCGTGCTACAGTAGCTGAACTAAGTTTACCTCAGCGCGGATCCCACGCACCTTATTTTTCCTCAAACAGGACGCAGGCTGACCTGTATGGGTATTTACATCAACTCCCTGTGAGGAATTATGATTCTTTACAGAGTTTTTGATCAAGGTAGGACTGGTGTTGAGGAGGATTAATCCTTTAATTTATGTATGCTGAAATTGAATCAAATTTAGCAGCATTGATCATCTCAATAAACAAGTGTTACAATCATGCATCTGTGGTCTGTGTTAAAATATTACCATCTATGGGGCCCCTGAAGGCCAGGGGGGCCTGATGGAGCTGCTGACTTAATTTGGATTAAACAGAAGTGCAAATAATTGATATTCATTTTAATTGTATATTTTGATTTGTTGATTTTTAAGACTAGTTGTGGGTTTAAGTAGTGTTTCACTGGGGATGTTTTTCCGTAACGTATAATTACCGAGTGGTATTTTAAAATTTCCTGTCACCTCAACATCTTTTAATACAAAAACACGGTCGACTGCCTCAGCACCCCGACCACTGGGCTTAGCAAGTTTTCTGGGGGAAACCCTGATGTCTCTATTAAATTTGCACATAAACATTGACTAGGTCGTTCTAACAATTGAACATTCTTTGATCTAAACCATTTCATTGTAGCCCTGGCTATACTGTATGTCTACATTTGAGCTTTGGTCTTATCTGGCCAGTAACTTGCATCCATGTCCCCTTCCCAACAACGTACTAGTGACAACCTTTAAAAGTCAGCCTTTAAACTTCCAAAGTTGACAACGGCTGTTTTTCTTATCACTCTTTTATAAGGCCATTTCTCTTTAACTTTCAAACAAAGTTGTCAAATCCAGAGAGTCATCCACCTGAGCTGTGGATCTCAACAGCCACTCCATATTTTGCATTAGCTCGGATTGATGCTCTCCTTGCCAGCTTGCTAGCATGGAAAGCCATGTTTTCACAGGTATGCTTTCAATTTTCAGAAGATAGTCTTAACAGTGCTCTATGAGATTATGTTTACTCAAGATGTTTGAAAATCTTGCATCTTTTATTCCAGTTCACAGTCATGCTCTACTTTCTGGCAGCAGCAAAGTTTGGGATTTTTCTGTTACAAAATGTCAAAAAATTGAGGGATTTAAATATTTTTGCAGGTCACTGTACTGTACATCGGTACACAGAGACAAACTGTAACCTAAAGAAACCTACTGGAGAATGTAAAATACAGATGGATCTACAGGACCCAGAGCACCTGCTGTTTTCAGCTGTAGCACTATCCAACCAAAACAAAGGCTATGAAATAAGGACGGATATGGATAAGAACGTGCAGAGGAAGTGCTGCCTGTTGGTTTTGGCACCAGTGAACTTCTTTTCTATGCTTCCAACTGATTCAGGAAAAAAATGTTTTGTTCCTGAAACATATTTGGAGGGATACTTTAGCCACGAGGCAGGTGGGTAAACATCCTATCAACATGCTTCAAAACCAATGTTGAAAATTGATGCCATGCATCCTGAAAGCCCAGGATGCTTTCCTTGAGTCACAGTGTACAGATTCACATTCAATTTATACCCTATTGTTTCAATTTAAGCTGAAGCAAACATAGCATGTTGCAAGGCTGAAAGATCCATGAATTTACTACACGGTACTTTACAGGGATCCAAGAGCAGATGTCTGTTCATTATCTGACCGAAACAAAGCTGCATGTTAGATCGTATCAAAATTTGAGTTGATCATCTTCCCCTCTTCAAACAGTAGTTTGCAAAGTGAGAGATTGCATCACTTTGCAATCTTTAAGTCCTTTATTAAATGACTTAATAGATATTAAGTTCTTTAACTTAGAAACAAAAGTTCAAAAGCTGGTTATAAAATGATTATAAATACATAGACATTATATTAAAAGTACACGGAACAAATGGTCCTGTTACAACCAAACCATCCATAAATTCTACTGAGCAAACTGGGAAGCAACTGGAAAACGAATTCCCACAGCTGACATGCCGCAACCATGACTGCCAGTTAACTGAACAACCTTTAAGGTTCATGTAACGAGATGCATCATTCGATATTATGGCATGTCAGGGTCTGTAAACTAGAACAGACATCAGCACAGATGCATGTATGACATCCCAGTCCCCTGATCGCTCTGGCAGGTAGGCTAGTGGAACCTAGACATTTTAATTAAAGTGTGTAATTAATCATATGAATGATGCACATTAAAGACAAAGACTAAAAACAGTAAAATCATGTTCATCCAATGTAAATACAGTGAGGGTTATGGAAAAAAATCCACATTTGTAAGCAAAAATCCAAGAAGCAAAAACAGAAAATCTCTTTTCTGACAAAACTAAATAAATGAGAGAAAATGTCAACTAAATCCTCTGTTCTTTAAAACACACAAATTATCAGATAAGAAAGTCTAGCTTTTTTTTTTAAAGTTTTTAACTGGATTTGCCTCGAGGCTGAGAAATGAAGGATTTCCAGAAACAACTTTAAAATTACATGTGTTTTTTAAATGAAAAATGTTAAGCATCAACACTACGTCTATTAAAAATGTTTTAACTCAAAAGTAAATACTGAGATATTTTAGATATGTGATCCTATAATGTGAGTAGCTTGCCTCAATTGTAACGTGATCTGTATTCAATATGACTTTCTCAATGTTCCGTCATCATTTCTGGCTCTATTTTTTCTCTCCATACTTCTGTCTGGGTTTCATAAGATAATCAACTTCTCAGAATACAGCCAGAAGGTTCTGTAACAGTAGCTGCATGACTTCCAATGCTGAAAGGGAAAGAGTGGGAGCACAATAACCGAGACAGAAAGGCAAAAATCGCAATTGAATTTGAAATACAATTTACTGACAAAGCAAAACATAATGAGGTTGCAAGGCCCCCCTATTGGCTTTAATACTCCTTTATTCCGGCTCTGCAATGCTACTTAGCCTGTTTTGAACTTTTACCCTGCCGTGTCCTTCTCGCGTAAGGTGAGAGCGGTCCCACAGGCAGACATCCACACTGCATGCTGTACAGCAATGGACTGTTATTCAAGTAAAAGTAGTAGCTTGGGCAACTTTATCTACTGTAGCTTGATGTATTAAGTACAAATAATGTAATGTATGCCTTAATATTTCCACTACTAAAGTAAAGAAACAAAGTACATAAAATACAGTCTGTGCAGAGTGCTCTGTGTAACAAAACCTCCATTTGTTCAAGACTGATCATTTGCAATAGTTTGCAAATACCCACTTGCCTTGAAATCTCCACTAAAATCAGGAATAAAGAGATTCTAACCCTCTTAATTCTGTCATTAAGGCTGATTTTTTTTCTTCTTCTTCTTTGACCTGCCTTCATTATCTCCATTGTATTGGCTTTATAAAGCTTTGTTATAGCAATCTCATTATTCCCATTGCCCGTTTTGTGATGTCAGTATCCATTACTACATCTTGCACATCAAATTAGTTGACCACATAAGCTTCCTTTGATCAGAGGGACGTTCGTAATGAGGACAGTCATAATAAATAGCTGTCCTCAGATGACCTGTTATTATGTTCCCAATATGCCCGCCTCTCCCAGAACACCCATGGATATGTTTACAACTGTATTTTTGCTGGTATAAGGTAAAGATAAAGGTTCTTTGATACAATGGAGGGTGATTTAAAAAAGACAAAAATATAAATTAAAATGCCTCCACAATTGCAAAAGTTTGACACGCTTAATGAGTTCACTCAAAATCATGCCAGCTTTATAAGTTCAAGTTCTTCTCCACAGAATATTGAATTTCTTCAAACACCTGCAGCAAATGCATTGCTACATTTCATGCAAATGAAAAAGCACAACTGTTCACTGTGAAGCAATTGGATTCGACATGTTCAGTTGTTTGACAGTATTAAGTCATGCAGGGCTCTTTAATGCCAATGCCCTTCAGAAGAGTTCTTGATCAGACCTGGCTGCTCTGGCAACCTTAACTGGCACAAGTTGAAATCCTTTTCAACAGCACGGATAAAAAATTTACAGGTCAGGCACAGCTGTGATCTTTGAGCATCTCATATTTCAGTTCTGTCCCAAGATATATTCCTGCTGATTTAGAGTTTACAAGCTCACATCATCTCAGCATCTAATGTCAATATACTATTCTGATGCAACAATTTGCATACACTTCAGAAAACACAGTGTACAGGTGGCAAATTGTTGATGAGACCAGCTAAGCCATCAACAGCTTGTCCTTGTTACTCTTTAACACCAGAAATCCTCAGACAAGAAACATGAGATGCCACCAGCGCTACAGTGACAGCAATCTTGCAACAAGAGGACCCGTATAAATACATATGACACAGTTCACAGACATAGTAACGGTGCACAACAGCAAGATGGAGACATCCATTATTAGACCAGTCATCGGGTCTTCAGCTAACCTTTCCAGCTCCTGCTCTGTTTAGCAGCGTCCCAGAGGTGTTGTTGTAATTTCGATCTGGTGTCAGCCATAACCCTCAGTCTGACAGGTGCAAGGATAAATATCAAATCTCTGTCTGAGCAAGCCAAATTTACAATCCCTAAAAGTAGCAAAAACAATTACACCAAGTGTCTTTGGAGTCACAGTGCAAGGGAAAAAAGGGGATTTGAATATTAAACATTATTTAGTAACAAATACACTGAAAAGTGCATTATCAGCGTCAAGTTGCATTCACATAGCCTCAACAAGACGTTTTGATATATGCATTATACTTAAAATATGCATTAAAATAGCATGATCCCATACTGTAACAAAATGATAAAAATCCTATAGTTGTTTTGAGAACATTTATGAAATGGTTAAACTATTGCATTGGCATTAACAATTAGTGTGAGTAAAAGAAAAGCTTTAAGACCAATTTACCATTCCTGCAGTGCCTTGTAAAAGTATTCACAACTCTTAAACTTTACATATTTGATGACGTTGGGGCACAAAATGGCCAAAACCTTCAAACAGAAAATCTCTTTGTGCTAATCGATTATGCACTCTATAGTCTTGAGGTATAACATGAGAAAATGAGTTAAATATTAAACTATAAATACATTTACAAGACGTTATATTTCCAGTTTCCACTTAAAATAGTACAAAAAACAAATGTTCCTCTTACATCCACATCATCTCAACAAAGTGAAAAAGACAAACAAATTCCCAAAGGTGACATGAAGCCACAACCAAAACTGCCAGTTGGACAACTGAGATTCTAACCCTCATAATTCTGTCATTAAGGCTTATGTAGTTTTCTTCTTCTTCTTTGACCTGCCTTCATTACCTCCACTACAATGGCCTTACAAAGCTCTGTTATAAAAATCTCATTATTCCCAATGCCTGCGTTGTGATGTCGGTATCCATTACTACATCTTGCACATCAAATTTGTTGATCACATAACCAACCACACACTGCAGTTGAGTCTGGTGTGAAACTAAAGAACGATATGTGAAAAATAACTTCATGCTCGCTTTTAAGAATGGGAGAGGATAAATCACGCTGTGAGCTTATTTCTCCAAAAATAGTTCCTGATAAATTTGTTATAAAAATCCGGTGTCCTCTACAGGAACGCAAGTGTTGGGGGTACTGTGTATCTACAAGCTCATCTGGGATGAAATCAAATGTACAATGCAAAAAAGGGAAGAAAAAAAAGGCTCTTTTCTTGCTCTTGTGTGTGTGTGTTTTTTTAATCTCTCTGGCTTGAACCTACATCTCATCACAGTCAGCTGTCTGGAGTCAGTGATACTTTCTCAGATACAACCTCTGCTTCTTTGTATCTGTGTGCTTTAATTAAGCCAGTGAGAATAGCACAATTGTCCATGTTAACATGGGAATATTTCTCCTCAGTAACACTTAACACAGACTCCTATAAATTTACAGAACCCTGTAATCAAATGAAGTGAGGACGGATATTAGTTGCTAAACATCATTTTCCACCACAACGCCACTTTGTAGAGGACACAGTGTAGATGATTCATTCTAATCACGTCACCCACATGGAAAAAAAAGAGGGATAAAGCTGTTTTTTTGCTTACATCAAGGTTGACGATTTAAAACAGTTTAATTTTTTTCTCTTTTAATGCCTGACAATTTTTTGTATTATAGATCTGAACACAAAGGATTTCAACAAATGCTTCTTGTCAAAATATTTTTTTTTTCAGTCAGACTTTCAGAAGGACTGGTCAGGATTTGAACATGGATGAAGATCTGTGCAGATCTACATTGTAAAAGGACGAAAGTTCGGAAGAGTTGTTTTGCATATGTACAAAGAACAATTACCCCTCTGATGTTCTATATAATATCAGAGCACTAATGTTTTTAATGACAAAGGTTAAGAAAAAAAAAAAAATCAGTGTGCATCTACACCAACAGATCTTAAACCATTCCATGCTTTGTCTCGCTAATGATTCTAAGCTTAGGCACAACACAGTGTCGGCATTTTTATCTCTTCACCTGATTGCTCTTAAAGCTTGTGTTTCCTTGGCTGGGTACTTGGACAGCAGGTGGTGCTGGGGCCCTTCTCTTCTTGGACTCAGCTTTGGCATGCATCGTGGGAATATCAGTGAAGGACTGAGACTGCTCCAGGGAGCCTGGATGTTCCTCTTTATAGGATACCCCTGACACAGTGGACAGACCCTGTGGGTTAGAAGAAGAATAACAGGATAGAAGAAATCAAATCTAAAATAATAATAAAAAAAATACATATGCACATATGTGATACACAAATCTAGGCTCTATTTAATACCTTTGTCATAAAATGCTGAGGATGGAAATAGATCTTGCAATATATTTAAGATGAAATCTTTCTTCAAAGGATTGCTTTCATCTTTTTAATAATGATTTACTCATTTCAATGTTTACCTTTAGTCTACCATGTTTAATTCAAAGTTGCTACACAAAGAATTAATAATTTTCACATTACTGGCACTTCAAGCCCTGTGGGAGCATAAAGCTGTCTATATCTGTCTAAATAAGGATTGCAAACACACATGGATACTCAGAAGCATAAAGAGACCGACAATATAAGTAATTCTTTGGCCATTACTAATACTGCAGCATTTATGTGATCAAGCTGAAAGTGCAAGCTTACTTTCAAAGGGTGACTGCTCTTGACTGAATGTACTTTAACAGGAAAAAAAGGACTTGAATGTGTGATCAAAGACAGCCTTGAGTGCTCCTGAAAATCTGAGCCTCCCTGTGGCTCAGCTTGGTACAGAGCCTTGGCACAACAGGGGCACCACACCAGGGTGCACAGCCCCATGATCGAAGTAAATGTTTAAAAGCAAATTAAGCAATGGGTTCAGACAATGCCTGAATGTGAGATAAAAGAGCAAGAAGGAACATCGCGTTCCGATCACTTGAAGAAACAATACCCATGGTCAAAACATGCCATGATCAAGAGGAGCAAAAAAAAGGAGAGAAAAATTTAAAAACCTTTATAATAGCTTTAAATGCGGTGAAGAAAAGGTATTTCTTTAATAAAGTCCCAGAACCAGAAGTAAAGAGAAGCGAGCTCAGACAACAACCACAGTACACTAGAGGCTTTTTGTATTTTGCTGTAAAGAAGCAGTTTTCTACATTGTAACGCACAAAACATCCAACAGTCCTGACCTTAACTGACACAAAAGAAATGAAATAAATCTGTAAAATACTTGCAAAATGGCACAACTCTTCTTTGACTGAAACAGTTGTTCTCTCTGTGGTCTGACAGATTTGTTCACAGGATGACAGGATAAGAGACGGGCAGAAGGAACTGTGGCAGGCAGAAAACTGAGTGATGAAAACACAAAAGGGACGCTTGAGGGGAAGCTGATACGACTTGGAATCCCCCCAAAAAAGAACACATTTCAAGTCAAAAAAAAAAAAAAAACATTTCAAAGGAAGAAATTCGAATGAACTCTATCTGACTTTTTCACCTGCTCGCTCCTTCTCCTTCGACCTAGTTAAAAACATGAAAACCGCAAGTGGGTAAACTAGATCAGAGGCACATGGGAAGGGAACACAATCTGTACCGCATTTATAATAAAGATGAGAGCAACACAAAAGGAACCAAGAGAAGCATCATTTACATACTGCATCTTGTAATGATGCCCATTACCGAGAACTATAAATAGAAAACACATTAGCAAATAACAGCTTAAGGTACTTAAAAACAAAGGTGGCTTACGACAATTAAAAGCGCCAACGCCTGCTGCGATTTGAACTTTGAGGACTTGTTTTTGTGCTACCATTTAAAAGTCACCGAATGGAAAGTACGCAGCATTTCTCTGCCCTCTGGTTGAATCTTTCAAGTCGGTTTCATCTAAGATCACAAGTGCAAGAGTGTGATTGGAGGGGGAAGAGGGAAACAAAAAAGCTGTAAAGGCTGGGTATTTTATAGACCTCAGAAAATGAATAACTGACAGAATGCATGAGGGAGAAATACAGAAACCTTTTTAAAGACTTCAGCAGGGTTTGGCAGAGTGCAGAGGGAGAAGACACATGCTCTCACAAATATTATAATGCAGCAGAGTTCATGCAGAGTTTATGGGCAAAGGGGATTTAGATCTTGAGTACTTTCAGAGAATAATTATAAAACAGTAACCTACTCTAAAACATGAATAAGTATCACCCAATATCAAGATGAAGCATATTTATGTAAGCATTTATTCCCCTTAACTTGTTCCAAATCTATAACTTTAATCTGACATCCCTAAATAAATTAAAGACCAAAAATCTTAGATTTTTTTTGCCAAGTAGTTCTGCAAATCCTCAAAGGTTTGTTAGAGTAGAGTAGGCAAGAACCCCACTAGACAGAAAGAGTACAAGCAAACTGTAAACTAACAAAGTCCACTTAGACTGACAGGCCGAGCAACAACGCATTAATCAGAGAAGCAGCCACCAGACCCGCAGCAGAAAACTACAGCTCAAGAATCTGCCAACAAGACAACCGTGAGTCTTACAGTCCACAAATTTAGCCATTCTTGATGAGTGGCAAGAAGAAAGTCTTTGCTGAGAAGGGGGATATAAGAAAAAGTCGAGTGTGCAGTTTAACACGGACCGCGTAAGAGACACCAAGCAAATGTGGAAGGAGGTGTCCTGGTTAGATGAGAGCAAAACTGAACATTTTACGTGAAGAGGAAGATTATTGCCATCTGCTGGCAATGGCAGCCTCATGCTGTGGGGTACTTTTCTTCAGCAGGGATAGAAAAGCTGATCAGAGTTGGTGTGAAAATGAAAGGAGCGATGGTTCATGTTCCAGAAGGACATAATGCCAGAGGTAGCCCATCATTCAGTATGAAATATATTTTTCATTCAAACTGGATTCTTTTTTTCTTATCCTGGTTGGAAACGACACAGCCATATCCTAAAAGAAACTGGGCTTTTTTTTCACCATGTGGAAAGTCTTGTATAACATTTATACTGGGCCAACTGGAACTTGAAGACACTTGGATACAGCCTTGTAGCCCTTTTTTGAGTTGTGCTTACAACTCGGCACCTTTGGCTGATTTATGAACCATTACAATATGGACGACGGTCCATATTTTAATGCATGGACAGTTGAGTTGTCCACTCATTAAAACATCATGGTTAGCTAGTGTGATGTAGAATCTTTAATTGTTCCACTGACACACACTTGAAGGACACTGTTACATAAAATGTAAGCGAAACAAAAACATTTTTTCTTTTTTTCTGGCTGAAATCTGTGGCTCATTTTAGCATTATATTTTGTGACACAACTGAATTAAATTAATACTTTGTTCTAGTTTTTTTTAACTAGCTTCCATTTGAAACAGAATTACCCAAATATAAAGGAAATGTGAAATGTCAGAGTTTGTAGGACCACACACTCTTACCCTGAAATACACAGTAGTTTAGCCCTTAATGAACAATTATAGATAAGAGGCTGGGCTTTTACTGCTAATGTAGCCAAGCTAGTGTAATTTGATACCTTCAAGCTGATAACACAGCGCGTATGCATGTGTGGATCTTTGTGTGTGTTTTGGTGCACAAATGCATGTGTGTGGTCTGATAACAGTCAGTGAATGAAGAACAATCATATCAGAGACAAAAGCCAAGCTGCATTGAGACCCACTGATGGCGATAAGGCCAAGAATGATTATATCTATAAATCAAACTTATCTGCCACTGCCTTAGATACATTTTGGTATTTGGATTACATCATAAAGATGACACAATGCCTATTACTTTGTGTTTTGCGCACATAAATCCTATCCATGCATTCTTTTAAAAAAAAAAAACACTTCCTGACTCAGTTCAAAAGCTTTCATTCTCAACATTTTCAAATAATTATGAGGCATACAATGAGAAATATGCTATAAAGCATCATCAGCAAGCAAACCTACAATGGAGGCAATGCACAGTGTTAGTGATACGACAGTAAACAGGCGGGTGGAGTCCAACCAGCAGCTTTTTAACGCAGTGAAACTGAACAGCAGCGAGCCGGACAGCGTTTCTCTACCTAATGCAATTGACTCCCTTCTTAATGAAGTTATGGGTGTAACAAGCAGACCTCAGCAGCTGTGAATCTGCCTTACAGTGGCGTGGTTACGGGAAGTTGTACGTTGATGTTTAAACCTGAAATAATTAGTTACAAACGCATCTATCAAGGATTCTAATTTTACTAAACATTTTCAGATGTTCACTCAAACCAAGAAGCTGCTCACCTGAACCTTCTGACTGTGTTTAGGAATAAGGTCTATTGCTCTCCACTTACTACTCTCCATTAATAATAACCGGTAAACCTGTCTGTTGTAATTGTCCAACTTATAATTAAGTGTTTGCATGTAAAACAGGTTATTTTTCTACATTAACATGACAGAGGCCTGATTACAAATGTAAAGGCAGCTGCTGCCCTCTGGAGGACAAAAGAAAACAGTGTCCCTTTACGGCAGTTATAGTGACTAACATTTTAATGACCCAGCTTTAACTAAAAAAACATGTAATGCAAACTCCCCATTTGGACTTTCATCAAAAAGATACGCATAAGCCACAACATTGTTCAAGCATGCAGTGCTTCCAGTTCCATGTTCATTTATGTCTTTGAATGACAGAGAATGTCCAGGTTTTAATACTGTAAATTTATGCCTTTAATCAGAAAAAAATAAAAAAAAAATCAACCCTTTTTTTGCAAATTTGCAACTTTTCAACATCAGGGATTTTTTTCCGTGGCCACGTTATTTTTTCTTTGGTACACTATGATCCCAATACAAGGTCATACAAAAGATTAGACCCATCAACATAAATGATTTTGACCTCACACAATACTGCTGAGCAAGAATAAAAGTCGTCACTGATTGGAAACAAAGCAACATTAAACTTTAACTAACTATATGCTAAGGACAAAATGAGTAAAACAACTTGCCGACTCAATAAATGATGCAATCAACTGTTGTGCTATCCACTCATAAAAATGGATAGTATTAGGTCAGATGAGATTAATATATTTTAAATACTTACATTGAATTTTGAGTCTGAGTTTTGAACTGCAATGTCAAAGTCTTCCATGTCCAAAGATTTATTGTCAGTCTGCAAATGGAAAGGAACACACACATGCAGCATTCAAAGACACGCATGCATTTAGTGTTTTTCAAAGCATTTTCTCTGGTTGTTTACATTAGACAGCAATCTGATCCAACCTCATCATTGTTAAGAATGTAATCTTAAAAATGCATCCTTCTGAAGAAAGATGAATTTTTGAGACGGCCTCAAGCAGAAATCAGACACATTTGTGTTTAATAAAATTAGAGTCAGCAGATATTTTCAACAATATAGAAATAGCCATGTTGTATCTGTCCTAAAGTATGACGGTAACTCGAGGAATGTGCCTGACAACTTTGTTCAAAGGCTTTCGATTTATACACAATACAGGTTTACTAGGAAAATAAATTAAATAAAGATGTTGGGTTAGTTGACTCCCTAAATGTGACATTTAAAATCTTACCTTTGATTTCCTTTTGCTGAATGGGAAAATATTTAGCAACCCTTTCTTTTGGGGTCTTCCCAGACTAGTAGTACTTGAATAAAAAGAATCTACAAAAAAACAGAAACAAGTAGAGGCAGTGGAGTTAGATATGGCATCATTAATGAGTCATATTAAAAGAGTTAGGGGCCAGTGTTATTCTGAAACTGTAGCAATGCATAAATCACAGTTATAAAGAAGTCAGAGTGTTGTTAATAACTAAACAGTCAATTTAAATTATGTTATTTACATTACATTTACACAAAAATATCCAAAAAGTGGTTTTAATTAATTAAAAAACTAATTTAATCGCAATATCTTACTTTATTACCCAGCAGAGGGCGCCAAAACCCAATTGTTTTCTACCAGTTTTATTTAACTGTTACGTTAAACTGATGTTTCCAAATAAAAATGCTATTTTCGTGCTATCCTACTGAGCAGTGATGTGAATGTGTCTCTAAATTAGCAAAGCTAATTATGTTCATTACAATTATTCAGAAATAAAAGGTGTCAATAAGGTTCACACGTATTACAATAAGAACTTCACACCATTTATTTTTTTGCATAGTCTTACTATAAGCATCCTACAAACCTTAATAAAATTACTAACAAGACTTTGTTAATGAGGAAGCAGCAGTAAATTGGGTTAAACAGCCATTGGGGTTAGTATAGGCAACATTAGCACCAGCAACATGGAGGACGTATACCTGAGTTGTTCAGAACAGGGGCAGAAGCCATTTTAGGCTGTAAAACTGGAAAAAAAAAAGTTTACAAACAGATTGAGTCATTGATACATAACCTGCATTGCAATAAACTGATAAATCGTTTGTGTTCTGTGGAGACTTTCAAACATTTAAAAATGCAACACAGACTAAACTAATGTGGAGAATACTCGCGCAAATAACAGTACCCGGATGAAAATATGCATACTCTTGTGTTTGAAATACACCAAAGTGTGATGTGATGATGTACACATCTAGTACACTAATAATAGTGAAATAGTTTGAAATGAAGCAAACGCTCCTCCTGCCAGGAGACTGCATGCACACTAGTAGTTAACACAGCTGGATGCTGAAAATTACATAACTGCATTTGACCATAAACATGACATAATGTTTTGCTTGCATCATTCTGCGCCACACCAAGAATTTCTGTGATAAAAACAGAATCTCTCTGGCTTTGGTTTCTCAGCATGCCATGAATCATAAAATCTGACCTTGAATCCAATCGCAACTGAACAGATAAGACAAAATATCCATATAAAGCAAACCCTAGTCCACCCAAGGTTGACATAGTCACTGAAACCTCCGTCATAAACACAACACCGCATCAGAATTAGCGTTAATTTGAGTTAAGGTTTACCTAGACTCTGATCATGAACGTAGAGTTCTTTGATGCTCAGCTCTGTCAGAGATTTGTCCAACGGTAACTCGTGGCGACTGACGCAGTCTTTCAGGAGCAAGACATGTGCCGGGTCAAAATCACACTTGTCACAGATGGCCGGTATCAAAGCCTGGAGCGGAACCAGTGGGTTGACCCGTAACACGGCCTTCTGGTTGCCGTGGAAGTTCACCATCAAACGCACAGTTTTCTGACACACAAAGGAGATATTGATGGAGACAATTAGTCAGTAAATCCAGGTTTACTTGTCAGACAACAGCCTCATTAAGTAAAAATGAGTCAGTGAACAAAATCCAATTGTTTAGTTGGACGATGGTAAGGTAGAAAAATAGCTGGTTGCACTTCTAATAAAAGAAAAAAGTTGCCGATGCTTGATGGAAAATTTGAAACGGCAGAAAACATTAAATATGTAATGCTTTTAAATGACTAGCATGTCGTATGCGACAAGTCCGTTTACCAGTCCACATCTGTTCTGCACCTGCAAGTCTTCCTCCATCATCTGCAGATCACAGCGAGTTTGAGACTCACAAATTTCCTTCATTATTGACAACATGACGACTCTGGAACAATATCTGATGAAAAGGTTGATTGAGTCCATGCCTCATTGGATCAGAAGGATTTGGCAGCATAATGGGAAATAAGTGTTGGCGCAGCTAATGATTATTTTAGTAAGCAGTTATTCTATCAAATATTCTCACGATTAACTGGAAAAATTGACACATTCTGCAGATTTTTCATTTAATCGCTGCAGCTTATTTTATTAAATATTAGAAATGCATAAAAAATGCAAAAATAAAAACAAATGATTAAACTTGCTTTTTAAAATAATAGAATAAACAATTTATTGTTTAAACACAGCATTTCTCTAGTGCACGTTTGATCATGTGGAGCAAAAAAATGCATATAAAGCTAATTAAAAAATATGAAAACCTGTAAAATGCTCAAGCTTTTTTGCTTAAAATAGCATCAATATAGAGCAGGGCTAACCAGTTGAGTACTTTTTTTTCAATTAACCAAATAACTGAATAGCAAAAGGTGCTTACTTGTAGGTTTTTCCTTTTACAGAATTTGAAGCAGGAGAAACTAAATCAATGTCACTTCAGGAGTTCTAGGTATTATGTCTTTACAGCCAATGAAGTTTGTTTATTTGTTTTATTTTAATTGTAAAATGTATACATTTACTGTTTTGGCTCCAAGTGTGTCATTCTTTCTTCAAATGACCTTTTTTTTTTAAAGTTTGCATACTCGACTACTAAAATAGGTGATGGTCATTTCAATAATGGATCTAGCATGATTAATCCGATTAATTGTTTCAGCACTAGAAATAACTCCCAACTGAGAAACTACCCATAATGTTATGGCCAATTAGGTATGCCTAATTAAAATATCCTATTATTGATCAGCTCAGTACAAAATGATCCCACAGCAGTCTGACTTTAAACTGCTGAAAAGCCCAATGGGTGAAGGGATAAAACAGTGAATGACTGACAGCAGTTGTCGGAGGAGTGTTGGCCTCTGGCCTGAGGCCAGGTGTGGTCAAAGGCAGACAGAGCTGCCACTGAGCCCTGAGAACAGCAGAGAAATAATGCATGGTAACTAAAGGTAAGGGACTCATCAAATATTGAAACACCTGAGGACAGCTAAGGAGAGGCAGAGAAAGAAACAGCTGAAGAGGGGAAAAAAAATAAGTAAAAAGTTTGAATGTTACAACCTGTAGAGTTTCCACTCAGAAAAGACACACAAAAAATAAAGAGTGTATATAATTGACTCTAGTATGTGCAGGCCAGCTTACAAGCAACCGGCTTCCTACCTTAGCATGAGCCCTCACAGGTTTCACTGGCCTTGCCTTCTGCCAGTGGCCATTGGCACAAAGTGGACAGGGTGGGAGAAAGATTACATGGGGCCTCATGGCAGCAACATAAAGCACATAATATGAAATACTGTTACGTAATGCAATCTATTTTTTCTAGGATGTTAAATGCATTAACTGATGGTTATTCATATTTGACTGAAAAAAAAGATGTTCTTTAATTGTAATCCTCTTTTTTTTAAATATCTGCCTCATTTTTTAGGAAAATACCTTTGGCCACAGCATAACGCATAAGAATCGTGGCGCATTTTAACTGATTTCAGGCGGTAACTTATGCAGCATTTTTTAAATGACCTCAAATAGATTTCAAAACAAAAAAGTGGGACCTGCTGCAACAAAATCGGGATTCCCCGTAAACTCACCTCTGGCACTTTAGGGGCTGGTCTACGGGACACTTTCTCCTCAACGACTTTCTCTTTGATGAGCACACAGGCCACATTGAAGGAGCCAAGCAGGGCGTTGGGCTTGAATCCCAAAGAGTGACCCTCAGGGGAAAGCAGCTCCAAGGTGTGCATTGACGGGTTAAGATGGTGGTGACCACACAGATCGACCAGCAAATCCATCAAGGGTTTACTGGGAGACGGGAAAAGAAAGAGGAGTGAAAGTGTGTCCGAATAATATGCATGTGTGTGTGCCCGTCTGTGTAAGGACAGAATATTGGGTTACAAAGCCTACCTAGCTTCAGCTTCACAAAAAAAAGGAAAGCAAAAGAAATTCTTACCTTATGAACTGCAAATAAGCAGGGCAATAAAGTTTTTAATGCCAGAATTGACTGACATTTTTCCTTTGCTTTTCGGAAAACTCAAACATGTGATGTGTTCATATCTAACTGTGGAGTCCATACATGAGCACTGCACAGTGTTGTTCTAAAAATATCCAAGTCAAATTTAAAACTAAACAGCAATACGTTATCAATAAGCATAACAAGTACTAAATAGATATACATTTTTTTTCCTTTTAAATACTGACCAGATATTGCAAGGTTTATCCAAGAGAAGACAACAGCAAAGAAAACATTAATTTGCTTTGGAATCCAGTTGGAGAGGGCAAGTGATGAATTAGGTCTATAGCACTACCGATCAATTGTCAGACAAAGAAATAAATGCTCTCATTTTGTGGGAAAATCCAGATCAAATGACATAACGGAGACAAATAGCACAACAAAGACCGCTGAAGAGAAAATCTCTGACTTTGGAATCAGTGTACTCCAATATGTGGGCCTGAAAAGGCAACACAGTGGAATATGATTTTTATAATATTAAAACACTGTGGTGCAATTCATCAAAGTAATCGGCTATTGGCTGTCCTAATGATTCAGGGTTTCTGAGTGGCATACTACATGTTATCTACCCGGTGAGTAACATGCAACAGAAAATAAAGATACGAGTTACACAACTAAATTATGTAACCAATTTGATATGAGTGCTATACAGGGGCATTAAAAAGATTTTTGACATAACAGAGATCAGTGTCAGCTCACCTCAGCAAATAAAGACACACACACCGATTCTTTTAACCCTTTCCCAATATGCTGTCAACTTTTCCCCACATAACTTTGTCTGAGAATTCTTATAGACGAGTTAGAGATTTCTGTAAGTAGATGCAAATCATGATTTGCATCTACTTACAAATCATGATTTGTAAGTAGTAGGGTAAAATGCATCTATTTGCATTTGCATTCAATAAAATGCAAATAGATGCATTTTATTGTATTTTATTGAATGCATCCATTGCATTCAATAAAATAACTAATTTCTAAAACACTGTGAAATTGTTTTGATCCAAAACCTTCTAGAAAAACATGGTTACTGTATAAAACATAATGCCACGCATCTGAGTAAATTAGGATATTATTAAAAAGTGTATAAATCAGTGATGCATATATATGTGAAATGTACAGCTTTGTCTGTTATTTTTTTAAATTGTAATTTTACGAATGACCAATAAAACAAATATACAAAAATGTTGTACTATGGCCTAAACAGTTATGAAGAGGACCACTGACTTGACAGATATTGACTTGTCCATAGGTCATCGTCAAAGAACCTGGTTGTTCACATAGTCCTGTATCTAGACATGTTATTGGAAAGTTGAGTGGGAGGAAAATGGCTGGTAGACAAAGTAGTAAAAGCATGGAAAAACTGAAAAAAATGGGCAAATAATTTACACTTGTAAGTTATTCTGTTGCTAGAACTATATTAGAAATGTACAACCTGTCACACAATTGTTTTGTCATCAGCTGTTGAATACAGTGAGATTTGATCTTCCACAACCCTCACTGTCAAAAATAGACACTGCTTCAAGAGGTTAAATGTCAAAGGGAAATGCTTTATATTTGGATTCCCTCGAGACCCTCCATAAGAAGACTTTACTCTCCTTATGGATGGTGTTAATGACTTAAAACTGGACAACAGTCAAGACAGTATAGTGTAGTCAATAACATAGGATTTCCGAATTAAGAATAACTTTTTAACTGGTTAATAAAAGCTATAGTAACTAGAGGAAAAAAAACAAAGAAATTGTACATTGGTGGGAAACACAATGGAGACATCTGCTGTCCTTAAGATTCTTCTTGGGTAATAAAGAGAGGCTTGTTTTTTTTGTTTTGTTTTTTTCAATCAAAGACATCCCCAATTTTCTGCCTCAGCAGAGGGAACCTCATTATGGAGTGCATTAACCGGTCAGCTGACCGCACACCAGGACAAAAGCCTGTGCACTGTGTAGAGAATGGCATGTGAACATTCACCAGGCTCCATAAAATAGGGGAACATCCATTTATCATATTCCAGTTTGGGAATTTAACTCACATGATCCAACTCCAAGACTGTAAGATTTCTAGATTTATCAGTTTGAGTAAAATAGCAGTAGATTGTAGAACTTTTATCAGCATTCACAACCAAAATATCTCTCAGACAAAAGCACTGGAAGGACAAAATGAGTGAACAAATGCCACTGGAATTTGAGAGATTAAACATGTGCACTTTCATTGGACTAACCTTCCATCCTCTGTTACAGAAATCTGGTAGCCATGTGGTAGAGTTAGCTGGAAAACAACAGTGGGCCTTAGGATGTTTTCCTTGACATCCATGGCTGATGTCCCTCCTCCATCAGGTACAGAGTACCTGAACAAATGACGAGGAGCAGGTTGGGGGGCCTGCGGTGGAGGTGGGGCAGGAACTTTCATTCTTCTCCTGGATAACAAGTCCAAAGATAAAAATGTAAAAAATACAGGAAATATTAGATGTTTCCAGGTGTTTTCTATCACCTTTTTAGAAGTACTAATTTTATTTTTACTTCCATTTCAACGGAGACACTTTTGTTTCTCTTGAATTCAGCACTGCTTGCATAACAACCCGGCCTTGTGAAAGGATTCCACTGTTGCCACCTCAGCAGCAGCCTGAATACCAATGACATTTTTTTTCTTCTGTATTTCTGTCTTCGGGGCAGTGTTGCACCAAAGACATCATTCATACTACAACAGAAACTGAAATAGTCTGTTTGGCTATCATGATGTTTAATCTTTGAACAGCTACTGATTCCACGCGACTCTGAAATGACTCACAACAACAACAATTTCTGCAGATTCTCCTTGCGCCATCTCTCCGAGAGTTCTCGCCTTTGAATTGCATTCCATTGCACCCCTCATAAACGTCTAACGTCTCTCTTTTCAATCTTATTGCAGCTCTGGGCAAATATTTTAAATAAATATATGCAGTAACAGGTCGTTATAAAAAAATATAGTCACCTATAAACTTATAAAACACCTGATGAATCATAGTTTTACAAAGATGAAACCTTGAAAGGACTGGTTACTGGTATCGAGGTAAACAAAGGGTTTAAAGTGTGAGCATTTCACGACTAAAACTGGTTTCCGAGGCAATAAAGAAAATTCCATCTGTAAGCCTGCAAGTGTAGATTAATGTAGTGCTGCCCTTCCCCCACTTACTGCTGTGCAATGCTTTTTTGATGTCTTAAAGACTCCTACTGTCCAGGCTTGGAAACAAGCTTTAAATAAGTTTGTTCGTAATAGTACTGTTATATGTTGAAGTCTTCATCATACTGAAGTTTTTAAAATTATATTTATTATAAATATAACATTGTTTTATGTCTTTTCTGCTTACATAAACTGTAAAAAAAATTAAGGTGCAACATTCTGTGTGACAAGCATCTTTATTTAAAAACTGCTAAATTTACCAGGGGGTTTTACTTTTTTTTTCTTAAATATGTGTGTCAAAAATATAGATAGCATTATAAGTAACATTCAATGACATTATTTTAGCAATAATAGAAATAAGATACAATAGATATAATAATTGTAATTATGTTACGGATGTAAGTATTACATTTTTTAATAAATACTTCAATACAGTGGAGCTTAATAAATGTTATCCACCAAGAGAATTTCATGGCAGCCAACACCCAGTTCTTGGGATCACCTGGCTTTTCTAAACTACCTAAAATAAAATACATTTCAAAAATGAATAAAACTTTCTCGGCACGAAAACTACTAAAAACTGCATGTTCAGACCATAAGAACAGTTATATTAAAACAATCCTCCTGTAATGAGCTTGTGAAAGATATTATCGACATGGACTCTTGAGGCTACAATCGGCAGCCCAACAGAAACAGTAGATGTCAAGTTATGCACTGTATGTACAAAATGGCAAATAACTATTCTAGACAACATTTTTTCATACAGTACATATGAATATCAAAGAAGTACCTCACTTACATCAAAGGAGATCCTTGCGTTAGAGTGTCCAAACAATTGGTGTTCAGAATAAATCTCAACCTTTACAAATGTTCTAAGATTCAGCACGCTTCTCTAAATAATCACTGTGCCCGTCTTTTATCGTCCAACCCAGCATTGTAAAATTTAACGTTCTCCGAGGTTTTTCCACCCAGTCCAGAATAGAAAAATAAGAATAAGCTTGACAGCGAGCGGACTCTAACCTGAGTAAGGTTAAACATTGACAGGCTGCGAGACATCGGCTAACTCTGACACAGAGAGTTATTAACTCGTGCAATGCAGAGTGGTTTCCGCTGGTTGTGTCATTAGAGTGACAGCCCACAATTAAGGTTATGGACAACACTGATTATAATCCACTTAGAAATAAATTATAGTGTGGGCTTTGTTTTATTATTAAGTTTCCTTCAAACATATGGGTTACCCACCATAAACATACTACTATATTGTTTATTACATTGTTATTCTTATAAACGCTTAAGGAGCTGCAAAGGCATTAGGATGTGAAGCCTTCCTGGTAGGTCTGGTCTTTAAAGGTAAACAGAACCAGGCTCTGTGGACCTATAAGACTGGGCCTCAGCCAGACTTAGCACAGTGAGCTAGTATCCTGCTCTCCCTCTCTTTTTCAGAGCAACATTTCACTTTCCCGCCCTCTCCTTTCCTCTCTCCAGCATAGACAAAGACGCCTTTAGGAAAAAGTCTGGTCTCCCACAGAGTTGCAATCACTGTAAGCAATGAGAAAGATGAGGAGAGTAAAAGAGAAGTAATGGAGGAAAAGCAGGAAACCCTGCTCTGGCACAGGGGTGCAGTAAGTGCAGTCCTGTGATGCTGCAGGAATTCAGTTACAAAAGTGCTCTCTCTTTTTTTAATATACACACATGCACAAATACACACACTGCTAATGGACCTTTCAGAACCGCCAAGTCTCTTTCACTTGACTAAACATCATTCATAAGGATACATTACTTCCCCCAATTCACCTTAATATACCTTTTAGTCTTTATTAGATCTTTTTTGATAAGATTTAAGACACCCATTAATCACAAGAAGAACTATTCTCTGGTTTCACTACTAAAAAAAATGTAGTTGGATAAATATGTACCTGTTTCAACATTTACAAAACGCACACCTGAAGGCACTTTAGATTCACCACTTAATCTAACAAATGAGTCATTTAGGCTTTTGGAGAAAAAGAACCCACACATTCACAGAGGGAACATGTGAACTGCATGCATAAAGGCCCTGGCTCAGATTTGAACACATGATCTTCTTGTCACAAGAAAACATGGCTAAGAGCTGGGCCACTGTGCGGCACAATTTTAAATGTGAGCAACAGACAAAGTTCGAGTCAGTTTATTTACAAAGCACAGAGTCAATGACTTTGCAGTTATCACTACCGAACAAGTACATAGTGACAGCAGGAAGTCAACTGACTGATGTTTTAGATCAAGGTATTAGAAAGGAGTAATTCAAACAAAAAAAAGGTACTCTCTCAAAATAAAAAAAGCAGCTTCAGACTCCAGTAACTGCATGTTTGCTTTATAAACATGCAGCTATGTCCTTCAAGCAAGTTATATTGCTTGAAGGACATAGCTGCAGCATATCAATGCTAGTACAACTAGTTTTTTCACATTTGATAAACATCATAAAAAATGCTGAAAAACACAAATAAGACAACCACTGGTGATTGTGAACCAATTTGTTTGACCATTTTTTTTACTTATTCAATTTAGTGGCCACTTGTCCACCTGCGTCATTGGGTGAGAGACGGTGTAGACAACAGCCTCCCGGCAGCCCTACAGGGATGTCCTTAGAGTCAAGGTTATGATGTGCAACCCTGTAATACAAGACATTATAATTTCCACAAACACACTGACTGATCAGGTAATTGGTTTAGATGCCCGTAATATGGATTCATACTATTCATACTTCATTTAAAACTGACAAATAGTGGTTATTCATCCATTCCCAGGACAGACAACCATAGATGCACACAGATACTCTTATGTAGTACATAGATTATAGACATCACATTGAGTTATTTGAGTTGCAAGAACATGACTCCAACAGAACATTGTCAAAATCTTCCCCTAAACAACACTGGTCTTCATTTGTTATAGCAGCTTCAGACTCCAGCCCAATATCTTTCTGGTACTATGCGTGTGTTTTTTTTTTCTATGTTTAACATTACAAACATAAAGTATGCCAAATATACATTGATTAAAAAAAATACATACAAATGTCTGTATATTTTGTCCAGTGTGGCAGACTTAAAAGAAAATATGTCAGGGTCGCCAAGTTGGTATGAATAAATTTTAACTCTTGGTATAAAGATAATGTCCACAGCAGTCTAGCTGCTAAAACAGTAATGCTTTGAGCATAAAAGTTGTGAGTTATTATTCAGGAATTGGACAAAGCAACCACCCTCAAATCTGTCCCAACAAAGTAAAGGCCACCCTGCAATTAGCATAAGGCTGCTATTTACAATTAGCAGAGAAAGATAGGGGATGGCAAAGCACACTCAAACACAGCTGAGTACCTGAATGAATTATAATTTATTAAGAACAACTTTGTTGCCAACATCTTTTCTAAGTATTAGGATGAGTTGGCCAAATAATTGACTGAAATAATCATCACTTTATCTATAATAATCAAGTACTTCACACAGACAGGTGACATAGTTCCCTACTGAAACAATACAATAATGTCTATAATCAAGGTAAAATGACAGATAGCTTAGATGATGCTGACTACCTGTTGTAAGGTAAGATTTATAGTTTTATTACAATGATGGTGACTGTGATTCTGGCTTTGGACTCTAAGCACCACCCGTCCTTGAGCTTAGCTGTCCTAGATCAAGCTTGGTACTAAGTACTGTAAGAAAACTTTGCTGAAAGACTATCCACTTGTGTATTTTGTTTCACTAACAAATCATCTCTGAGGATAAAAAGATTGCCATGAATTTAAGTATGGCTCTCCGCTATAGATTTTACAAAATATTCTGTTTTCTGAAAGACACATTGATGTAGCAGCTAACTGACTTTGTGTGTATAAGAGCCATGGCATCACAAGAGACAAGAATTGGTTTATCAAAGACAATCGCGAACAAGTGACTTAGACAAATTTTCACGTAGATTCCAAATCAATTAAGTGGCATCTGATTTCAAAAATGATGACGTTTACGTGTTTAACTATGCCATCGACAGAAGCAGTGCCTGAAGTCTAAGGTTACACTACTTAATGTGAGCTTCCCTATTTAAATGTTTTTCCCTACTAATTTTCCCTGCTGTTCAGAGGAAGGATGGTGAAGATGTAGGGTGTACTGTAAGTAAAGGCAGTTTAGGCCTAATTGGTAGGAACAAGCTCACTATAAGTCAGCCTGGTAATCAGAAAAGACGTGGTTGACGCAGGAAACACTGTTGTACACACGTTTAATGAAACATCAGCCAAACCATAAGGTTTATATAACAGTTTAATCACTGAAAATCTTTGATCAATAATTCTGGACATTCCAGTCTGGCCTGGTTTTCTTTATAGACCTTTCCTAAAACTTTTTTTCCCCTTTAGTTCACTTTAATTTTCTTTTTTATACAAGACTAAACAACTGACTGCAGCTGAAAAGTGACCAAACACCATTAAAGTACAGATTGGGGATGGGCAATTTTTTAGTATTTGCATAAAAATGAGTTTCGTTGAAAATGCATTATTTAGTTGTTAGCTTTGTCAGAAAATCCAAAAGACACAAATGTGGGCCTCAACAATCATTTGGATTGGTGATTAACTAACAAACAAAAACGTCCCTGATGGGACATCCTATATATTAGAGGAAAATTTTTATCTTGCGTTCATATTACACAGCTGCTGTTAGGTTTGACAAACTTTTCTCTGGCTTGAAGAATTAAAATCCTAATTTTTCTTTATTGAATATAGATATGCAGTCAGTAAGTTTAAAAAAAATACTTGTTTAAAGTAAAAAAAAAAAATCAAATGGAAAAATCACTAGAATGAACAACAATCATCAGCGTCATTCTTCACCTTCCACTGTCCTGTCTCAGATGAATGTGAGCACATCCCAGACACTCCCTCATTTCACCCTGGACCTACACGTATACACCAACCTGCAACCCAGCCAGCATACTTCTTGGGTGTCATGGTGTCCCCATGACAACCTATATTTACACCGCTTAACTGCAGATGAGAGCAGACCTCGGTTCAGCAGCAGCTGTGGATTTTGGACGCATTCTTACAAAGGGCGTGTGTCCTAGAAACGCAAAAACCAACAAGGATGGCAAGAAAGAAAACCAGCAAAGAAGCTGTGAAAGATTTTTTTTTTCTGTTAGAAGATGAAGACGTCTAAAACACAAGCTCTCTACATACTGCTAAGCCATGTAGCAACATGTAGTGCCTGCTTAGCAACCCAAACAGGCTCTAATTCAGCATACGCCTTGATGCAAAATATCAATATAGACTCGTTGCGACATAATGAAGGTCATGCCTGCAGCTACAGTTTTTTCATTGTTCTGAACTGGAGTGTACATTATATTTCTACATTTTTTTAAATACACTGAGGCCACATGATTTGTTTGGTGGTTCTTTATAGTGTCGCTAACAGCACTGCTTTCCTCGAGCACAGCAATAAAACAGACACTGTAGCATCACATTTCTCTGAGCGTTCACACTTGAATGAAACTCGCTCTGCATATGGCTGCTATGTTTCCTTTAATATGGGACTTTCTACTATTAATCTGTCACCCACAGCATATAGTAAACCCAAGCCACAATGTTTTTGTATTACTATGAAGGCCTGGGGATGAGTCAGCCACCAACGATCAAGGACCATCTCTTTCACACCTAAAAAGAGGAAGTCCACTTTCCGTAACAGCTCTCCACTCCGTTATATGTGTCCTCTCCTCTTATAACACATGGTGTCATTGCTTCCATTTGTGACCAGTGACAAATAACCATGTGGGAATCACTCCACAAACAACAAACTCCAGGACAACCGTAATTCTCCAAAAAAGAAAAAAGGTGACGCCTTTTGACCAAAGAGACATTCTGATCGTATTGCCTGCAAGTACTCAGTTCAGTTTTCTCAATTTTATTACCATTTTCTCACTGAAGCTGTGGGAGGATCTATCAAATGCTACAGAAAATGCACCTTTCCACTAAACTAGAGGTGCAGAAATTATTTTTGGATTGAAACAAGGACAGTTAAAAAAATTGCAGCATGTGTGCATCACAATAAATCAGAATACTTATTGTACCAATTTGAAATTTCAGTCTATAGTTAGTCTATAGACTCATTTGAAAAAATTTAAAATGAGTGAAAAATGTATGTATTGCAGTAATTCCATCAAGTCAAGTAAAAGTTTACTTAGATAGCACATTTACAACAGCCTCAGCTGACCAAAGTGCTTCACAACAAAACATCACAGGTAAAAAATACCAAATGAATACATTATATCGATTAATTTAAAAAAAAAAAAAAAAAAAAACAACCATACATTATAAAAATAAAGTAGCAGAAAAATTGATAGTGACTTAAGTGAATATGTTATGCAACAAATGACAGGAGTCTTTGCAATGTTCCAGTTTTATGACGAGTTAGACAAGCAACCGCAGTAGAAATAAGAGAGAAATAGCAAATGTTGGTAGGAAAAAAGGAGAAATACAGGTGCTGGTCATAAAATTAGAATATCATGAAAAAGTAGATTTATTTCAGTAATTCCATTTAAAAAGTGAAACTTGTATATTATATTCATACATTACATACAAACTCATATTTCAGCTAATTAACTCAAACCACCTGCAAAGGCCTTTAAATGGTCTTTCAGTCTAGTTCTATAGGCTACACAATCATGGGGAAGACTGCTGACTTGACAGTTGTCCAAAAGACGTCCATCGACACCTTGCACAAGAAGGGCAAGACACAAAAGGTCATCGCTAAAGAGGCTGGCTGTTCACAGAGCTCTGTGTCCAAGCACATTAATAGAGAGGCGAAGGGAAGGAAAAGATGTGGTTGAAAAAAGTGTACAAGCAAGAGAGATAACCGCACCCTGGAGAGGATTGTGAAACAAAACCCATTCAAAAATGTGGGGGAGATTCACAAAGAGTGGACTGCAGCTGGAGTGAGTGCTTCAAGAACCACCACACACAGACGTATGAAAGACATGGGTTTCTGCTGTCGCATTCCTTGTGTCAAGCCACTCTTGAACCACAGACAGCGTCAGAAGCGTCTTGCCTGGGCTAAAGAGAAACAGGACTGGACTGCTGGTGAGTGGTCCAAAGTCATGTTCTCTGATGAAAGTAAATTTTGCATTTCCTTTGGAAATCAAGGTCCCAGAGTCTGGAGGAAAAGAAGAGAGGCACTTCATCCACGTTGCTTGAAGTCCAGTGTAAAGTTTCCACAGTCAGTGATGGTTTGGGGTGCCATGTCATCTGCTGGTGTTGGTCCATTGTGTTTTCTGAGGTCCAGGGTCAACGCAGCCACATACCAGGAAGTTTTAGAGCACTTCATGCTTCCTGCTGCTGACTAACTTTTTGGAGATGCAGATTTCATTTTCCAACAGGACTTGGCACCTGCACACAGTGCCAAAGCTACCAGTACCGGGTTGAAGGACCATGGTATCCCTGTTCTTAATTGGCCAGCAAACTCTCTTGACCTTTAAACCCCCATAGAAAATCTATGGGGTATTGTGAAGAAGAAGATGCAATACACCAGACCCAAAAATTCAGAAGAGCTAAAAGCCACTATTAGAGCAACCTGGGCTATCATAACACCTGAGCAGTACCACAGACTGATCGACTCCATGCCACGCCGCATTGCTGCAGTAATACAAGCCAAAGGAGCCCCAACTAAATACTGAGTGCTGTACATGCTCATACTTTTCATGTTCATACTTTTCAGTTGGCCAACATTTCTATAAATCCTTTGTTTTTATTGATCTTCAGTAATATTCTAATTTTCTGATATGATGAATTTGAGATTTTCATTTGTTGTCATTTGTAATCATCAAAATTAAACGAAATAAACATTTGAAATATGAGTTTGTATGTACTGTATGAATATAATATACAAGTTTCACTTTTTAAATGGAATTACTGAAATAAATCTACTTTTTCATGATATTCTAATTTTATGACCAGCACCTGTATTTGATGATGCAGAACTACAGAACAGAAAAAGCAAGTAGGTGAATAACAAAGGAGCTGATGGAGAAAAGAGAGAGAGATCATGTAAAAGCACAACAGCTAGAAATGCTAATTAGTCTGTCTATTCCCCAAGATGATTGTTCAATTAGAGACTGCTCCCACTAGAGAGACTCAAGGAAAAACACTTATGATGCAGACATTGCTAGAGCAGCTTTCACAATGGCAATGCCCAACACCTATACCCGTTTAAAGACTAAGCCAAGTATCCATCTTCATGAAATGGGATTATTTAGAGAACAAGAAGTCAAATAGAAGTTCCACTTGTTGCGTTTATCTCAATGTACATCATAGAAATGTCACCATAAACGGGGACTGTAGTGCAGCCTTCAATTGTTTTCATAATAGCGCCTCAAAAAATTATGTTAGCACAAAGTGGTTGTTTTCTCTGCATTAGTGGATTCAAAGTTTCACCAGCATCCAACAATCTTGGAGTGTTCACCAGACTCTATTAAATCCGTACGCGCAAACATGTGCAGTCCGTCTGTCTTCCTCTCTTACCAACGCGCATACCGCAGTGACTAACGTATGACAGCGGGCTTCCAGAAATAAACTGACTCATAACAGCTGCTTTAAACAGACAAACACTCTCTGTCTGCCCGCTGTCGGTACTTCACATTGTCAACTGTACAGAGAGGTCTTTGTTGTTAAAAAAGCATCTGCCACTTCATGTGTTCAGCACCAACAGCGGGGTTAGCATACAACATAGCCCACAGTGTGGTGTAGCCCATGAAGAACAACCATCTACAAATACACCCAGTGTAGAAATGTGATAAATATATCACCGCATTGCTCTGGAGTGAATATTCTGAGCTGTGTTTCTGTTTTAATGGTACACAGAAGGGATGACGTTGGGTGTTCTTGTCCTTGAACATCCATTTGACATTAAACAGAAATCCCATTAGTACAGAAAATTATGCTCAACATTTTATTACCAATCTCTGCCGATTATCTCTACATTTATGAGTCGAGTTGAAGTTTGCAAGCTTTGTGGAAACCCAACATCCACACATTATTGAAGTCAAAGTGGTCTGCTAAATGGTTGATGCTGTAGAGCTACCAACTACACAACCTCAAATGAGTGCTCTCCTGTCCGTCTCACATTTCAGAGGGGTTTAATTTAAGCTACCATAAAATAAGCCTAAATATACTGTTGTGACCAATGGAGACTTCCCTCTTTATATAAAAAAACAAACATGTATATACAGTATATTTTTTTAATTAAATAGAGTGTTTCTACCCACTCAGTTTTACACTCTTCGATACTATATCGAGTCCTTACATGATGGACTAACTAACCCAATTAGTTAACAATTGTGAAGTGAAATTAAAATGATATAGTTTTCTTCTTTGTAATTTTGTGCAACATTTGAAAATATGCATGTTGTTGAAAATCAGACAGCGACAAACACAAAAGACTTGTAGCTGTAACACTGAACCTTCCAAATATATGTTGAACTTCTAACTCAGGTAGACTGAATACAAATGCATGTCACACTCTATAGTATTAATTGGAAAAAAATTAAAGCATCGGCCATTTTCACAATTAAGCTAAACATGAACAGACGCAAAACCAAGTGCATCACAAACAACGAAGGCTTCTGAGACAAATAAAAAAGTCCAACACAGCTGTGAAGCAGAAGGCAGCATGTGTCAGTTGCTGAGGCCTAAATATAGATAGTTTCTTAGACATGAGTTTTCCTTATGTTTAAAGGAGGAAGTTCATATTTAGAAAAATATGAACTTCCTCATGTGGCCCGTGTTTAAAAATAATTAATTTTATATGTGAAATACAGATTGCCGAGAACTCATGTGACTTAAATGAAATCTATAAAAGACAGAAGAACTGAAACTTCTTATAAAGTTATCACAGCTCTATAAAGCACTTTGAAGAACAAAAACCCACACACGTGAGGAAAGTTGTAAATATCACAAGTCGCCCCAGTTTAAGTTCGTACATCTGCTGCTCCTTTACCGCTTCTGGAAAATGAAGGCAAGGCATATGCAACAAAACCACATTATTAAAAAGCCTTTTGTATAAACCTCAATCCACACACAAACAAAACACTCAGCTAGTTGTTCTCTCACAAACACATGTGCACAGACACACAGACACACACTAGCTGCAGTCATGCAGAGGAAGACATCAGTCCGTTAATTAAAAAGTATGCGTTTGCTGCAGAGTTTAACAGGGCAGACAACAACAAATCTAGTCTAAATGCAATTAGCTTACAAAATGCTGCAACACAGCAGAAGGAACAAACTTGAAGCATTTTCACGCAGTGGTTTCATTTCAGAAATGACATGAGACGCACAGATGCGTTTGCTGCCAATACTGGTTTTTATTTCTCTGTAAGATCTTATCTGCTTCTGATTTTGGGCTATTCTTGCTTTTTTAAAAAAAAAAATAAAATAAAGTGTTACTTTAACGCATGTTGTTCCTACATGTCCCTTGTTCTTTTATATTTAATGAATAGAAAAAGAGACATTCAAAAAATGAAATATTAATTCAAATGTGGTTCATGTGTCAAATTAAGTCCTTTCATTTTGATTAATCCTGTCCACATATCCATTTTAAAAATGTATTTTATTGGCCTAATATATACTAATATTAAATGTCTTTTTATTAAGTGTAGGTGGAAAAGTTTGATAAATAAAAAAAAATATAAAGGATTGAAAACATCCCCAGGTGTTCTGTTTGACCTAGCATATTCATTCTGTTTTTAATTTTGATTTACAATCAGTTTGCTTTCTTAGTAAAGGAAAAATGCTCCTTCTCTGACAGTAAGAACATACAGAATCAGAAGCTTGCCCATATCCTGCTCTGCCAAAACTGGTAGCACCAATAAAACCAAAATCGGGCTCAAGCTAAACAAATTAAGGTCAATTTAATCGGAACAGACTGGAAATAGTTTTCCTTGCATTTATATGTCTGTTTTCGGTTTTCTGTGAGAAATCAAGCTGTCGCTTTTAAGTAAAGTTGCCCTTAATTTATCGCTTTTTTTTTTAATGCACAGAATTCAAGTTTCATTCAGGCCATCTTCCCCTCCCAAACCTGAAGGATAGACTATAGCTTTCTAAGCACTGACCCACACCGGTATAAAAGCTCAGTGCTCGGATTTCAAAAATACTTCCCACCAAATAGTAGTCTTGTCTTCCCTCCCCCCCCCCCCATGTCTGCTCAAGAGACAATCCTGGGTGAGTTTTGGAAGCAAGTTTGTTAGCGAGGTTTTATGAGCCGTGTTTTATTAGAATCACAGCAGCAAAGCGACTAGAGAAAGAGTGATGACAAAGGAGAAGTTGTAACACAGAAGTTGTCATGGCGATGTATGTTGAAGGAATAATGTCACACGGAGAAAAGAATGAAAGGGCATTTTGGCTCCGGTGCCAGCAGACTCGGTGGTGAGTCACTTTGTAATTTAGCTAAAAAGTGCTTGAGACTCTGAACTCTCTGTAATCAGGTTAAAGAGGCGTGCATTGAAAATAACAGACCAACACGCAAAATGATAACTTTACGTCATCAGTGCCGCTTCTAACCACAATCTAAAGCGAAGTCTTTCTTATTACACCACAATGTCCCAAGCTTTGGACATGTCATGAGACATTTTTCAGCCAGTGGAAAATATGGCACAACGTGAAAGGCGTGAAGAAAAGAATTGATCACAGAAACTATTCTGTTATTCTGGAAGAGCTGCAGAATTCAATAGCTCTGGTGGTGGGAGACTGGACATTTTTCAATCATGAACTCCACAAATCTGACCCCTGTGGGAGAACAGAAGGAGAAAGTCCTTGATGACACATGGTGACCCCCAAGTCTTACCGCTCATGAAGGGGGCTAATAACTGGGTACGTGGGGGAACTCAAAGTTTTGAAATGTTATTCTCTGATGGTCAGTTGATTGTTAAATATAATGAATAAATAAAATATGAAAATGGCACCACAGAAATAGTTACTGAAATCATCGCCCTTGATTCTTATCCACATGCACCAGTCAGAACAGAAGATGTGACAGCAGGTCATGTTTCACGAGACCCAGAAGTTTTCAATGATTTTCAACATCAAGCAAACATTTGAAACACAGTAATTCTACAAGTAAGCATAGTTGTAACAAAAAGTTTCAAGTAGCGCCAGTGTTCTTGCATGGTGCATTTTTTTTTGTCTCTTTCTTCCTGTGTTTATTTATTATGTGCTTACTGGAGTTTTCCTATAGACACATAATTAAACGGGCAAGTTAAACTAAAATAAATCCCAACGATAACTACCAAACTTTAGCGCACACAAAAGTTGGGAAAAGGTCAACAGAACTGACGTCATTGTGGTTGATTAGGCGAGACTTCACGTGCACACTAAAAACGCAAAGGTGAATTTCACTAATAAGTCAGTCTGTGTTCATAGACTCACCCTGAAGGGGGTTTGGAGGACTCCGTCATGACGCTGATTAAAATATCCTCTCCAGACAAGCCAGACCCCCAAAAACAAATCCGCTCTTCCTTTTAAATATGCTGAATATCCATTACGTCACCTGGACAGCACACAAAAATCATTTTTAAAACGCCCTGCTCTTTTAAACAGCATGTTTTATTTTAGAAGCTAATGTCTACATGTATTTAATGTAGCAAGTGATAAAAGTTCACGTTGACCTGAAGCACAATGGCAGCATAGCGTCCGTCTCTGCTTGTTAGGCTCAGGGACCGACACGTTTACTTACTGCTAAGTCAAGCGCTCTTCCATAAAAAAGAAGAAGTTGCATTGGTTCTTTTCCAAAGGGTTTCCTATTTGTCAAATCCACTTGATATAATCCCCGTCTCCCAGTGGCTGAATAACCTCCAACATTATCAAGTCACAGAAATACACTGAGCCGCAAAACTACTTCCGGAAAATATTTTCAAAATTAAACTTCGACAAAAGTCTTACCCAGAGATGGGCAGTGTTCTTTGAAAGTATTTTGTAAAATAAATAAATAAATAGGCTATTTGAATACTGAGTAACTCAACATCATATCTGGTTTAATACATAACAATGATGTCACCATAAGCAATGATTACAAAATAGCTTTGAAGCAGATGAAACACTTTTTGTCATCATTTATTTCCAGCCAAATGTGGCCCTGGCGTTGCAGGCTGAACATAACATCTAAAGAAACAAATCCAAAGAATAACAATGAGAACACATGAACTGACACAAGAGAAAAAGCATAGAAAGAATGGTGAGCTATAAAGAAACAGTAATAAAGTAAGAAATAAACAGTACCTGATCAAAACAGAAACATAATTTAAACTAAGGACATCTATGGATCATAACGCTACTGGTGTTAACTGAGTATATCCATTAAACATAAATAATGGACATTATTTACTTTTAGTTGTACTTTTAAAAAGGCAGTATTTTGAAACACTTTTGAGTGAGAATTATATTTTTTTCCTTTGAGCAGGAACTTTGTTAATTTAAAAAAAGCAGTGAAATGCCTTTAAGAGAAGTGAAAAGATCTTTAATTAACATTTCCAGGAAGTCCATTTGGTAAATGGTACATCTTCTAGTGGTGATATTTAAAAAAAAAATCTTAAAAATAAGTCTTATTTTTATTTAGCCCACTTTACTCTTGATACACCTAAATAAAAAAACAGTACAACTAATTCCAACTAATTTCAGTTGAATAAAGTTGTAGAGAAATAAAGAAGAAAAGAGAGATAGGGTATAAAACAATGACCAAGAATTCAAATTAAACAAATATTTGTTTCAGAGACTTAATTTCTCCCATGTGAAAGTTTTAAGCAAACTGCTTTAAATATGTTTTTTATTTGGGAACATTTTTTTTACGCAAGTAAAATGATCCAATTGGCTTTTCTTCAGCAGGGATTTGTAATTTTGGCTAAACATGTGCGACCCCCAATCAACAATTTTATTCTGAAGGCCTGCTAATTGTTAGCTTTTGTTTCTCTGTTGGCAACTTGACGCAGTTCTCCTAAGCCCGCCTTCGTCAGCACATCTTACGCCAATCATTCTCATCGAGAATTCAATGAGCGCCAGCTGGAGAGCGGAGACGCAAAAATAGCTCGCATGATTTACCGCCAATTAGGCATTTTTGTAGTTTTTTGAGTCTCTTTACTGAATCGTCCATGGGTTTCAAAAAAGCCCTTGCCAACTGAATTAAATTTGATATGAATTAGTTATGTCCGCACTGGCGATTTTCATACCAGCTTGAAAGTTGCACTATATTTTTCCACCACTAGAGGTCACCGTTTAAACACAAAATAAACGAGTAGTTTCCCGCAAAATCGGCCCCAATTTGTATGTAAACTAAGTTTGAATTTCATCATAATAATAATTTAGTAAGTTTGTAATGAATTTTAAATTTTTCAATCCAAAAGTGCTACAATTGAAAAACAACAACAACAAACAAACAAACATATATTTCATTTGGGGGTTGTTTGACATATGAAGGACAAAAAACAGAGAAACAGCTCAAAACCCCGAAGGAGAAACTGATGATTAATATGATTCTATCACTTAACCTCCAAATAAATGAAGGCATTTTTGGATGGCAATTTTGTGTATGTAACCTAAATGTTCTAGACTAAAACTTCCCCGCAGGCCTTTTTGATTTTTATCTGCTCCATGTGCAAAATTAAACAAAGAACGGATGTTTGCTCAGCACAACAAACACCCAAAGTTAGAAATGCACCAATTTCCTGTTATACTTGAAATTATGATGTTAACCTGTTCTTGTATTTTTTTCTATATTAAATGACATTAAAGAGATTAACTGTTTTTCCAATAAGTCATGCGTTCCCTACACACATGCTTTTTCATATTACCTCAAAGGCCATATTGAAGTATTTGCTGCAGATTGAAGTGTTCGTAGACCAAAAATAGTGGAAATTTAAAGATCAGTCCATCCAACAAACAGGAACAATCTGAATCTTTTTTTTAAGATAATCTGATTCTGATCTCTAGCAAACTGACTGATGTATCTCTACCCTAAATCTTGTTGACATGCTGTGCACGTCAGGAAAGTATTTAGATGTTAAGCGGGGGCAAAAAAAAAACGCCCCCCCAAAAAACAGGAGAATTCTTAAAGTAATTTGGTCAAGCATCTGTAAACCAGTAACAAAGTTGACCACACATCGCTGTACATACTATTCTCAGAATGTGTAATTTTGAAAGATGTTATGTGTGTCGACCACTGAAACTTCATCCGTGTTTCAGTTCAGTCTGTCCCTTCGACTGCTTCATATAAGTAAAAAACAGTGGCTCTATAACTGCATACAAATGAAACCCAAAAGTGATATTTATAAAAGCAGAAAGAGGAACAAACATATGAAGACAGTTAGCATTTCACCATAGATGATAAATAATTATATATACTTATAAAACTTAATGATAACAAACTGTGTTTTTGCAGAATAATAAAATGGGCTGAAAACTGATTTTTGAGACAGAATGATCTCAAAAGATATACCGTCGATATAAAGACAAGAAGCTATCTGGTACAAGCCTGGTCACATTTACTTGCTATGCAAATAAACACTGCCCCCCATTGTTCCATCATCACTAAAGCCTCCATGACAAAGAGCTTTTAAATCAAATTCAGCAGGTATAACGTGCATGTCAAAAGCTTTGGCGTGTTTTTCAGTATTTGGCACATTTTCTCACTTGTTTTACAAGTCATTGAGTTCTATTTTCTGCTACCTTGTAGTCAGAAGTGTACAGATAAAGATCTCGCCCAGGGACGAACAGGAAGCAACATCTGCACTTCAGTTTCTCACTGTTTCTAGTCACATTGTTAAGGCTGTGCTGGTTCGGAGGCAGTTCATCCTCTCTGCTCGTTTGAGAGCATCGCAATCGCTGTCATCTAGAGGCAGGCAGACCTCATAAGCGAATATGGATTCTTATCTGTTTGAACAAGGTTATCACGGAAACATCACCATGTCAAGTAAGTGCATTTCAACAAATAGAAATAACTTTGGAGTGTTTTTTTTTAACTTTTTTAATTTATTTATTTACATATACATATGTTTATTTTTAGAAGTTTTAATCTTGGCTCCTGCTAGTGCATAAACTTTGTATTGAACTCAAAATCTAAGTTTTGATTACAAAAACTTAAATTTTGAGTACAATACAATGCAATAATATTTTAAGTTGGGCTTAAATAAATTCAGAACGATTCATAATAATAAAAAAATTAACAAAATTACTGAATATTCTCCATCTTTAGAAGCTATTTTTCCATTAAACAGGATTTGTTTGTTCGCATTTTGTAAAATAATACAGGACAGATGAGCATACAGACCTATGACCTATGTGTACAATTCACACCACATGAGTCTCATGTGTGAGAAACAATATAAAGGTATGTGGTGAAATAAAATGACGTGGAACTGTGGTATCTTTATGTTCTTGCCTTTGAATGTGTTATCTGCAATAACCAGCAGATGGCGTGA